>NW_021026641.1:91051-188852 GCF_004153795.1 Camellia sinensis | reverse complement strand
ACGGTCGAGTTCGGAGATCCTGAGGCAGGGCGCGTAGCCGAGACCTCCGGGAACTCCAAACGAACACAAACATGGATAATCACTGAGTGTTCAAACGGTGACGTCCAAGTCTTGAGGACGGTAAAAAATGGGGTGTCTACATACACACTTTTGAAAAAGTAAAACCTGCCTGAGGCAGTGCAATGTGCTTAAACTACCAGTAAAAAAGGAAAGTAAAGCAAAAGAAGAGCAGGGCAGCAAAGTATCGGAATTGATACCGGTAACCTCCCCTTGCGGTCAATGCACCTCCCGTGCCCTTGTTCGGGTCAACTATATGGTTTGGCACCTTCATTACTTAAGACAGTGCAAGGAAGTGCACTTTCAGAACATTAGTAGGCCTTCGAGTTGACCTCAAGCCGTGTCTTCTATGGGCGATGCTCGGCACGTGCGAGGAACGTCCCTTCCTGTATCCTTTTCGTATCTTGTGAATTCCGCAAATCGCTTCAATTATACTGTGTTGCAGTGTTTTGCATTTCAATTTCATGAACGAAATGTCTTTACCATGCTTCAAGTTAAATCTGCCCCTTTAAGTTCAAGTTTCTATACACATTACATGCGTTGTCGCGTTATGCTTTATTTACATGTGTTCAAGTTTCTATATACATTGCATGCGTTGTCGCGTTATGCTTTAGTTACATGTGTTTAAGTTTATATACACATTGCATGCGTTGTCGCGTTATGCTTTACTTACATGTGTTTAAGTTTATATACACATTGTATGCGTTGTCGCGTTATGCTTTACTTACATGTGTTCAAGTTTCTATACACATTGCATGCGTTGCCGCGTTATGCTTTACTTACATGTGTTCAAGTTTCTATAAACATTGCATGCATTGTCGCGTTATGCCTTACTTACATGTGTTCAAATTCCTTTTTATACACATTGCATGCGTTGTCGCGTTATGCTTTACTTACATGTGTTTACCTTCATAGCATTGTTATGCTTGTTTCAAATCGTATTGTCATGCGTTCTATTCGACTTGCATTGTCATGCACTTTTAATTGCATTGTTATGCATATTGCTAACGATATTGTACCTGTTAAGTTTTCTTTCTCTTTCAGGCACGATATTGTATGTACGGTTCATTTGAAGCTGGTACAACTAGACGAACTGAACAGGTATTGTATTCTCCGCGTGAAACGTAGCGAGAATTACATAATTCTCTTACATCCTTTCTGCATTATAATGTAGTTAGATTTGTGTTTGATTGCTTAAAACTGTTGCATGATATGCTTCATTACAGCTTTCTTTGCATGATCATAAGTTATGTTCGGCTTCTTGCATTGTCAGTTGCATTTTGCCCCTGCCCTCGGGGGCATATCTTATCTGTAGCTTGTATGTTTGTCTAAGTCTTCGGCCTTGCTAAAAATGGGTCATCTCTGGGCTTTGACACTCACTCCCGTCATTGTTATGACTTTCGAGTTCTGTCAAAGAGGGGCAACTGTAGACACCCCATTTTTGACCGTCCTCAAGACTTGGACGTCACCGCTTGAACACTCGGTAATCATCCATGTTCGTGTTTGTTTTGAGTTCCCGGAGGTTTTGGCTACGCGCCTTGCCTCAGGATCTCTCGACTTGCTTGTTCTGTGCTTGGTTTTACACCAAGGACTTGTTTGTTTTTGCACCTGAGGATAGGGAGCAGCTTGATAGCTACCCCTGATACCCACCGGCCATGTCTTGAGGCCACCGGCCGTGTTTTAAGACTACCGGCCATTGGTGAAATAGTCCATTGGCCGGTCGGCATTTTGTTTGGCCGGCCGACCATCTATTTGGCCAATGGCCTCCTTTTCTGGTCGGTACTACCTTTTTGCCTTTTTCAGGCATGGTGCATCCCAGCTGTGCCAGCTGGAATGCACAAACCCTGCCCCCGTGCACATCTGTGGCTGTTTTGCCCTTTTTTACACCCTTTTGGTCTAGCTTCTTGAGGAAGCTTGGACCTTTGTCTTAGCTTCCTCAAGAAGCCTGGACACCTGTCCCAGCTTCCTAAGGAAGCCTTGGCCCCTTTGCCTTGGCCTCTTTAGGAAGCCTTGCCCCCTTTGTTAGCTTCCCTTGGAAGCTTAACCTTTTCCATTGTCTATATAAGAGACCCCTCTTCTCCTTTGATGAGGTTCAGAAAAAACCAGAGCAAGATACATATATATATATCTGATATATACTTTCTCTCTCTATATCTCCCTCTCTCTCTTCATTTTGTGTGTGTTTGAGGTCCTAAAGGTGAGTTTTGTTCTTGGTTTTGCACTAAAACACACACCATCACACCATACTTCGACTTGGGAGGTCTTGAGGGTTTGTTCTTGAATTTTTGAGGTGGTTTTGATCGTAAGGAAGAGGCTGAGCTTGCTGTTCTTGAAGTGTTCTTCAAGGGTAACACTTTTTGCTTTATTTTCCCCAATCTTGTACTAGTCTTTAACCTATCTTGCTTACTGATTTAGACTTTGTGTATAACTAAAAAAAGTTTTGTATTTGCATGCTTAAGATACTTCATTAAGGTTGTTTTGGTGTTGGGGGTCGACCTCCCCCTCTAAGGCCTTGTTTGGCCCTTTTTGTGCTTCCATTGTTAAGCTTTGGTTACTTTGGTGTATTGGCCTTCTCACCACTGAAATCCAGTAGATTTTCAACGGTGAAGAAGGGGGTTTGAAGTCTTGCATAGGGGAGGGACACCCCTCTCCCTTTTGTGTCTCATTTGTCCATGTTTTTAGCCCATAAGGGTAGCATATGTGCTCGGTTGTTTTTGGCCCTATTTCAGAGGTTCTTGGATATTATTTGGTCATATGTTGCCTCTGCCTTTGGTCGGATTTATGGCCCTTTGCATGCATATTGTACTTGCCTTGCATTCTCCTATTTTGCCTAGAAATGTGCCTTGCATTTAGGCCATGATGCTTGCATGTTCTAGCTTAACTTCATGAAGGTTTTAACATTATTTTGCCATGCTCAAGGACTGTTGGGTGCTGATTTGACCATAAAATCCTTGTTTGGTATAGTTTCTATGTGTTTTGGCTTGTGAGCCTTGAGTGTGTAAGCCATAAGCATGCCTCATTTGGTCTATTTTTGGTGATTTGGAATCATTTGCCATGCCATTTCAGTCCATGTTTGATGCTTGTATACTTGGATTTGTTCTCCTTTCAATGCCTTCAAGAGGTGTAGTCTTATGCTCCATGTTTTGGCTTTGGTGTATGCCTCTTTGCTTGAGTCTTTTGGGATGTCATTTATGTGGGTTTTGGGGCTTATTCTACCATTCCATATCTCTGATTTTGTAGGTCTTGATATCCATGCTTACCCTTTTTTGGGTGCTCTTGAAAATTGCCTTCCATGCCTTAGCTTTAGGCCCTTTGGTTTGCATATTTGTTTTGCATGTTGGCACCTCCATTTTGGGCATTTTTGGCCACTGTTTTGGGGTGGGCTGAGGCCTTCTCATTTCAGTATAAGTCCATCCTTGCATACTTTGCATGTTTGACATGTTGCATTGCATTGGTTGCATGCTTATATTGCATCATGTTTGCATGTTACTTAGCTAAGTTGCATTATATAGTTTTGTTGTATGCTTGACATGTTCATATTGCATTAGTGTAGCCTTGCATGAGTTGCATCACTTTGCATTGCATATGGCATACATGCATTGTATCGCTTAATTTGGGGTGTCAAACCAAGCATGAGGGGAGAGGTGTGTTCGTACCCGAAGTGACGAAACACATCTCAACCCTCGGTCGCCAATACCCTTGATCTCAACATGATAGGGTGTTAGCACTCATTTGTTTGTTGCATGCATCTACATTAAGTTGCTAACTTGGCTTCTTAGGCCATCATGCATCGAATTGCGTAGTTGATGGCCCGAGGGTCGAGGGCCCTCCCTTGAGTTCATTGCATGATAGGGAGTGTGGCCATGCTCACATTTGCCTGAAAATTCCATGCCATACACTGCTTGCCTTCCACTGCTATCAACTGTAGGATTCTGCAGGAAGCAATGGCCGGCCGGCCACCTACAGTGCCGACCGACCATCAGTGGCTGGCTGGTGGTACAAAAGTTAGCCGATAAGCCCATTACCATGGCCGGTGAACATTAATTTTGGCCAGCGACATCCCAGAGCACTCAGAGGATGATTCAAAAGGGGTCTGGAGACTTTCAGAATTTTCAAAGGAGCAAGGCAGTGAAAACAGAGGCAGCAGTGCTATGGCAGCGAGTTTCCGGGCGAGACGAGTCAAGCATGCATCATTCACACATTCCGAGGCAGGGCTGCGGCCACGTTCCTTCTGCATTTAATTTATTAATTAGTTAGGAATTATGTAACAATTAATTTAGCGGTATTCATTTAGTTGTGTAATATTTATTCAGACCCTCCGAGTGAGGGCAATTGTGTAATAAGTGTGCGTGAGTGTGTGTATGTCTCCCAACTTCACATCTTTCTTCCCTTTTATTTACTAGCTTTCGATGGTTAGTCTAGGGCATGTTTCAATTAGCATACAGTATGATAACATGTTTGCATCCATTCATTCGTTTTGCATGCACCGGGCTCAGCGCATCATTCTAACTGCATTTGTATTTTAATTCCAAATTGAATACGTGCTAGTTGTAGCATTTCACATGTCATTGTAGTTTAGCCGAGCCTATCTTATTTGCATTTTGTATGTGTTGCATTAGCCATCTTAATATGAACTAGGATCATGCATATGATTACTAACTGGTTTCTGTTTTGGCTTGGAGTACTCGGTAAGTTCTTATGCTTTAGCATCCTTGCATGCGTGTGAGTGTTGTCATAACAGCATGCTTACCATGAGGCTATTTGCTTATGTGATATAACTGCTTGAATGCCTGTGGATGGAGGTTGAATTACCTAAATTGGAATAATGCATTAAAACTGTGAGTTTTGAGCCCACTAGATAGTGGCAAAACCATCTTTTCTAAAGCCCACTTAAGAGTGGCAAAACCTGTATTTTAGCCTACTTGCGAGTAGCAAACCATTTTCGAAACAAACATGCAATGTTTTGTTCCAATTTAGGCGACTTGGTCTATACTTGTTTGCTGTGCGCATAACATAGTAATTCTAGACTAATAACCGGAATAAGAACACATAATACTTTCAAAACAAGATATCACGGTTAGTAGAGGCCGATCTTTGATCGGGCGAGAGGGGGTGCTCATAGCTGACTTTCTCCAATCGTACCCAAGTTCCCGAGCCGAGGCAACTTTGGTGATGATGGACACGTGGCCTTTGGCACCGAGTTAGGGTTTCCTAAATTTTCCAAAATAAAATATTTAGGTGGCGACTCTGTATTTGGCAAAACAGTTCATGTTTGGCACTTCTTTTCTAAAAATCTATTTTTTTTCTCAAAACGATTTGCCGGATTTGGACTCTTTGGTTTAGATCAAGAACCATGACAAAATGGAGTCCGAACCGTGGTAGCATGAAGCCCGAGGGCGCGTCCACAACAGCTTTTCAGAAACACCGGGATCATGTTTTATGTTCCTTTTCATTATTACAATCATGTGATGAGTGGAAGTGATGCAACTGTAATAGACCAAAATTTTAAAGGAGTAATTCACATTCATCCTAGAGCCCAACCACAAGGAGTAATTCACAACGAGAGTCTGAGGCTAACATTACAGCACAATGGCACTCTTAATATTCCTTAGAAGTCAAAAAGAAAAGGGAGCATCAGCATTAGATAATTTTGGATAATTAGATTTTATTCTTATTTTTTTCGATGAAGTATTAACTTTGGAGAACATGAAAATATTTGTAACTATTTATTCGTTGAGTACTTGTTTATAGTTTTCTATGTAGCAACTTGCACCCAGCTTCACCTAGTCGCATGCAAACAGCCCACTTCATGACCAATGTAGATTATAAGCAAAAGGGTTTCCTATATGCGCCTATTCAATTGAGCAGCCATCTAAAGTACAGATGTAAAAAGGTAGTCTCAATAATGCATAACTTTTGTAATGCCTTCTTTTTTTCTTTTTTTCTTTTTTGTAATAAAAACTAAATTACCTAGTACCAACGAATTAAATAATTAAATAAATACATAAAGCTAAACCTGAACAGACAAACAACTTCGAAAGGAAACGAAGCTCATGATTTTTGTCCCGATAAATAAACGAAGCTCATGTTAATTTGAATGTCATGATTCTAATCCTCATTTTACCTGCATTTTTACTATACATACAGATTCATCTTACCTCTATTAGTTCCAACAGTTGTTTTACTAGAATCAGGAAAGAGTAATTAGAGTGCTAGAAAGTCATAATGACTGTGAAATCATACAAAAATGCAAATAGAAAAGGGAGAGATTTGAGCACGTGGATACAGGGGCCAAAAATACAAGGAGGAAAAAATAACATCGAAAAAGAAGGCTGTGAAAATATATTTCTGAAAGACTAGAAGAAAGAAAAACTAAAAGATTCTATCAATCAAATAACATGAACAAGCGAGGAGCAAAATAAAAAATTTAAGTAGAAAAAAATCATTAGTTGAACTCACCAATCATCTCTTGCTTCATCCTTTCACGCTTTTCAGCAACTAATGGCTCCAAACGTTGGATGGTTCTCCTAGCTTGGATATCTGATTGATCCAATTCCAAGACTTTCTTCAGATCTGCAAAGCAATAAAAGGAAGAAGCAAAAATGAGAGGGTAAAAAATGTTTTGGGTATATGGTTGTTGGGCATTCAAGGGTGAAAGTCTATCGTTTGTGGTTGCGTGACTTTAGTTGTTAACTTTTTTTTTAATTGGTTTGAATTTTGAATTTTATTTTAAATAAAAATAATTAAAGATATTGTTAGATTTTTTAAGAATAAAATTATTAATTTGATAAAATATAAATTAATTTGACAAAAATAAATATCAAATAAATATTTTTAAATTTTTAAAAATTATTTTTACCTACTAAAAATAAAATTATGTAAAATTGAAAAATCTTTTAGACATTTCTTTATTTTTTTTATAAAATTAATTTTTATTATGTGTTTGGATAATGATCATGTAAAATTAATTTTTAAAAATTAATCATGTAATTGTTATTAATTTTTGTCAATTTTACATAATTTTATCATTGGTGAATAAAAATAATTTTAAAAAAATTAAAAATATTTTTTTTGACATTTATTTTTATCAAATTAGTTTTTATTTTATTAAATTGACGATTTTGCCATTGAAATTAAACAATGGTATCTTCAATTGTCCTTATTTGAAATAAAATTCAAAATTTAAGTTTAAATATGTCACAATTAAAAAGTTAAGGACCAAAGTGACATAAATTCCAAAGTATAGAAATTGTTAGTTTAATTTGCCCATTGGTGAATAAAAATAATTTTAAAAAAATTAAAAATATTTTTTTTGACATTTATTTTTATCAAATTAGTTTTTATTTTATTAAATTGACGATTTTGCCATTGAAATTAAGCAATGGTATCTTCAATTGTCCTTATTTGAAATAAAATTTAAAATTTAAATTTAAATATGTCACAATTAAAAAGTTAAGTACCAAAATGACATAAATTCCAAAGTATAGAAATTGTTAGTTTAATTTGCCCGTTATTCAAATGTTCGTGTTTGAACACTTAACTTTGGCTGTAATTCTTTTAGAGATGGGAATGATGTATCTATTTTTATCTATCAATTAAATCTAATTTGGACACACACACACCAAAAAAATAAATAAATAAATAAATAAAGTTAAAAAAAAATTAATGAGTGTAAGTAACTTTTGAGGAAAAAATAAAGTTTTATCTACGATTTAGATTTAGATATTTTATTGAATTTTAACTACCTTACAAACATCTAAAGGAAAATTTAATCAAAACATTTTTATTGGACCTTTATTTGATAAAAATGACAGCTTAATTTATTTTTCTTCATAAATTTCTTAAGGAGAAAATATATAATTGAGTAATGACAAAGTAAAATATATATATTTTTTTTTCTTTTTTGGACAATATTGTCAGAGTAATATGTTACTGTCAAACAAAGTAACATGTAATTATGAGACAGAGTAACGGGTTACTATCAAATTGAGTAATTGTCAAACAGAGTAATATGTTACTGTTACTGTGAGACAAAATAACATGTTACTGTTACTGGTTACATCAATTTCAATGAAAATAATTTTTTTTTACAGATTTTTACAGTCAATATGAATTTTATTTAATAGATCTTGATGAGAGAGTTCTAAAAATATTAATTTTATTAAAAATCGACATTTATATCAAAAGTTATATTATTTTAAAGTTTAATATTTTTATAATAGTGATATTTGTTAGACTTTTTTTAAAAAAAAACCTTTTATGTTTATCGTTAATATATTAAAATTTTATTATGAAAGATTTTGACCAAATCTCCATTATCTAAAATCCAATTGGATATTTTCTTAAAAAAAAAAAAAAAAAAAACTCAGACCCATTTACAAATTCAAGCCGACAACTTGAACCATTATAAGTCAACCTCATATTGGAAATGGTTAACTAAACATAACTTAAATTCATTTTATTTTTCAAATTTTATAAATCAGGCACTCATCAATGGGTTCAAAATTACCAAATTTGAAAAGCACATCCAATTGCTAATATATTTGCGACTCATAACAAATGTGGTATTTTCATACTTTGATTGAACTTTATTTTACATTTACGAGGCACATATGGAGAGTCACCCGAAATTTTAGTGCACTACCAATAAAAATTAGAAGATGAACACCCTTACACAAAATTAGGGATGGTTATGGGCAGGTTTGGAGTGAGTTTGCCATTCCCCACCACTGCCCGTGCCCCAGCCCCAGCCGCATCTTCGCGAATAGCCAATCACATTTTAATTAGTCAAAAAAATTAAGGACTATTTAAATTCTTAACACTAAATAATTTTTTTTTTATTTTCATTTATATAAGTATTGAGATTTTTAAGATTATTATTTATTTATATTTAAACAAAATTATAAGCTTTTAATATTATTTTCTTATAGCTAATTATATTATATATATACATATATTATTTATTTATATGTTATTAATTATGTCGGGTCGGGTTGGGTTTGGATCATGAGAAGTGATACCCGCCCCTGTCCCACATAAGTGTCGGAGTGAGTAAAATTCGTCCCATTCAGATAGATATGAACGAGCCACACAAATCAGATTAAAATGGCCATCAGCAGACAAAGGCCTTGTTTGGTTTGTTTTTCAGAAAAATTTTTGGGAAAAATTCTCTACAAATGTTCAAGAGTAATCAAACCAAACAAATTTTTCTAAAAAAAATCTCAAAATTTTGTTTGGTTTCCTATTTTCCAAAAGCACTCTCTCTCATACACATCAAATCAATCACTTTTTTTAAAACTCTCTCCCAAAATAATTTTTCAAAACCATTTCTGAAAAAAAGCAAACCAAACAAGTTTTCGTACTTTTTATCTTAAAAACTACTCTACAAATACAAACCAAACACACCCAAAATCTCCAAACTATGTGCTTCATCTTTGGGCACTGCTCATAGTTTTCTGATTGTATATACAACACCAAAGAAGGTGGTGGTCCAATGGCCTTTTCCTCTGTCTTCTCCGTCTTAATAATTACTAGAAGGAATGGCTGGAAGGGACATAATTGAGAAGTTAAAGATAAAAATCTTTCTTTTCCAAGTACTCATAAATTGTAAAGCAAAATCTCCTCACATAATTATTTTTTTAAATAAAAAAGAAATAAGCAACCTCAATAAGTTGCACCAAATAGGATGAAAAGCTCATCTTTACCATTTTGAGCCATTTTCATATAATGATTCAAATTCACCAAAGAAATTCATCTGTTTTGATTTTTAACTCACAACTTTGATAAGCATGAAACAGTCCATAAGAGAAGCTGACAGCAGCCACATAAAACCATAATTTTTTGTTTTTGTTTTGATCAGCACATATAACCATAACTTCGCAATCAATTTCTCAATCAACAAGAGAGGAGATTTCATGCGAGAGTTGAACATAAAGGAAGAGAGTTGAACAATTTCACATTATTTTTGCATCAAAAGAATTGTCTTTGATGTCTATGTGATTCATATCCACAATTCCAAGATATTGAAAAATACAAAAGCAGTGACCAAGTGAGGCAGTAACAACTTCAAACTTCATCTTTGTTTCTCCATTTACCCCCCTTCAAAAGCAGGAGTACAAGGAATAGAATAGAAGATTTATATATATATATATATAAGTTCAGAGGAGTACATGGCTAATAAAGCAGCAAGTCATTGGGTAGGAAATCTGGGCAGCAGTCATCAATTTTACCGACAGTTAGGCGTAGTTGATGGAGCAAACTCCCGATCAAAGGGAACTCCTGTAAATTTCCAAAGTGATGTAGAGGAGATATGAAAAAAGAGAGGTTAAAATGAAAAATATCACACAATGATGTAATTCAATGTCCTTTTATAGTCATATTGGAGCAAGGGGAGAAAAGCTAGAAACATGAAAACTTCAATGACTTGACATACCACAGAGAGATCACCAAAAGAATTATCTATGATGCTATCAGGTAGATTGTCCATTACAAGACTGAATCCCCTGACAAAACATATAGAGAATATGAAATTGTACTCAAAGGTAATGGAGGGTCAAACATTCGAATGAGTTCAGCTTTAAACATATAAGCAAGTAGGCATCTAAGACACACATAAAGGCTAAACTGGTGCAAGAAGGTTAAGGGCATTAACGGTATAATTTATCACAATTTTTCAAGATGAATAACAATATGCAAATACACTTGAGATAAGCAAAAATGTTTAAAAGATAGGACAAAAACATCTAGAATATGGAAAAGTATGTGTATATGTTAGAATATTCTAGAGGGTTAATAATAGCCCTTGGATCAAAATGATCCTAGCCATCCATTGAGGAGGTGGATGACTATATAAAGGGAAGTGACTTCATTTGGAAAATATAACAACAAAGAGTGGAGTCAAGTGCTTGAGTGTGAGTAATTCCAAAAGTGAGGTGTCCATGAGAGTCTTTTTGTATACTTGAGGGTATCTTTATATCTAAATAAAGATTCACTTTTGTATAACCGTTGTGTTCTAACTCAACAATTTGGTATCAGAGCATGGCGGTCAATGACCGTTTTCTTGAGTTGATCGTGCGCAACTTAAGACTGTGAAGCTTGTGGATTAGAGACCACACTTACTTGGTGAAAGTGCAGGAGGATCACACCAAGTCACGATGGTAGATCTTGTGAACACAACGAGTGGAGTCACAAGACTCAACAACAACAACTACCAGAGTTGGCAGAGTCACATCAAATCCTACCTTGAAGGGCAAGATTTGTGGGAGGTTGTTAATGGAAATGAGACTGCACCACCTTCCAAGGAAATTGTCGAGACACTCCGCAAATGAAAGATCAAGGCCGGAAAGGCAATGTATGTGCTCAAGACAACCATAGAGGATGAGTTGCTCGGGCGAATCAGGAATGATGACACACCCAAAGCAGCATGGGACACCTTTGCATCACTATTTTCAAAAACAAATGATGCTCGGCTCCAATTTCTAGAAAATGAGTTGATGTCTACCACTCAAGGAAGTAAGTCCATAAGTGAATATTTTACAAAAATTAAGGATCTATGTCATGAAATTTCAAATCTAGATCCTAAAGCAAATATTAATGAGGAAAGAAAGACAAGGATCATTATACATGGGTTAAGGCCCGAGTATAATGCATTCATCACAACTATAAGGGGTTGGCCAATTCAACCATCTCTTATAGAGTTGGAGAATTTATTGGACAATCAAGAAAGCCTATGCAAGCAAATGGCTGGGGTCTCATTGAAAACTAAAGAGGAGACACTTTTCAGTAATAATAATAGAAGGGATGGACCAAGACGGCCTAACTCTACAAGGCCAAAGAAAAATGAAGAACATGCCAAATCACAGCAGCAGGATGGGAGCTCTCAAACAAGGGGAGCTCAATCTAGTAGCAAAAACCATGATTGACGATCCTCAGCACCCTGGCGACGTAAACATAGAGTGCTACAAATGTGGAAAGAGAGGTCACTACGCAAAAGATTGTCGTTCAAAGAGAAGGCAAGAAGAAGGTAACTTGGTGACATCCAAAAGTCACAAGACAACAGTGAGGAAGAATGGGACTTCCTGTTAGCAATGGCATATTATATTATTATTATCTACGTTATTGGTTTGTAATTGTTCTATGCCCTCAGGGCTCATCTTGTAATTGTCTCATCTTGTAAATCCTAATCTTCATTTATAAATAGGGGATGATATCTTATCAAACCCTAAGCTGGTTACTCAAGCTTCATGGTATTAGAGCTTCACCTCTAGGGTTTCGGCACACCCTCACTCTACGGTTCGAAACTTACCTCCGTGGATCATCTGCTAGGTCGATCTTCAGATTGTCGATCGTCATTCAGCCGCCTTCCTGTCGCCTTCTCACTCAGCCGTCCTCAGCTCTGCTTCGTCTTTATCCTCACTCAGCCGTCCTCAGCTCTGCTTCGTCTTCATCCTCAGTCGCCGTCGTCACTCTGCCCATCAGTTCGTCGCTCGTCTCCATCACAATCGTCGCTCGTCTTCGTCGCTCGTTTTCTCCTCTGTCGCCTTCGTCGACCGTCGATCTCACTGGTATACACTCATCTCTCATACACTCATACCCTCCCTGTTTAGTATGATATAACCTATGTCGTGTATACCACCGTACCCATACATATATAAATAAATAAATACATAAATATATATATAGATTATAAAATAAAAAAAAACTGAAAATGGTTTCTTAATTTTGTTATGCCTTTATAGTGGTCATTGTGCCTGTTCTTTCACCACCACCTTCCGGGTTTGTGATTACCACTAGTTTTGTTGCGGGTTCGGTATTATAGTATCATGACAGATTCCACCAGTGTGTCCCCTTCTTCTCAAACACCGAGGAGTGAGAGTCCCATTATACCTACTATCATGACTGAGAACCCCAACCCTAGTCTGAAAATCACCACCTCTCTATTTAATGGTCAAAACTACCTAGCATGGTCTCAAAGTTTGACTATGTTTTTGAAGAGCAGAGGGAATATGGGGTATGTTGATGGCAGGATACAGACACCTAGTACCACTGACTCGGGTTATGACCAATGGGAGATTACCAACTCTTTGATTATGGGTTGGCTTATCCATTCGATGGTTCCAGAACTTGGTGAGGGCTACTTGTCTATGGAGACTGCCCAAGATGTTTGGGATGCTGTGGCTGCCACCTATTCCCGCAAAGGGAATTTCTCACAAGCGTTTGAGTTGCGCCGCTCTATTGAGAGCTCACTTCAGGGGGAGCAGACGGTTCTTCAGTACTTCACTTTCCTCACCAATGGCTGGAAACGCCTTGCCCACTTGCAAGACTATAAGCCTGTTTGCCCTGTTGATTCTGTCGGGTACAAGAAGTTCATCGTACGGGAACGGGTCTTTAAATTTCTGGCAGGCCTAAATGTGGAGTATGATCCAGTTAGGGGTCGAGTTCTGGGTATGGACACTCTTCCTTCACTTTAGGAGGCCTTTGCCTATGTACAGAAAGAGAAGAGTCGCCGGTCTGCTATGATGTCCCCTGTCTCTACTGACCGCTCAGCCTTACTGTCTACTCCTCGGGATGGCCTCAGCCTAACTCCCATTCCTCCGTCTGCTGCTAAGGAGTCTGTATTCTGTGATTATTGCAAGAAGCCGCGGCATACTCGTGAGACGTGTTGGAAGCTTCATGGGACTCCATCCGGGGGTCGAGGTGATCGGTCTGGTTCTCGAGGAGGTCGGCCAGGCCAATCTAGAGGACATGGTTCCTATTCCCGGGCTCATCAGTCTAGTGCCGTTGATACCCTATGTCCCCTGTCTCTACTGACCGCCGCTCAGCCTTACTGTCTACTCCTCGGGATGGCCTCAGCCTAACTCCCATTCCTCCGTCTACTGCTAAGGAGTCTGTATTCTGTGATTATTGCAAGAAGCCGCGGCATACTCGTGAGACGTGTTGGAAACTTCATGGGACTCCATCCGGGGGTCGAGGTGATCGGTCTAGTTCTCGAGGAGGTCGGTCCGGTCAGTCTAGAGGACGTGGTTCCTATTCTCGGGCTCATCAGTCTAGTGCCGTTGATACACTTGATTCTAATTCTGCCTCTGTTACCCAAGCTTCTGATGCTGAGCTGGAGGATGCTTTGCGCCAATTGTTGGACCGTCGGTCTTCGACTGCTCTCAGTACAGCTTCCTCGTCCTTTGCCCGCTCACGTAACTTAGCCTCTTCTCCTTGTGTTTTCCTGTGTCATAAGTCTTTGTCTTGGATTATTGATTCCGGTGCCTCAGATCATATGTCTGGCTCCTCTGATCTTTTCTCTGTTTATAAGCCCTCTTCAGGTCAGGACAAAGTTAGGATTGCAGATGGTACTGTTTCTTCCATTTCTGGAAAAGGTTTAGTCCAAGTCACTCCTACCATCCATCTATCTTCTGTTCTCCATGTTTCTAATTTTTCTGTTAATCTGTTATCCTTGAGTCGTCTTATCCAGGATTTGAATTGTAGTGTGACATTTTTTCCTGATTATTGTCTTTTTCAGGACCTTGTCACGAAGAGGATGATTGGCAGTGGTAGTGCAGAAAATGGTCTCTACTTCCTGGATCAACCGGACAAACTTGCTTATTCTTCCACCACGTCTTCTACTACCCACGCTGATTTATGGCTGTGGCATCAGCGTCTTGGGCATCTTGCATTTTATTTACTTAAGCATTTATTTCCATTTAGTTTTGCAAATCATCATGTGTCTGACTTTCTTTGTGAGTCTTGTCAACTTGGAAAACAACACAGAGCTTCTTTTGCTCCCAGTTTGAATAAAAGCTTAGTTCCTTTTTCATTAATACATTCTGATGTTTGGGGTCCCTCTCGTATTATGTCTGTGAAAGGTCATCGCTGGTTTGTTACATTTATTGATGATTTTTCTTGTACTACTTGGGTGTATCTCATGAAAACTAAGAGTGAGATTTTCTCTGTGTTTCACGATTTTCATAAGATGATTTGTACTCAGTTTGGGGCCACTGTCAAACTCTTTCGTTCTGATAATGGCGGGGAATACATGGATTCTGGGTTAAGACAATATTTCTCTACTCATGACATTATCCATTAGACCTCTTGCACCAATACCCCTCAACAAAATGGGGTGGCGGAACGCAAGAATCGGCATCTTCTTGACATGTCTCGGTGCATGTGTTTTTCTATGAGTGTGCCTCGGCCCTATTGGGGCGACGCTGTTCTCACCGCTGCCCATCTTATTAATCGTCTCCCTACCCAGGTCTTGCAAAAACAGGCTCCTCTTCACGTCCTTCTAGGTTCCCAGTCCTTGTTTTCTATTCCTCCCAAAATATTTGGTTGTGTCTGTTTTGTTCATAATCACTCTCCTTCTCGTGGTAAGTTGGACCCTCGCTTCCTCAAGTGTGTTTTCCTTGGTTACTCTCCTACTCAAAAGAGGTATAAATGCTACCACCCTTCTTCTCGTAAGTCGTTTGTGCCCATGGATGTTACTTTCTTTGAGTCCCAGTCCTATTTCTTGTCCTCTCTGGTGTCACCGTCCTTATTTCCGGGGGAGCCTTGGTGTGAAGTGAGTCCTGTGCTGAGTCCTGTGCTTCCTATGGTGGACCCAGTTATGGTGGATCCAGTTGTTCTTGCACCACCCTCTTCTACTGTGCTTCCTATGGTAGAACCAGTTGTTCTTGCACCACCCTCTTCTACTGGGACTATAGAACCTAATGTTACCAAGGATAAGGACAGGCATGTTTATGTCTGGGACATAGACAGACAACAAGTTAACTGGATACAAGGGACCACCTCTGCTCCTCTACTGCCATCTCCTGCTTCTGATGAGAGTCTAGGTAACTTTGAATCTCTTGAGTCCATTGATCTTGATGTTCCTATTGCCAAGAGGAAGGGTGTGAGATCTTGTACTCAACATCCTATCTCACAGTTTGTATCATACTCTCATTTGTCATCCTCATATAGAGCGTTTGTGTCCAATATTTCCTCTGTTAGCATTTCTAACCATTTTCAGGATGCTCTTGCTACCTCTGAGTGGAAACTAGCCATGATTGAGGAAATGAAAGCACTTAGGAAGAATGGCACTTGGGAATTGACTGAGTTACCTACGGGCAAACGACCTGTGGGATGTAAATGGGTATATACTGTGAAACACAAAGCAGATGGGTCTATTGAGCGTTGCAAGGCAAAACTTGTGGCAAAAGGGCTTACTCAGACATATGGCATTGATTATCAGGAGACCTTCGCACCCGTGGCTAAGATGAATTCAGTCAGAGTACTTCTCTCTCTAGCAGCTAATCTAGATTGGCCGCTTTATCAGTTTGATGTCAAGAAAACTTTGAATCTCTTGAGTCCATTGATCTTGATGTTCCTATTGCCAAGAGGAAGGGTATGAGATCTTGTACTCAACATCCTATCTCACATTTTGTGTCCTACTCTCATTTGTCATCCTCATACAAAGCGTTTGTGTCCAATATTTCCTCTGTTAGCCTTCCTAACCATTTTCAGGATGCTCTTGCTACCTCTGAGTGGAAACTAGCCATGATTGAGGAAATGAAAGCACTTAGGAAGAATGGCACTTGGGAATTGACTGAGTTACCTACGGGCAAACGACCTGTGGGATGTAAATGGGTATATACTGTGAAACACAAAGCAGATGGGTCTGTTGAGCGTTACAAGGCAAAACTTGTGGCAAAAGGGTTTACTCAGACATATAGCATTGATTATCAGGAGACCTTCGCACCCGTGGCTAAGATGAATTCAGTCAGAGTGCTTCTCTCTCTAGCAGCTAATCTAGATTGGCCGCTTTATCAGTTTGATGTCAAGAATGCCTTTCTCCATGGTGACCTCGAAGAAGAGGTATATATTGACATTCCTCCTGGTTTTGAGGATCATCAGACAGAAGGCAAAGTATGCAAGCTTCGGAAGTCATTATATGGTCTCAAACAGTCTCCAAGGGCTTGGTTTGAGAGATTCACTCAGGCTATGTTTAAATATGGCTTCAAATAGAGTCAGGCAGATCACACCTTGTTTGTGAAATATTCCTCACGTGGTAAGACTACAGCACTTATTGTTTATATAGATGACATAGTTCTTACGGGCAATGATAGTGGGGAAATACCTCTGTTGAAGAAATATTTAGCTAGTGAGTTTGAAATCAAAGACTTGGGAAGCTTGAAGTATTTTTTGGGAATTGAAGTTGCTCGCTCTAAAAATGGGATATTTATCTCACAGAGAAAATATGTGCTTGACCAGTTGAAGGAAACTGAGATGCTTGGCTGCAAGGCCTGTACCACTCCACTGGAACCCAATCAGAAATTGGGGGATGATGAAGGAGGAGAAGCTGTTGATAGGGGGAGCTATCAGCGATTAGTGGGTAAGCTCATTTACCTATCTCACTCCCGTCCTGATATTGTTATTGCTGTTGCTGTCAGTGTGGTTAGTCAGTTTATGCATGCTCCTTATCAGATTCACCTTGAGGCCGTCATGAGAATCTTGCGGTACTTGAAGTCTGCTCCTGGTAAGGGTCTTTATTTTTCAAAGTATGATCATCTTCGTGTGGAAGCCTATACAGATGCTGACTGGGCTGGGTCAGTCACTGATAGGAGATCGACTTCAAGGTATTGCACCTTTGTTGGAGGCAACCTAGTTTCTTGGAGGAGTAAGAAACAGAATATGGTTGCCAGGTCAAGTGCAGAAGCTGAGTTTAGAGCTATGGCACAAGGTATGTGTGAACTTTTATGGATCAAGTTATTGTTGAGTGATCTAGGTATTGATCAGACGGACTCCATACGGTTATACTGTGATAATAAGGCCGCCATCAACATCGCTCACAATCCGGTTCAACATGACAAGACAAAACATGTTGAGATTGATCGCCACTTCATAAAGGAGAAACTCACTAGTGGTACCATTTGTGCTCCTTTTGTCCAGTCTGGTGAACAACTTGCTGACATTCTCACCAAGGGGGTTGGGAATAAACCATTTCATGACATATTAGGCAAGCTGGGCAAGCTAGTTACTCAAGCTTCACTTCCAAGCGTCCTTTGCAGTGTTCGATTATAATGAGACAGATTGCTCTAAAGAAATAGACTTTGATGCACGAGAAATGCAAGAACAGCACAGTCCAACCATTAGTGAAGTAGTTGTATGTACAGTTGTGTCTGAGGCTAATGAGTCGACTCTTGTGGCGGAGTCTAAAACTGGAGCAATCAACAACAACAATGATTGGATCATTGATTCAGGATGCTCTAACCACATGACTGGTGACGAGGAGAAGCTGTCCAGCATGTCCGAGTACATAAGAGGCTGGGTAGTAGTGACCGCTGATAATACAAGGCTGCCGATCACCCATGCTGGTAAGACAATCATCACTCCTCGCTTCAACTCTAACAAAATACATCTGCAGGATGTCTATCACGTGCCAGGGATGAAAAAGAATCTGTTATCAGGCTTGCAACTCACATCCTTGGGCAACTATGTGTTATTCGGCCCAGAGAATGTGAAGGTTTACTACAAGGTTAAGTTATCTGGTATTCCCATCATGAAGGGAAAACGGTTGGAGTCTATCTACGTAATGTTAGCAGAATCAACCTATGTAGATAAGACTCGAAAGAATGAGACTGCAGACCTTTGGCATGTACGCTTGGGTCACGTGAACTATCACAAGCTAAAAATAATGATGAAGAAGTCTATGCTCAAGGGCCTTCCTCAACTGGATATTCAAGAAGATATAATTTGTGCCGGATGTCATTATGGTAAGGCACATCAGTTACCATATGAAGATTCAAAGTATAGAGCTAAGGAACCCTTAGAGCTTATCCACTCAGATGTCTTCAGACCAGTAAAACAAGCATCAATCAGTGGAATGCGCTACATGGTGACCTTCATCGACGACTTCTGAAGGTACGTGTGGATGTATTTTATGAAAAGAAGTCTAAAGTTCTGGCCAAGTTCAAATAATTTCGTAAGAAGGTTGAAAGCGAGCTTGGAAAGAAAATTCGATACTTGCGAACAGATAATGGAGGAGAATATTCATCAGATGAGTTCTCTAACTATCTTAGAGGATGCCAAATTCGACATTAGTTTACTTGCTCAGGTACTCCACAACAGAATGGAATGGCTGAAAGAAATAATAGGCTTCTTGCAGAAACTTGTCGGAGCATGATACATGCTAAAAATGTGCCTAGCAAATTTTGGGCTGAATGTATGAAGATAATAGCTCATGTGATCAACAGGCTAGCGTAGGTAGGTTTGGGGCTGGTCTCACCTTTCCAGAAGTTATGGCACACAAAGCCCATAGTAAGTCACTTTCGAGTATTCGGATGTGTCTGCTACATATTTGTGCCAAATCATCTATGTAGCAAGTTCGATAAGAAGGCAATTTGTTGCATCTTCGTGAGCTACGACAGTCAAAGGAAAGGGTGACAATGTTGCAACCCCACCACTAGCCGCTGTTATACTTCAAGGAATGTTGCATTTGACGAAGCCTTATCTTGGTGGTCTTCACAAGATGTACCATTGCCGGACTCTAGAAATTTAGAAGATCAATTACAAGAAATGCCGGGGGAGCAAAGACAAGAGAAAGAGGCACCTCCTAGTTTAGAAATCATCATGGAGCCAGTATCAACACAAAGTGATGATGAGCTAGAGCCTGACCTGTCAAAGACACCAAAAAGATTTTCAAGTTTGTGGAAAATAGGTGTCCATCACAAGAGTCCAGAAGAAGTTAGCCTGAGCCAACAAGAAGAGGTTAAAGAGATTGGACCAAAACTCAGAAGGTCAGAAAGACAATTTAAGCCTAATCCGAAGTATGCAAATGCTGCTCTAACTGAAGAAGATAGCATTACAAAGCCAACGACGTTTGAAAAGGCATCCCAAAGCAAAGTATGGCAGGAGGCAATGGAGGAAGAGATTCAAGCCCTCAAACAGAATCAAACAGGGGATCTAGTTCCTAAGCCCAAGGACGTGAAGCCGATATCATGTAAGTGGGTGTACGAAGTAAAAACTCGTCCTAATGGATCGATTGAAAGGTACAAAGCACGTCTAGTGGCTCGAGGCTTCTCACAGCAATACAGATTAGACTACGATGAAACATTTAGTCTAGTAGCAAAGATCACAACGGTGCGAGTACTAATAACACTTGCAGCCAGCAAGTCTTGGAAGCTGTGGCAGATGGACGTAAAGAATGCTTTTTTGCACGGTGAGATAGATCGAGATATATATATAGAGCAGCCCGAGGGGTTTGAAAGGAAAGTCCATCTAACTTATGTCTGCAAATTAAAGAAAACCTTGTATGGCTTAAAGCAAGCGTCGAGGGCATGGTATGGCAAAATAGCAGAATTTTTAGTACAAAGCGGGTACTTGGTGGCACCAACGGACTTGAGCCTATTTGTTAAGTCTCAAGGTGGGAAACTAGCTACAGTGCTAGTATATGTGGATGACTTAATCATCACCGGAGATGATAAAGAAGAGATCCAAAGGACAAGAGAGAACTTGTCAGTACGATTTCAAATGAAGGAGCTTGGATAACTCAAGCATTTTCTTGGGCTTGAAGCAGAACAAAGCAACAAAGGCTTATTCCTCTGCCAGCAGAAATATGCTAAAAATTTGCTGTAGAAGTATGGGATGCTTGAGTGTAAGCCAGTTTCTACACCAATGGAGTTGAATGCCAAGTTATGCTCAGAAGAAGGTAAAGACTTGGAAGATGCAGCTATGTATCAGCAACTAGTAGGTAGTTTGATCTACCTCATCCTCACTCGGCCAGACATTATATATGCAGTTGGTGTAGTAAGCCGGTATATGCAAAAGCCAAAGAAACCTCCTCATCTAGAAGCAGTTCGCCGAATACTCCAATATGTGAAGGGTACAATTGACTTCGGTCTTTTGTACAATAAAGGCGAAACATGCAAGGTAATTTGGCTATTGTGATGCCGATTATGCAGACATCATGACACACGGAGGTCGACTACTGGGTACGTGTTCAGCCTTGGTTTAGGAGCAATCTCTTGGTACAGTAAAAGACAACCTACAGTATCATTATCTACCACAGAGGCTGAATACAGAGCATCAACAATGGCAGCTCAAGAAAGCACATGGCTTATTCAATTAATGAAGGATCTACACCAACAAGTTGACTATGGAGTATTGTTGCACTGTGACAATCAGTCAGCAATACGTTTGGCTGAGAATCTAGTGTTTCAAACAAAAACAAAGCATGTGGAGGTACATTACCATTTCATTCGAGAGAAAGTGCTCCAAGGAGAGATAGAGATGAAATCAATCAGAACAGATGTCTAAGTAGCAAACTTGTTTACTAGAGGACTTGGAGCTTCAAAGTTTTTAGAGCTTCGGAAGCAACTCGGCTTAACTACAAAAGAAGAACTAAATAAAGGAGTCAATGCTGAGGGGGAGTGTTAAGAGTCATCATTGACTTTTCTAGAATTATCTAGGCTATTAATTGCATATGTTGAATAATCTAGAAGACTTTAGAAAGATCTAAAGAAATCCGGAAGATTCTAGAACATTGTAGAAGATTCCGGAACATTAGAGAAGCTTGTAGAAATCTAGAAGGGTTTTGGAAGATTCTAGAATATTTTAGAAGTATAGAAAGTACTATTATATAGTAGAATAGGTTAGAGAGTTCTAGAATATGGGAAAGTATGTGTATATGCTAGAATATTCTAGAGGGTTAATAATATCCCTTGGATCAAAATGATCTTAGCCATCCATTGAAGAGGTAGATGACTATATAAAGGGAAGTGGCCTCATTTGGAAGATATAACAACAAAGAGTGGAGTCAAGTGCTTGAGTGTGAGTAATTCCAAAAGTGAGGTGTCCTTGAGAGTCTTCTTATATACTTGAGTGTATGTTTGTATCTAAATAAAGATTCACTTTTGTACAGTCGTTGTGTTCTAACTCAACAAAAGATAGGATCAAACTCTAAATATTTGGCATAAAAACAAAATTTGAATTCAACACAACAGTAAGAGAGTTTGAAACTTCCGTGAAGATGACAGACAATACATGCTTTTCTGCAATATATCAATATCAGTGATGGCATAATATTATATCAGCAGCAACAAAATAAAAAATAAAAAATAATAACTCAACATAATAGATTAAGGTATTGCAAACAGAGAACTATCTCAGAGAATTATGATGATCACTACAATAGCTCACCTAACGTGAGTGCAGAGAAGAACATACGAGCGTATAATGTGAAATAGCAGGCGGGGAGAGAAATCTTGATCCAAAGCCAAACAAGTAACCTTTGTGAACAAATTTGACAAAGAGAACATTTGAGACACGGAAACTTTGCCTAAAAAATAATGCAATCACAATTTGAATAATGAGTCTGTACACTGGTTATATATACCAGATGCTCCCACGTATTAATCAATCTCTTCAGCAGCTGATCACAGGTTGGACTACAAATATAAGACATCCCTGATTCATCCTGCATAATGGCTTCAAAAATGTGCATTCCAATCTGTACCAACATGTTTGACATAAACAAGTAACAAATCATCATTAAACATGTAGTAGGAAGCAAAATGCATTTATGGTCTGTTGCTTTACCATCATCAACGGAGCCAAGAAAAAAAAAATACTGACAAATATTGAATTTTGACAATTACCGCTAAATATAGATATAGTCTGTGGTTCTCTAACACATAGAAAGTGGAAAAGAGAAAAAGTCACTCCTCATGGCAATACAAGACTTCTCTCCAATCCACAATCCTTGATGAACCCATGGTCTTAGCCTCCAATCTACAATCCTCCAATGATCCCAAGCATGGGTGCCTAAGTCATCCTCCCAACGTAGACAGCCAAGTGATTAAATAGAATCCATGAGCATATAAGGGAGACATAGGTGAGCCAAGGGCCCAACTATGCTACCATTGAGCGGGACTGAGTAGGGAGAGAGTCATCCCATGTGCCCCTTATTGGAATGAGGTGTGAAGGACCATGGTAAGTGAAGGATCTAGGTGAGCCATGGTGCTGCCGAGAGCGAGCGAGCTTGGCTCTGCTGCGCAAACCATGTCAGACTCTTCATACTTAGACTCATTTTCCTTGGAGCTCTTACTACTAGTGTGGCAGCCGCACTAGTGAGCTCATACTTGGTGGTGTGTACTCCCCAGCTTTGGCTAGGCATACTACCCTAATTGTGGTTGTGGTGCCTCGAAGGTCTGCCACATGAGGGTGTGATGGTGATGACGTGGAACCCGTAGGGCTCGCCACGTGTCAGGCGTGGTCCAAGTACCAACATAAGGCGTCACAGCTTGAGAGTTAAGTGTCACAAACTAAAATTCCAAATGTCAAACCCACTGTATATGCATCCGTGAACTCTGATTTTTAAATAGCATATAGTTCAGTGTGACATATGAAGAAGCCTGCTCCATCATTTTGTCTATTTCAATTTTCACTCTATTGCAATGATACGTGAGCAGAAATTTACAAGACTAAGAGAATTGAGAATATAGATGAATGCATGTCATACCACTTTGGAGAGCTCACTTCCAATCTCTATGCTGATCTGACAGACTTCAACCATATTGCTTTCCAGAGCCCATTGAATGATCTCAGGTTCTCTAGCCTTGAAAACAATTTTTTTTAAAAGAAAGAAACAGAAGATCAACTTCTTTGCCAAGATATCCTTTCTTATTAAAGTGTTTAAAAATAAGGTACCTGGCATAGAATGCCAAACACAGAGAGGGCAACAGCTCGAACATTTTCATAAATCTCTGATGGGCTATCAAACAGTATCAGGGGTACCAAGAAATTGGGCACATAAGCTATATTAAGCAGAGAATAAAAGAAAGGTCATGAAAACTTCTTAATGAAGACAAATAGTTAAACATGTAAGATTCATGCATATTTGTAGTGTCATGGGATCGTCATGGGATCTTACATTTAACAAACTTATATCTTGTTTCTTTGTTTGCTGCAATGCACTGCAACAAAAATAGGCTATCAAACCAAAAAGAAATGAAAGAAAATTCCTAATAACATAGAAAATAAAAACACAAGGGAAGACATAAGCAATAAGTGTTGATTACCTGAAATAGGGTAAGAACATTAACAAGACGCTTAGTTGCTCTTACGGTCAGACTTCCATCTACCATCAATTGTGAAAATGCCAGAACTTCCTGTTTCAAAAAACACAATTGTGGTCAGAGCCTTTCATGGACCCTCCAGTTATATGCTGAGAATAAGGAGGAATAGAACCAAAAGTTTGAACGCCATACTTTTTGCTCTTTTGATTTTAGAAAATGAACATGATGAGACACACGGTTGCATAGGAGGTTCAGTTAACTAATTTTCTTTCATCATGAATAATGAAAATAAAAGACTTCAATGTTTTTTTTTTTTTTTAGAAAATAGTTTTCAAAAAATTCTACTTTTTTATTTTTCATATTTTAATGTTTTCAATGAATTTTTTTAATATTTAAAGTATTTTTTTTAAAAAATTTTTAGACACATCTAACATAAATATACTTAAAAAATATAATATTTGTGAAAAAATCTTTAAAAATATAGTAAATACAAAAAAAGAAAATACAAAAAAAAAAAGAAAAGAAAAAGAAATTTAGTACACCTCTTGTATTTTGTATATTTATTAATTTTTAAAAATATTTTTCACAAATATTTTACTATTTAGATACATCTAGGTAAGGTACATCTAAAAAAGTAAAAAAATTACTTAAAATTTAAAATATATTCACTAAAAACAAAAAAAAAAAAACGAAAAACAAAAAAATCAATTTAAAAAAAACTGAATTTAGAAAACTGAAACCAAACACTGAATATTTCAAACCTGTAGCAAGACAGCTATAGTGCTGCATGAATTATATAACAAGAACCCTGTCCTGTAGTAATTTTCTGGATCTTCTTCTCTTTTCTGTCAACAACCAGAAAAAAAGGAAAATTTCTGAAGCCCATTGAGGTGATAGTCAACAAACATGGAAATAAAAATTAGAATTAATTTTAAATAAACAAATTAATGCTAACAGCAAGCACCCAATTGAAATCCACTGAAATTTAGCAATGAAATACATATTTGAGGAAAATTAATCAATGCAGAACATGCCCAATTTCAGAAAGAAACCAATAATAAGAAAAGAATCCAAACTGATAGGTTGGTTAACAAGAAACCCAAGAAAGAAATAAATTAATCATAGAATAGAAAATTACACATGAAGGTTTTGAGATTAGAATGGACCTCGAGAAGGAAAGTACTGAGACATCGGAGAGTAGATTCTCTTAGGGCTTGGTCGTGAAGTTCGATGATGACTTGAGGAATTGCCATAGCTCTCTTCGACATCCAGCGCACTTTGTGCTTCTTTCGTCCACTTTTTTGAACTTTAGCAATTGAAAAATCTGTGATAATCAAAGAACACGTCAAGGTAATGAATCAATGAGAATTGAGAGAGAGAGACCTTGATCGATCTTGGAGTTGTAAAGGAGGTGGAGAGTTCGTTCTTCCCATGGCTCGTCTTGAAGGCCGTTGTGAATGTCTTCGTCGGCCATTACTGTTCACCGATTGTTTGGGTCTCTTTCTTGCTCTTGCTCTTGAATAGTACCAGAAATGATGAGAGAGAGAGAGAGAGATAGAGAGAGAGAGAAGACTTTTGGAGGGAAACAGAGGAGATGATGAATGGACTGTTGGAAAATTTCGGTTACCCTTTAATCGTCTTTTAATTTAACTAATTTTTACTTTTGATCCCTCACTTTTTAAATAATTACAGTAAAGTCTGTACACTTCCTTCTTGTATTTTAATGTACCCCTTCCATCATAACATCATTTAAATCTAGGTGAAAATTGAAACCTATAAAATTAAAATAAAATTTGAGTAAAAATTGAAATGTAGAGATTTTAATTTTCTTTGCTCATAAAATGTATTCACGTGACTTTTTTATGAAAAATTTCTATATCAAATTTTAGCAATAATTGATGCGAGAATTACACTGAAACACAAATGAAAGCAAAAGACTTAATTGAATATAAAAAATTAGGACTAACTAAAATTTGAATGAAAGTTAGATGATCTAAAAATATAATTTACTCACAAAAAATTGAGGGAATTACAAGATAGTGAAAAAATGAAGAAAATATTTACTAAAAAGTGGAGTACAACTTTTTATGTATATATTTGTAATTATTTTTATTTTTTTACAATGAGTTATAATTTTTTCCCACAAAAAAAAAAAAAAATCATAGAATAACACGTAAAAATACGACCAACTTTTAGAACAAACGCAGAGTAAAGTGAGAGAAAAACATGACAAGCTACAAAAACTAGAAAGAAATAGTTGGTTTTCTTAACTGCAAGAATTGTTAGCTTTGAACTGCATAGCATTGGAAACCCAATTAAGACAATCAAGAAAAATTCAGCAAGGACACAAAAAACACAATTCATTCTAATATTGACAACTGCCACTCTGCCAACCAAAACAAAAATTAGGAGCAAAAAAAAAAAAAAAATAACAATATATGAAACTAGTAGACAAAAAAATTAACCTAGAATTAGGTTCCCAAGTCATAATGATTAATGATATTTACATCAATGCATGTAAAAAAGGGCATGGCTGATGCTAATTGGCAGTGCTGTCAACCACCTTGTTTAGTTTCTTGTTCTTCAATCTCTCATCATACACCTCACTCCCTTGGCATTCATACCTATACACATACACAAAACAAAACCAAAATTCAGCCCAAATTAATTTTCAAAGGCATAATTAGGACGAACTCAAGAAAGCACTACTAAATCAAGTCAGAAATCAGATCCACAACCATCTGATCAATCCAACTTTGTTTCAGAGCATTTTGCAAACCGACACATCATAGCAGAAGGAAGCCAATATGGCCCCAAGAATGGTGGCAGTGTGATTGGCCTTGTTTTACCAAAGGCTTCTTCTTACCTAGGCGGTAAGGAGATCAGAGGACTCAAGCTTTCTGCAAGTTTCACAGCTTCTTCCTCAGTATTCACAATCTGATTGAAGCAGAAGTATCGCCCACATGTTGACGGATCCTCAAAAGCTCGAATATGCACATCAGCTAGAAAGTTTGCATCAACTATGGCTAAGACTCCATTTTCATACATCTGGGCCGCTCCTGTTCAAAGTTATTATTAGCATCAGAAGATCAAATAGTTAACTCCAGTCCAGTGCGACTCTTAAAGTTAATTGAAGTAAATTAAGAAAAATGGACATTTGTTATGCTTTACATTCTTTACCTTTAAGATATGACATAGTCACCTGAGGATTCTTTTGAGCAATGCCAGGTCCAAGAACCAGTCCTGCATTAATAGACACCATGTTAAGCATTCGGTCCATGGCTAGTGCCCATGCAGCCTGCTCGGAGAGGGTCTTTGCTAATGCATACCACAACTGAAAAATATTACAGAGTAGACATTTACTCGAGATGTTTATACAAACCGACGGAGTGGTTTAAAAATGGTATCATAAGTAGGTTTCCGTCTTACTTTATTGAAGGATTTATGGTACACCTTATCTCAACCACCTTCAATATTTTAGTCATGTTCGAGCTCCAGCATATTTTAAAAGATTTCATATGAGTTGCTAACTTAAAATATTTAAAGACCAATAGGTGGAACCCCCTGCTTTTGTAAATTGTTGAGTCTAGTTATCAAAAGTTGGAATAATCTGAATTGGTTTGACAAAAAAGTTGGCGAAATTCATGTAGAAAACATAAAATTAATGGTTTCCATTACCCATTGTTTTGTACCATGACAATAAATCCAGCTTATTAATTAAATGTATCAATAGAACTATTTACTTTTTATGCTAGTGACTCTTAATCAAAATTAAACAGGCCCTTAGATTTGTTCGTGACCCTCCTGGAGCATTATAAGGTGAAAATCTCATGTGCAAGGCTATAGTAAAGATGATACCAATGATTTTATAAGTTATCATGACTATGGTTATACAACAATTGGACCAGAATCCAAAAACATATTGTTTCTTCTCTTTATGTATTGATTGAATTTCTTCATAGGAAAAGGACTAATTTAAAGTAACGACTAGAAGTAATTTTATGAACTTGTTTTTTGGCATGCTTGTTTTTTTTTTTTTTTTTTTTTGTAAAAAAATGTTATCTTGTGGATTAGAAGTACCTTAAAAAAGCAAAAAAACATAGTGCATGTTTGGGAAGTGGGTTTTTTTGTAGGTTTTTTTAATTGTAGGATATTATTGGAGAAAAAAAATTTTGTGTTTGGGAAGATAGTTGGATTTTTTTGTGGTTGGATATGATGTTTGTGAGAGGAAAAGTGAAATGATTATGGGGTTTGATGTGATATTTTGTTTGGATTTGTAACCAATTTGTCTTTTAGTGGAAAAAAACAAAAAAACAAAAAAAAATTCAAAAAATTTCTTTCCAAGCACCGCCATAATCAGTTGGAGCTTTCAAAAACAAAAATTACCAATTCAATTCCCTACATCTAAATTTCAGCCTGAAGTAAAAACTAATGAGCCTCCATAATTCAAGCCGCATATATACCATTTGGCACATTAACAAGAGGAATGAAGAAGAAAATATCAAAACAAACAAGAAGGCAAAAGATGAGGGTTTAATAACAATCGTCTCTAGGTTTATGAAGAAAAAATGAAGACAAGGATGGATAAGGCCAAAGCAGAGGCTCACCTGGGTCTCCTTCAATTAAATTATATACTTTGTGCTACATTGTTGTACTCTCAACATCACTGTCTCTTTGGAAAGGGAAATCATGTTAAATTGAGAAGGATTTGTTTTTCCAAATCATCCATCCTAATCCTCCCAATTCTTTCATCTTTCCATGAACCATGGTGGAAATTGGAACACTGCTTAAAATTTCCTTCCTCCTTACTAACAATGTCTTGCTAGTGTGAAGGAAAACCTACCAAACTGTTAAGCATGCTTGGTGGAACAATAAAGAATTCTAACTGTTGGGAGAAAATCTATTACATTCCGTTTGGAGTGGAGGGAGAGGGACCCCGAGTGTATTTATTATTATGTAAATGATTTGGATAGTAATTGAACCAATTTGACTCAAAATAGAAATTACAAGAACGAAATTGACAAAATTGAACTAAAGTGACAAGGAACACATTCAGGGACCATGTGTGTATTTTATCTAAAATTTTATACTATCTTGTCATAAAATAAGGGTATAATAGGTATTGGAATTATATATAAAACCATCACGTCATAATCCCTCAATTTCCTCACAAGTGCTAAAATTGTGGGCACTCACTCCCCTCACAATCCCTCCTTATACTTCACTTCTCCCTTGAATCTCCTAATCTAAGCATAGTGTTAGTTACTTACTAGTGTTTTGGGAAAGCATATGAACTAAAGCCACTAGAAGAACAATATATTAAACTGAAAAAGAAAGAAACTTTTTTTTTTTTTGGTCTAAATTTGTTTGGTTTTGAGATGTTATAAACCAATTGGTGTCAGATCACATGATCGATAGGTAATTCCAACATTCTGAAGCCACTAATAGTCTCAACATTATACTAACAAGTGATTCAAATCTTTGGGCAAACCACACAACAAAGGCCTCTAGTTAAGAACTTAAATGAATAAAAAAATTAAAAATTAAAAATAAAAAGAAGAAGAAAATAAATTGAAATGAATCTCCCTTGAATCTCCTAATCTAAGCATAGTGTTAGTTACTTACTAGTGTTTTGGGAAAGCATATGAACTAAAGCCACTAGAAGAACAATATATTAAACTGAAAAAGAAAGAAACTTTTTTTTTTTTTGGTCTAAATTTGTTTGGTTTTGAGATGTTATAAACCAATTGGTATCAGATCAGATGATCGATGGGTAATTCCAACATTCTGAAGCCACTAATAGTCTCAACATTATACTAACAACTGATTCAAATCTTTGGGCAAACCACACAACAAAGGTCTCTAGTTAAGAACTTAAATGAATAAAAAAATTAAAAATTAAAAATAAAAAGAAGAAGAAAATAAATTGAAATGAAATGAAAGGAGATGCATATATATATATATATATATAACCACAGACCTTGGTTTTTCTGCAGAATTCATGATCACTCCATGACCTTTCATCAACATCCTTCTCTGAGCAAATATTCTCTCCCCATATTGCTGCAGTTAGAGAAGAATTGAACACAATCTTCTCAATACTCTCTGCTTGTGCACATGCCTCTACCACATTGATTGCTCCTCTCACCTCCAAATCTATCATTTTATCCTATCCATAAATACCGCCACCCAATTAATAATCAAGTTATAATAATATATGAATGTCCTTAAAGACAATATATACATACATATATATATACACATGATGATACACAACATGGGCCATCCCATTCATGTTAGTGATTGATGAGGAATTCAACTCACATCATATCCTTGTGGACTATCTGAACAGCAGAACAAAGCATTACAGCCCTTTAAGGCTTAAAGAATGCTAGGGTAATCCAACACATCCACAGTAAACACCACTAATTTTTCCTCTACCCTCTCCATTTCCCCTATTAACTTAACTAGCTCTGTCTCTCCTGCATCAAAGCAAAACCCACAAAAAGAAACCCATGTTCAACAAACAACTCAACCTCGCAGAACTTTCCTCAAACACAAAACACGCACTGACACACACACACACAGATCTTGCCATTCTTTTGGGTAGCTGCTGTTGCGGATCTTGGGCACACCAGGGGACACTCACAAGCAAAAACACAAGACTTTTAACGTGGTTCGGCAAACCGGCCTACGTCCACGGGAGCGATGTTGTTATATATCAACAAATGGAGGAGATGACACACTCTCAACTCACTGTCTCTCTATATAACACACTCTCTCACATTCTCTGATACACAAACAGAATATAGCTCTCACTAGCTCTCTCTGTTTTGTGCCTCTCTCTCAGCAATGTGTTTCTCTCTTATGTTTGCCGTGTATTCAACTCACCATTTTACTTAACAAAAAATACAAAAAATTAAACATTAATGTTAAAAAAAATGCCCAAAATGTAAAAAATAAAAAAATAAAAAATTTCTAGTCCTTAGGAGTATTTTTCTACGATCATCTCCACCTCCTCCATCTCAATTCCCTTTCCAACCTCCATCTATATTACCTCTTGCATCATAATCTCCTCCCCAACCCTGTAAATAAACACAATAGTAAATAACTCCACCTCCATCCTAATTCCCTCTCATCTATTTAACCCCAAAACAAACGGGCCTTAGACAACAATCGTTTCAAAATCCAGAAACCCACATAGGTTGATGCATCAAGAACACAAAGTGTGGGTTTTTCGTAGTGGTCAGTGTTGGCACTTTGAGCTTCAAATTCCTTCATTTTTTTTGTCTCCGTGAAAGCTTTGTTTTGGTTGCTGATGATGGTGATGAGGTTCTACTTGAATCGTTCTTCTTCTTCTTCTACTAGTTGGTATAGAAAATGTAAATGTAGTATGAGAGAATGTGAAAGGTAGATTAATGGGTAATGGAAGAGGAATGAATACTCGATGAACTATATACAACTACACCACGTTTCTCACCTGCTACTAGTTGGCATTGGCTTACTTTCATCGTATTTTCTCTTTAATTTTTATATATTTTTTTCAAATAATACTTGAGACTTCACAATTTATGACCCTATAACCCCTGATTAATTTATAATCACTCTTTTTTTTTTTTTCCTCCCCCCCTCCACCACACACACACACAACAAAAGTGTGGGGGTGTTGGGGGTGCTGGGGGTCTCTAACACCTCTAATTCTTTTCGGTAATAAATCAAAAAAATAGTTTATAAGTCACTTCTTAAAATAATCTTTGGATTGGTTTGGCAATAGGTTATTTTTTTGGCTTTGGTAAAAAATAAATAAATAAATTACAATAACTTCAACTGTGATATATTTAATTTTAAATTTTAAATTTTAAATCTCGTTTTAAATAAGGACAATTAAAGATATTTTCTTTACAAACAGAAAATTCTTCATTTCAAGGATAAAGTCGTCATATAATTTATTTTGTGTTAATTAACTTATTTGTTATTTGAAATGTAATGACCTTCTAATTTTTATAATCTACTTTTAATTTTTTTTTTCCTAAGAAACTAAAAATTAAATTGGTGAAAAAAATTTAAAAACATATTTTTATATAATTTTATCTTGGGAGAGTGGAAATAATTTTTTAATATATACATATATTTTTTATATTTATTTTCATTAACTTAGTTTATATTTTTTCAAAAATCAAACATGGCGATAATCATTATTGAACCAATTCATTAAATCAAAAAATTCAAAACTAAAAATATTTTATATATTAAATATATCGATTACATATTAAAACTTTATAATCATCAATTACATAATAACTACCAAAAAATATCTGTTAATAATAAAAAGAACCATTTATTACATAATAATCATTCAAAAACATCAACAAAAACAACCATCCATTACATGATTATTATCCAAACACATACTAAAAATTAAGTTGGCAAAAAATAAAAAATATATAAAAGATTTATTATTTTTATATAATTTTATCTTTAATGCGTAGAAATAAATTTTAAAAATTTAAAAATATATTTTTGACTTTCAAACTAATTTATATTTTATCAAATTGATGATTTTACTTTTAAAATTGAGCATTTTTCGTTTCCAAAAGAAACGGCATATTCAATTGTTCTTATTTGAAATGAAATTCAAAATTTATAGTCAAATATATTACAATTAGGATCAGAGATCAAAGTGACATAAATCACAAATTATAAGGACTATTAATATAATTTTGCAAAAAATAAAATAAAATCTAGTAATACATATCAATATTTGGAATGATTTTTAACTTTTTACAAAAACGTGTAAAAAAAAATTTTTAAATTTAAAAAACCTTCAATTTTTTTATATAATTTTTTATTTTTTAATTTATTTATTATTTTTTAACCTTTTTAGTTGGTTACCAAACTAACCTTATTGGTTGGGTTGATGCATATTTTATTTTAGATAGATTTACTAATAAGTCTCATATTTTAAACTTGTAATTCATATAGTTCTATTTTGTTTTATTTTTTTGATTCATTTAGTTCTTTTAGATGTATAATAACTCATTTACCCACCACATTATAGTGTCACATTTGAAAAAAAGGAAATTAAAGCGATTTTTAATGCCATATCATACCCGTCACATTAGAGTATGACATTTGGGAAAAGTGTATTAAAGAATTTTTAATTTTTGTTATTGTGTCACATCATACCTGCCACGTTGGAGTTTCACATATCACGTTTGACAAAAGTACACTAAAGAGTTTTTAAATTTTTTTAGAGTATCACGTCATACCTATTACGTTGTCACATTTGAGAAAAGTACACTAAAGAGTTTTTATTTTTTTTTGAAGTGTCACATCATACCTGCTGCATTGGAGTATCACATGTTACGTTTGGAAAAAATACACTAAGACCTCGTTTGGGAATAAGCTAATTTAGTAACTTTTTGGCTATTTGGCTAAAATATGAGCTAAAAAAAAACTAGTATGTTTGGGATGACTTTTTGGTTTTTTATGAAAAGATGTGTAAAAAGTATAGAGAAAAGAGAATCTTTGACTTTTTGGTATGGGTTATTGACTTTTTGGCTAATTTAGTAATTTTTTGACTTTTTAGGTAAAAAACAGGGTTCCCAAACGAGGCCTAAGAGGTTTTTAATTTTTTTAAAGTATCATATCATACCCGTCACGTTGTCACATTTCAGAAAAGTACACTAAGGAGTTTTTATTTTTTTTAAAGTGTCACATCATACCTACCACGTTGTCACATTTGAAAAAAGTACACTAAGGAGTTTTATTTTTTTTGAAGTAAAAGTTTTGGAGTGTTACACTATGCCCGCCACGTAGTCACATTTAGGAAAAGTATATTAAGGAGTTTTTTATTTTTTTGGAGTTTCACATCATACTACGTTGTCACGTTTGAGAAAAGTAAACTAAAAAGTTTTTATTTTTTTTAGAGTAAAAGTTTTGAAGTGTCACATTATACTTGTCATGTTGTCACATTTAAGAAAAGTACACTAAGGAGTTTTTAATTTTTTTGGAGTGTCACATCGTTGAAATATCACATTAATACCTACCATATTGGAGTATCACATCATACATGTCATACTAATAAAAGGGTATAGTTATCCACCAAAACACTACCAAAATAAAAGATTAGATCACATGGAAAGAAACTTTCCACTGATAAGACTTAACAGATCAATAAAAAAAACTTAGACGAATTGAAGTACTTATTTACGAGATAGAATTTATTGATAAATTTCTCTTTATTTTATCTTTTGAGTCATTTTGTTAATTTTTGGGGCTAAATTGCATAACGACCATATGAGTAAACAATATGTTCCCATATACTGTATGCAGCATCTTTAATCAAACCGCAAAAGTTTGGGCTTAGAAAGTTACTAGTAAGAGCACCTCCAATGGTGCATTTCTTTTTTCATCAAATCTGAGTAAAAAATGATTCATTTCATCAAATCTGATACCACTAGTTCTAACGGTGAACTTTCATCAAATCTGTATCAGGACAACCGGTTGGTCAACTGGTTAGGCGAAATTTTTTTTTTTTTTTTTTTGAACTTTTTGAACCTTTCAAAATTTTTTTTTTTTTTTTTTTAATTTTTTTTTTTGAATTGTTTAAACCTTTTTAGTGGTCGACCGGTTGGTTGACTAAAAAAAATTTTTTTTTTTTTTTTTACTGTTTGAACTTTTTTGGAACCGTTCGAACTTTTCGGTGGTCGACCGGTTGGTCAACCGGCCGGGCAACCGGCTGGTTGACCGGTTGGTCTCTCCCAACGGTCACAAACAGTGTTTTGATGCAATCAGTATTGTGTCCTCAGTTTGATGAATTGTTTGGTGAAATCTCATTTTGATATAGATTTGGTGCAACCATTGGAGCACCAAACAGTAACTTTTTTACCAAATTTTGAATTTGATGTCAACTTTGATGAACCATTGGAGATGGTCTAAAAACAAAGGATGACTTACAGATAGCTTTTATTAAGTGAATTTATTATTTAATAGATTTTACGATAATTAATATTATTTTTTTTATCATATATTATTAAAAAATGTCATTAATTATTAATTTTCAACAACAGTTTAAAAATTTTATTATAAAAAATGTCGCTAATTATAAATTTTAGCGACAGTTTAAAAAAATCATCACATAAAAATGTCACTAATTTTTAACTTTTAGCAATAATTTAAAAAATTTATCACAAAAAAAGTAACTAATTATAAGTTTTAGCGACAATTCATAAAAATAGTAAAAAAAAGTTATTAATTGTCAATTTTTAACAACATGTAAAAAATCGTCACAAAATTTATTTTTAGCAACGATTATACTAATACTTATTTTTAATAGGACTTAATGATAATTAAATCTAATAAAATCTATTCATAAATTAATGTTTGCAAAAGTACGTAGGTAGACAACGTGCTCCTGTCGACAACAAACTCTTGCATTTTTATTTTGTTTTGTTTTTATTTTCTCTTTTGATTTCTTTATTTATTTTTTGGGCTGTTAAGGCAATGAGACAAGTGCGACTGTTTATGGCTGTTGATATTCTCATTTCTTTATTGTATAAAGGGTAAATTGTACTTTGCCTTTTAAGTTTTATAATTTTTTTGGGAGCCGTTATTAGTTTTCACCCCATAACTTAACAGGCAATAGTCATTTGAGAAGCCACAGTAACCTTATTTCCATCCCCCAAAACCTTCACTCTCCACTCCCATTAACTATAGTTCGAAGCATTATTCGAAAGTTGATAACCATTCATTGAGTTTGAAGCCTCATTGCCCTCCCAAACTCAAGGTTCTTCTCACAATCTCTATTTTATTTATTTTTTTATTTTTGGCATTTATGTAGTTCGTTTTAAGGATTCAAAAAGTGTTTTGTTGGTTTTCACATTGAGTTTTGAATATTGTCTTGAAAAAATGATTTACAAAAGGGATTGTTGATGTAATTGATAGATGGACAGTTGGGTACTCACTATCGACCGATCTAGTTCTGTTCAATATTGTACGGCAAGCTACCTAGCTTTGTTCAGATACTTTCTCTGAACAGTTTGAACTATTTTGCTATTGTTTAACCAAACTGTATAACTAATTTTTGTTTAGCACTTTCTTCTTGTTTAATATCTATTATAGTGCCTGATATATTGTTTTTCTTATCTTTACAAAATTTTTGAATATTACGAGCACTTCTTGTGTTCAACCAACAACATTTAGGAGACAAAATGCCCAAGTCCCGAGCGTGTGGCTAATAGAAGATGTCACACCCACAACACTTAAGGATGATGTTAATGGTGATGAACATGAGGCGAATGAAATGCTGGTCCACCCCACAGAAATGCCTAATTATAACACCTAGTTTGAATATGATGTTTTAATGTTTTGTTTTGATAGCAATGTATGGGATGTTTAATTGTTGCAAACCATTGTTTGATTTTTTTTTTGGCACAAAGCATTGCTTGAATATTGGTGTTAAATGCCAACAGGTTTTGTATAATTACTGTAAATTGTTAATAGGTTTTGTACGAGCACGAAATAATGTTCTTGTATAATCCTGTTGATCAAGTTTGCGCTCCTCCAAACGTCGTCGCTTTATTTCCTGAAAACACAAACGTGAGCTAGCCGGCGGGTGTATGTCGGATACCTCTCTGATGCCTAAGTCAGCAAAATAGACAAATAGACAAAAGCTCTGTGTATTCCGAAAATCAAAATTGTGTTACCTATACATAGGTTTTGTTGAGAGCTTTTATAACTTTTGCCTGGCACAATCTTAGTAGAATTCTTATTCCTCCATGTAGAATCCTTTTAGGAATCACACTCTTGAAAGATAATACTTATCCTTCAACACCCCCTCACTGCTTAAACCAAGTGAGATAGTTTTACCACGGTTGGACAACAGTATGACCGAGCTAACACTAGCCCTTTGTCATACTTAATCTTGCGCCTTCCCAATTGTACGACATAGCTCGGCTCTTGTTTCACTTGTACCTTGGTTTTGTCTGTTTAGACCGAGCTAACTGCAGCAAGTTTTGACTGAGCTAACAAGGGCAAGGTCCACCTTAAGAAGCCCAAGCACCTCGGCTCTGAATACTATGATCGAGCTAATTATCACCACTACGACCGTGGTGATTGTAACCATACTTGGACCGAGCTAACAGCAATGGTCCACTTTGCTAAGCCCTTTTTACTATGGCCCATAGAATGACCTATTACTACGCTTGGGCCTAGCTTGGCCCTAATGCACATAAAAACTCCCTCTCAATTGCCCCTTAATTCCATCTGCGTAGCATGATTGAGATTATTTGTTACCGGCCGAGCTAAAACTTCAGACCTTCAACCGAGCTAACTTGTCACTGAGCTACCAATTTGTCCGGTCGAAAAACGTCTCTTCAGTCACGCTATACATCTGAATCGCTTGCTATTCCCATAGACACGTGGCTAGCCCTTATTGGTTGAGTACAGCTGTCGACACCGTCTTCGTACCTCGCGAATTTTGAACAGTCCCGCCCAAATATAGGTTTTATACAAAAACCCTATTTTTTCAAATCAAAACATTTCTGTTCATCTTCTCTCTCTTGCCCTTTGAGCCTCCATTTTTCCAAACACAACACCTACGAAGCTCATCCTTGCGGTCTCGATCTTCATCCTTTCAACTCAAAGCTGTAAGTGATTCCAGCCTTCTTCCTCTCCATTTATTTCGTATAGTATAGCAATATACAACATAGTATATATATATTTTTCAAAACACATATTAGTATAGTTCTTATAACAATGGGAAAGAACCTCTTAGTCCCAGAAACCATGTGATAGATCTTTCACCAAATTCACAATCTGTTATGAAAATTGCTTTGATCCAAAATAATATTCCAACCACATGAAAAAAATGTATATCAATGCATTAAAGGTTGTACTCAATTAGAATTGGCAGTTCAGTAATCAATAATCAAACTATAAGTTCCATCGACCATTAGAAGGAAAATTTTATTAGGAAAAAGTGAATGAATCACCAATGAAAATCAAATAAGAAACCAAGTTTAGGACTTTATAATTCTACGGCATTAAGAAAGTTGAGAAATACTTAAAAATAAGGATCCTAGTGTCATAGATAATATAATAGTACTCCTGTAAAAGTTACAAAGTTGGTATATAAAGAATAATAATAATAATAATAATAATTAAAGTGCGGGCGGTTTTTGCGGGTTACGGGTTTAAACCGCGACCCGCCCGCAACCCGCAAATTTGTCATATTTCAAACCGCAACCGCCCGCATTATGTTTGCGAAACCGCCCATTTATATGCGGGTTGGGCGGATTGGGCGGTTTGAGCGGTTCGGATAAACCGTTGCCCACCCCTACCCCTCACTGCTTAAACCAAGTGAGATGGTTTCACCACGGTTGGACAACAGTATGACTGAGCTAACACTAGCCCTTTGTCATACTTAATCCAGCGCCTTCCCAATTGTACGACATGGCTCGGCTCTTGTTTCACTTCTACCTCGGTTTTGTCTGTTTAGACCGACCTAACTGCAACAAGTTTTGACCGAGCTAACAAGGACAAGGTCCACCTTAAGACGCCCAAGCACCTCGGCTCCGAATACTATGACCGAGCTAATTATCATCACTACGACCGTGGTGATTGTAACCATACCTGGACAGAGCTAACAGCAATGGTCCACTTTGCTAAGCCTTTTTACCACGGCCCATAGAATGGCCTATTACTACGCTTGGGCCTAGCATGGCCCTAATGCACATAAAAACTCCCTCTCAATTGCCCCTTAATTCCATCTACGTAGCATGATTGAGATTATTTGTTACCGGCCGAGCTAAAACTTCAGACCTTCAATTGAGCTAACTTGTCACCGAGCTACCGATTTGTCTGGTCAAAAAACGTCTCTTCAGTCACGTTATACATCTGAATCGCTTGCTATTCCCATAGACACGTGGCTGGCCCCTATTGGTTGTGTATAGCTGTCGACACCGTCTTCGTACCTCGTGAATTTTGAACAGTCCCGCCCAAATATAGGTTTTATACAAAAACCCTATTTTTTCAAATCAAAACATTTCTGTTCATCTTCTCTCTTGCCCTCTGAGCCTCCATTTTCCCAAACACAGCACCTACGAAGCTCATCATTGCGGTCTCGATCTTCATCCTTTCGACTCAAAGCTGTAAGTGATTCTAGCCTTCTTCCTCTCCATTTATTACGTATAGTATAGCAATATACAGCATAGTATATATATATTTTTCAAAACACATATTAGTATAGTTCTTATAACAATGGGAAAGAACCTCTTAGTCCCAGAAACCATGTGATAGATCTTTCACCAAATTCACAATCTGTTATGAAAATTGCTTTGATCCAAAATAATATTCCAACCGAACTAGGAACTTGTTTGTATTTAGGTGTGCACCCAGCTAAACTAGATAACTCCCCTAATAACTGAACTAAAACTTCACGCCATACCTTAAGCTTCAATCGGGCTAAGAACCTTTCGTTTCTTTTAACCGAGCTAAAAGTCCTTCGCTCCAACCGAACTAAGAACGGATAGTATCCCACGTAGCCAAGCTAGGCTTACATTCATTTTTCCGTTGTACTTTAACATGGTCCAACGATCTGGGCTTAACACTTTCATCTCCACTTTGCAGACTCTGACTAGGTTGGCCAGGCATTCCTTTGTACGCTCGACCGAGATACTCAACATCATCTTAACACCGAGCTAGTACTCCGAGCTAATTTATACATAATTTAAGACCACATGGGCAAATATCAATTTTTAGTAAACTCTCCACGGGCCATAGCTGAGTTCCGAAAGGATTACCAAATTCTGGATGACTGACGTCCATCTTTCACTAGCCGAACTAGATACCACACATTGGGGAAAACAAGGTTTTGTTCCATTTACCGTACTATCCATTGTTGAAGCCGGCCTCCAATTCTCAGTTCAACCACTCATACGCGAATTCCTTAGGCATACTAGAATATGCCCAACCCAACTTAGCACCAATTCATACAGAATAATAAACGGCATTGCCGAGCTAAATCATCGGTTTAGCCTCAACCTCGGTTTAGCCGAGCTATTTCACCAATACTCACTTGGCCAGAATGAAGACGACTGTGTCTACTATTTAAGAATAAGAAGACATCGAGAGAAAATAATTAAAAATACACCGGACAAAGAGGTCAATGATGATGACTTCTTCTGGGTTTCTGTCAACTTTGAGGACCAGGAAGCCCCAATACCAAGATATAGAATTAGCTGGCTAGATCTGAAGCCATTGACGAAGTTTGTCATCACAATAGATTGGTGATGGAGGATTGTGGTAACGACGGTGATGTCGATGGCAAGCAACGAGGGAGGATGATAGTGGTATGGGGTGAACGATGATGGTAGCGACAGAGGAGGACAGAGACAGTGGTTAAGGTGAGGACCATTGATGACAACCGAGGAGAACATTGGTTAAGGCGAGCAATGGTTACCAACGGTAGATGGTGGTGGTAGGTATGGTGATAGTGGTGGTGTGTGGTGGTGCTGTAGAGAGATGATAGATGAGAGAGAGAAAGAGAGAGAGTTCTTTGCAAAATATTATGGAAATAAGAGAAGAGAAGACATTTAATGAGGGTAATATAGACAGTTGAAGAGTTATTAGTGTATTTAAAAAGTCAACAGGACTTATAAGTAATTAATTTCATTTAATAAGATTGACAGGTAGATATCCTTTTTATCTTTTGGGAGAGTGGAAATAATTTTTTAATATATACATATATTTTTTATATTTATTTTCATTAACTTAGTTTATATTTTTTCAAAAATCAAACATGGCGATAATCATTATTGAACCAATTCATTAAATCAAAAAATTCAAAACTAAAAATATTTTATATATTAAATATATCGATTACATATTAAAACTTTATAATCATCAATTACATAATAACTACAAAAAAATATCTGTTAATAATAAAAAGAACCATTTATTACATAATAATCATTCAAAAACATCAACAAAAACAACCATCCATTACATGATTATTATCCAAACACATACTAAAAATTAAGTTGGCAAAAAATAAAAAATATATAAAAGATTTATTATTTTTATATAATTTTATCTTTAATGCGTAGAAATAAATTTTAAAAATTTAAAAATATATTTTTGACTTTCAAACTAATTTATATTTTATCAAATTGATGATTTTACTTTTAAAATTGAGCATTTTTCGTTTCCAAAAGAAACGGCATATTCAATTGTTCTTATTTGAAATGAAATTCAAAATTTATAGTCAAATATATTACAATTAGGATCAGAGATCAAAGTGACATAAATCACAAATTATAAGGACTATTAATATAATTTTGCAAAAAATAAAATAAAATCTAGTAATACATATCAATATTTGGAATGATTTTTAACTTTTTACAAAAACGTGTAAAAAAAATTTTAAAAATGAAAAAAATCTTCAATTTTTTTATATAATTTTTTATTTTTTAATTTATTTATTATTTTTTAACCTTTTTAGTTGGTTACCAAACTAACCTTATTGGTTGGATTGATGCACATTTTATTTTAGGTAGATTTACTAATAAATCTCATATTTTAGACTTGTAATACATATAGTTCTATTTTATTTTATTTTTTTGACTCGTTTAGTTCTTTTGGATGTATAATGACTCATTTACCCACCACATTATAGTGTCACATTTGAAAAAAGGAAATTAAAGCGTTTTTTAGTGTCACATCATACCTGTCACATTAGAATATCACAATTGGGAAAAGTATATTAAAGAGTTTTTAATTTTGAATAATGCTTGGGACCCCCTTTTGGGGGTCACCCCCTCACCCCCTTTGCCACGTGGCAGTGGGTGATTGGAGGAGCAAGAAAAAAAGAAAAAGAAAAAGAAAAGGTAACCAATGAGAGAGAGAGGGGGTCAAAGGGGGTGGGGGGAAAAGGGGGGATGAATCATTACTCTTTAATTTTTGTTATAGTGTCACATCATACTTGCCACATTGGAGTGTCACATGTCACATTTGGGAAAAGTACACTAAAGAGTTTTAATTTTTTTTAGAGTATCACGTCATACCTATCACGTTGTCATATTTAAGAAAAGTACACTAAAGAGTTTTTATTTATTTTTTAAGTGTCACATCATACCTGCTGCATTGGAGTATCACATGTCACGTTTAGAAAAAATACACTAAGAGGTTTTTAATTTTTTTAAAGTATCATATCATACCCGTCATGTTGTCACGTTTCAGAAAAGTACATTAGGAATTTTTTATTTTTTTTGAAGTGTCACATCATACCTGCCACGTTGTCACATTTGAAAAAAATACACTAAGGAGTTTTATTTTTTTTGGAGTAAAAGTTTTGGAGTGTCACACTATGCCCGCCACGTAGTCACATTTAAGAAAAGTACATTAAAGAGTTTTTAATTTTTTTAGAGTGTCACATCATACTCGTTACGTTGTCACGTTTGAGAAAAGTAAACTAAAAAGTTTTTATTTTTTTTAGAGTAAAAGTTTTGGAGTGTCACATTATACCTGTCATGTTGTCATATTTAGGAAAAATACGCTAAGGAATTTTTAATTTTTTTAGAGTGTCACATCATTAAAATATCACATTAATACCTACCATATTAGAGTATCATATCATACATGTCATATTAATAAAAGAGTATAGTTATCCACCAAAACACTACCAAAATAAGAGATAAGATCAAACGGAAAGAAACTCTCCACTAATAGGACTTAACAGATTAATAAAAAAAACTTGGGACAAATTAAAGTACTTATTTATGAGATAGGATTTATTGATAAATATCCCTTTATTTTATCTTTTAAGCCATTTTGTTAATTTTTGGGGCTAAATTGCATAACGACCATATGAGTAAACAATATGTTCCCATATACTGTATGCAGCATCTTTAATAAAACCGCAAAAGTTTGGGCTTAGAAAGTTGCTAGTAAAAACAAAGGATGACTTACAGATAGCTTTTATAAAAAATGTCGCTAATTATAAATTTTAACGACAGCTTAAAAAAATCATCACATAAAAACGTCACCAATTTTTAACTTTCAGCAACAATTTAAAAAATTCATCACAAAAAAACGTAATTAATTATAAATTTTAGCGACAATTCATAAAAATAGTAAAAAAAAATTATTAATTGTCAATTTTTAGCGATATACAAAAATCGTCATAAAAATTTATTTTTAACAACGATTGTACTAATACTTATTTTTAATAAGACTTAATGATAATAAAATCTAATAAAATCTATTCATAAATTAATGTTTGCAAAAGTACGTAGGTGGACAACGTGCTCCTGTCGACAACAAACTCTTGCATTTTTATTTTGTTTTGTTTTTATTTTCTCTTTTGATTTCTTTATTTATTTTTTGGGCTGTTAAGGCAATGAGACAAGTGCGACTGTTTATGGCTGTTGATATTCTCATTTCTTTATTGTATAAAGGGTAAATTGTACTTTGCCTTTTAAGTTTTATAATGTTTTTGGGAGCCGTTATTAGTTTTCACCCCATAACTTAACAGGCAATAGTCATTTGAGAACCCACAGTAACCTTATTTCCATCCCCCAAAACCTTCACTCTCCACTCCCATTAACTATAGTTCGAAGCATTATTCGAAAGTTGAAAACCATTCATTGAGTTTGAAGCCTCATTGCCCTTCCAAACTCAAGGTTCTTCTCACAATCTCTATTTTATTTATTTTTTTATTTTTGGCATTTATGTAGTTCGTTTTAAGGATTCAAAAAGTGTTTTGTTGGTTTTCACATTGAGTTTTGAATATTGTCTTGAAAAAATGATTTACAAAAGGGATTGTTGATGTAATTGATAGATGGACAGTTGGGTACTCACTATCGACCGATCTAGTTCTGTTCAATATTGTACGGCAAGCTACCTAGCTTTGTTCAGATACTTTCTCTGAACAGTTTGAACTATTTTGCTATTGTTTAACCAAACTGTATAACTAATTTTTGTTTAGCACTTTCTTCTTGTTTAATATCTATTATAGTGCCTGATATATTGTTTTTCTTATCTTTACAAAATTTTTGAATATTACGAGCACTTCTTGTGTTCAACCAACAACATTTAGGAGACAAAATGCCCAAGTCCCGAGCGTGTGGCTAATAGAAGATGTCACACCCACAACACTTAAGGATGATGTTAATGGTGATGAACATGAGGCGAATGAAATGCTGGTCCACCCCACAGAAATGCCTAATTATAACACCTAGTTTGAATATGATGTTTTAATGTTTTGTTTTGATAGCAATGTATGGGATGTTTAATTGTTGCAAACCATTGTTTGATTTTTTTTTTGGCACAAAGCATTGCTTGAATATTGGTGTTAAATGCCAACAGGTTTTGTATAATTACTGTAAATTGTTAATAGGTTTTGTACGAGCACGAAATAATGTTCTTGTATAATCCTGTTGATCAAGTTTGCGCTCCTCCAAACGTCGTCGCTTTATTTCCTGAAAACACAAACGTGAGCTAGCCGGCGGGTGTATGTCGGATACCTCTCTGATGCCTAAGTCAGCAAAATAGACAAATAGACAAAAGCTCTGTGTATTCCGAAAATCAAAATTGTGTTACCTATACATAGGTTTTGTTGAGAGCTTTTATAACTTTTGCCTGGCACAATCTTAGTAGAATTCTTATTCCTCCATGTAGAATCCTTTTAGGAATCACACTCTTGAAAGATAATACTTATCCTTCAACACCCCCTCACTGCTTAAACCAAGTGAGATAGTTTTACCACGGTTGGACAACAGTATGACCGAGCTAACACTAGCCCTTTGTCATACTTAATCTTGCGCCTTCCCAATTGTACGACATAGCTCGGCTCTTGTTTCACGTGTACCTTGGTTTTGTCTGTTTAGACCGAGCTAACTGCAGCAAGTTTTGACTGAGCTAACAAGGGCAAGGTCCACCTTAAGAAGCCCAAGCACCTCGGCTCTGAATACTATGATCGAGCTAATTATCACCACTACGACCGTGGTGATTGTAACCATACTTGGACCGAGCTAACAGCAATGGTCCACTTTGCTAAGCCCTTTTTACTATGGCCCATAGAATGACCTATTACTACGCTTGGGCCTAGCTTGGCCCTAATGCACATAAAAACTCCCTCTCAATTGCCCCTTAATTCCATCTGCGTAGCATGATTGAGATTATTTGTTACCGGCCGAGCTAAAACTTCAGACCTTCAACCGAGCTAACTTGTCACTGAGCTACCAATTTGTCCGGTCGAAAAACGTCTCTTCAGTCACGCTATACATCTGAATCGCTTGCTATTCCCATAGACACGTGGCTAGCCCTTATTGGTTGAGTACAGCTGTCGACACCGTCTTCGTACCTCGCGAATTTTGAACAGTCCCGCCCAAATATAGGTTTTATACAAAAACCCTATTTTTTCAAATCAAAACATTTCTGTTCATCTTCTCTCTCTTGCCCTTTGAGCCTCCATTTTTCCAAACACAACACCTACGAAGCTCATCCTTGCGGTCTCGATCTTCATCCTTTCAACTCAAAGCTGTAAGTGATTCCAGCCTTCTTCCTCTCCATTTATTTCGTATAGTATAGCAATATACAACATAGTATATATATATTTTTCAAAACACATATTAGTATAGTTCTTATAACAATGGGAAAGAACCTCTTAGTCCCAGAAACCATGTGGTAGATCTTTCACCAAATTCACAATCTGCTATGAAAATCGCTTTGATCCAAAATAATACTCCAACCGAACTAGGAATTTGTTTGTATTTAGGTGTGCACCCAGCCAAACTAGATAACTCCCCTAATAACTGAACTAAAACTTCACGCCATACCTTAAGCTTGAATCGGGTTAAGAACCTTTCGTTTCTTTTAACCGAGCTAAAAGTCCTTCGCTGCAACCGAACTAAGAACGGATAGTATCCCACGTAGCCGAGCTAGGCTTACATTCATTTTGCCTTTGTACTTTAGCACTGTCCAACGATCTGGGCTTAACACTTTTTATCTCCACTTTGCAGACTCTGACTAGGTTGGCTAGGCACTCCTTTGCACGCTCAACCAAGATACTCAACGTCATCTCAGCACTGAGCTAGTACTCCGAGCTAATTTATACATAATTTAAGACCACATGGGCAAGTATCGATTTTTAGTAAACTCTCCAGGGGCCATAGCTGAGTTCCGAAAGGATTACCAAATTCCAGACGACGTCCATCTTTCCCTCCGAACTAGCTACCACGCCCTGGGGAAAACAAGGTTTTGTTCCATTTACCGTACTATCTATTGTTGAAGCTGGCCTCCGATTCCCAGTTCAACCACTCCTATGAGAATTCCTTAGGCAGACTAGAATATGCCCAACCTAACTTAGCACCAATTCATACAGAATAATAAACGGCATCGCCGAGCTAAATCGCCGGCTTGGCCTCAACCTCGGTTTAGCCGAGCTATTTCACCAATACTCACTTGGCCAGAATGAAGGCGGTTGGGTATACTATTTAAGAATAAGAAGATGCCGAGAGAAAATAATTAAAAATACACCGGACAAAGACGTCAATGATGATGACTTCTTCTGGGTTTCTGTAACTTTGAGGACCAGGAAGCCCCAATACCAGGATATAGAATTAACTGGAATAAAAGAGTAGCCGGTATGAATACCTTGGTTTAACTTGTCTGATTTTTGCTTTTGTTGCTTACAACTTCCACACCGTGTTGACCACTTCCTTTTTCTTTATGCAGACTTGAACCAACTAAATTCGTAGTATCAATACCCCAATCTTGATGTACTCCGCCCCGCATTCTGATACTGTGATCGAGGTTGGGCCGAGTTACTCAATTTTGAACCGACATACAGATACAGCAGTAGGAGGAAGACCAAGGCGACAGATTTCCTTCTGGAACCTTCACCAGAACCAGATCCAACACTACCTCAAATCAATCTGATCCCATTAACAGAGGAGCAAGAAATGGCTAAGAAGAGAGCAGTCATAGCTCTCATCACTGAAACAACGGCTCCAGCCGTCGGGGACCAAACCGAGATACTCCAAGCTGGCCAAACACATGAGGTCGTGGTAGCCCTTCCAACAGCCCGGCCCTCATCATCTCGGCCTAATAAGCGTGTTTGCACCTCCTCAACCGAGCCACGCCTTGTATAAAACTAGGGGAGGAAGATGAGGCATCCCCAGAGCCCAACGACACCCCGGCTGCTACCAATGATTCGGTTCTCCAAAACGCTCAGTCAGCTCGGGTGAAGCCCCCGGTGCCCAGTACGGTTGAGGATGTGACCGACCTTCCTGCTGGAACCGGGCTACGGAGTGATAAAACTCGAGTTGACCTGGACGCAGACCTGGATAATCTTTTTGCTTGATCTTGTATTTTTCTTCTTTTTACTTTTGGGAAGAATTTGTAACCAGGCTAAAGTCCCACTTCTTGTAACTTTGTTTTGAATCTTGAATGAAATCTTCTTCTTTTTGCTCTGTTTATTCCATACCTGCATTTATTTTTCAACTATGATTCGCATCAAGTTTAGCATTTTCTGTTCTGGCTGAGATACTTATCTCGGTCTTGGAACCTTGTAATCTGCTTGGTTACACCTACCAACTCTCAGCCTAAATCCTGATCTTGGCTGAAGAGAGATAAATGTTGGTTATTCCTGCCAACCTAGAGCGAAGTGTTGGTTTATTCCGGCCAACTCTGCTTTCATTGCCCCTAGCTTACTCAAAACAACTTTTACAGAAGAAAAGAATTATGCTGAAAAGGGAGCTATTTGTTTTATTAAAAAAAGAAAAATTACAAGTACTTTAATGAAAAGCTAAAAATAAAATAGCTTGAGATTAGCAGTGTTCCATGGCTTGAGAATGGCCTTGCTGTCTCCATCTTCCAAGTGATATGCCCATTTTCCTGTTAGGCCAACCACTTTGTATGGTCTTTTCCAATTAGGCCCTAACTTGCCATCTCCAGGTACCAGAGTGTTTCCCATTACTTTGCATAGCACCCAATCTCCAATCTTGAATTGCCTCGGATGTACCATTTTGTTATATTTTCTGGATAACTCTTGCTGGTATGAGGCGATGTGAACCAGTGCTCTTTCTCTTCTTTCTTATGCAAGGTCGAGTTCCAAGGCTATGGCTTCTCCGTTTAAGTTTGGATCAAAATTTTTGCTTCTAATTGTGGGGAGGCCAACTTCCAGTGGGATTATTGCTTCTATGCCATAGGCCAAAGAAAAAGGTGTTTCTCCAGTTGATCACCGAGGTGTGATACGGTAAGCCCATAAAACATAAGGAAGCTCCTCAGCCCACTTGCCTTTTGCTTTCTCCAGCCTTTTCTTCAATCCATCTAAGACGACTTTGTTTGATGCTTCCGCCTGGCCATTTGCTTAGGGGTATGTTGGTGTAGAATTATAGAATTCTATCTTGTACTTCTCACAAAAGCCTCTAAAATTTTTTCCATCGAACTGAGTGCCGTTGTCAGATATTAGAGCCTTGGGTATGCCGAACCGAGTGATGATATTCTGCCAGACGAACTTCTTCACATCTTTCTCTTTTATTGATGCGAGTGCTTTTGCTTCCACCCACTTTGTGAAGTAGTCTGTTGTTGCAAGAAAGAAATTTCTGTTGTCGGGTGCCGTTGGAAGTGGTCCTACTATGTCCAAGCCCTACATTGCGAAGGGCCATGGGCTAGTTAATGGTAGAAGCTCTCTGGCTGGTTAATGTATTTGGTGTGCGAACTTTTGGCATTTCTCGCACCTCTTGACATACTTTTCTAAATCTGTTTGCATGTATGGCCACCAATATCCTTGTGAAATTGCTCTGTAAGCCAATGATCTTCCCCTTTGGTGGCTTTCGCATACACCTTCGTGTATCTCAAACAAGAATGCCTCAACCTTGCTGGGATGAACACATTTCAGGTAAGATCCTATGAAGGTTTTTTTGTACAAGGCAAGTGATGGAGAGAGCCAAAATCGCTGTGACTTTGCTCTGATCTTGTTGGCCTCTTTCTTCTCTTCAGGTAAGACACCGTCTTTTAAGAATACTATAATGGGATCCATCCATAAAGGGCCTAGTTCGGCACAACATACCTCAACTACTTCGGGTTCTTCAATGCTTGGTCTTGGTAGGAAGTCGATCAATAATGGATGTGGGATGGATGTATCAGCCATCGAAGCAAAGCTTGCTAGTTCGTCTGCTTTACTGTTTTCTTCTCAGCCGATCTGTTCTATTCGCACTACATCGAATTTCATGATATCCTTTCTGACTAACTCTTGGTACTTAGCCATCCTCTCATCTTTTGCCTCGTAGTCGCCTGAAATCTGGTTTACTACCAGCTGGGAGTCACTGTAAACCATTAGCTCGGTGGCCTTCATGAAGAGTGCTGATTTTAGGCCTGCTAAAAGCGCTTCATACTCCGCTTCATTGTTTGATGCCGGGAAGCCAAGGTTGAGTGCTTGTTCCACTATTAGGCCATCTGGTGAGATGAGGACTATGCCAAGTCCTGCACCGTGCCTGTTGGATGCTCTATCCACAAAGAGCTTCCATATCTCTCCAACAAATAACTTCCAGCAAGTAGAGGGGTCGGATGATGTCTTGGGGTCATGCGTGCTGCTGATGTTTTCTTCCAAGCCCATGCCTGTTATTGGGGTTTGCTCTTCGTTATCTGACTGTCCCAAGTTTTTACTTGTTGAGGAGTCCTCACTGGGAATGGCATGGTTCATTCCTTCCTTCTAATCCTCAAGCCTGTGTGGTTTGCAATGTGGCTGGGTGTCTTGCATTAGGGGTTATGCATTTCCTGCGGCACTTTCCATCCCCATTTTGGTTGTACCAGTCAAGTTAACTAGGCAAATGTGATGACTTCCTAGTGTGAACTCTGCCACAAAGTCTGCCAAAGCTTGGGCTTTTATTGCGGTTTTGGATTGAAACTTGATATCAAACTATCCTAATTCCATCGCCCACTTCAAGATTCACCAAGAAAAGTCCGCCCTCTCAAACAAAGCTTTTAAGGGAAAAGCTATTAGGACGATTATGGTGTGGGCGTGGAAGTAATGCAACAACTTCCTTGAGGCCATCATCAAGGCTAAGGCCAGTTTTTCCAGTGGTAGGTACCTGGTTTCTGCGCCCAGCAAGGTTTTGCTAACATAAAAGATGGGTAGGTGTTGGATTCCTTCTGCTCTGACCAATACTGCGCTAACTACTTGTTGTGAAACTGTTAGATACAAAAAGAGCTCTTTTCCAGGCACTGGAGTTACTAGCAACGGTGGAGAAGACATGTACTCTTTCAAGCTTTTTAGAGCGCGGTCGCATTCTTCATTCCACTTAAACTTGGCTTTTAATGCTTGGAAGAATGGTCGACATCTATCTGACGATCGACTTATGAACTGGTTGAGTGCGGCAGCTAGGCCAGTGAGATGTTGCACCTCTTTTACTGTGTTGGGCCTTTCTAGATCCTGGATTGCTTTGATTTGGGAGAGGTCTGCTTCTATACCTCGGTTGGTCACTAGGAAGCCTAGGAATTTGCCTAATCTTACGCCGAACACACACTTGGATGCATTTAGGCGCAACTTGTTCTTCTTTAGAATCTGGAACATTTCACCTAGGTCCTTGAGATGGTCCTTTTCATCCTTGCTTTTGACCACCATGTCATCTATCTAAGCCTCCATTGTTCTATCTAACAATGGTTCAAACATCTTGGTGACCATCTGTTGGAATGTTGCCCCTGCGTTTTTTAGGCCAAATGGCATGACCTTGCAACAATACAATCCTCTAGGCGTTGTAAAGGATGTGTCCTCCTGATCTGGTTCATACATAGCGATCTGATGGTAACCTCTGTACGCATCAAGGAAGCTAAATCGATTGTGTCCTACCGTCAGGTCTACTAGTTGGTCTATCTGTGGTAGGGGAAAACTGTCCTTTGGGTATGCTTTATTGACTGTTTTGTAGTCCATGCAGGATAGTGCACTTCTCTGATAGCTCTTGCCTCCAGCAAATTTCTCACTTCTTCCGCCACTATCTCGGCATGGTGGAGTGCTGATCTGCGAGTGCGCTATATAATTGGTCTGGCAGTTGGGTGGACATTCATTTGGTGACAGATGAAGTTTGGGTCAATGCCAGACATGTCATACGGCGTCCAGGTAAACACTTCGATGTTAGAGGTTAAGAATTCCATGACCTCTATTCTCTCAGTGCTGGACAAAGACGAGTCGAGCAAAAAGAACTTTTCTGGGTCTTTTTCATCTATCCTTACCTGTACCAAGTCTTCCACTGCCTTATGTTCAGCTTCCTTGCCAATATCCGCAAATAGTTCATTGCTCTCAGGCTTTTCCACCATCTGTACATACCCTTTTGCAGCACGACTGCCATTTACTGTGACGAAGCATTGTTTTGACATAATTTAGTCTCCAAAGACCTCTTCAATTACTCCAGCTTCGCTGGGGAACCGTAATACTTGATGGTAGGTTGACGCTACCGATCGCATAGCGTGTAACCATGTCCTCCCCAAGATTATATTGTAAGTCGAAGGGATTTTCAATACCTAGAATTCCACCTGTTTCATCATGGTTCCTGCCTTGACTGGGAGGATTATCTTGCCCATTGGCCACTCTAGCATTGAGTTGAATTCGATTAGGGGAGATGTTGCAGGTGCCAGGTCTTTGTCCTCCAGTTTCAGTTGTTTGAAGGTTTCGTAATACATTATCTCACATGAGCTTCCTTGGTCAATCAAAATCCACTTGATGTCGAAATTCTTGATGCGTAGAGTGACAACTAGTGCATCATTGTGAGGGCTGTATATCCTTGCTAAATCTTTGTCTGAAAAAGATATGACATCTGTGGCCTCTGTTCTCCCCTTTTTGATGGCAGGTTGTGCACTTAATACCTCCCTTAAATGCTTAGCTTTTTTGATCATCCCCTTGAGCTCACATACCTGCTCAGGTTCGAATATCCCATGTATCACGTTAATTACGCCTTGAGGTGGAGCGTCGACCGGCATCCCGTTTTGGTTGTTATGGTTCTGGGGGGCTGGCTGTGTCCCTCTTTCTATGTATTGGTCTAGGTGCCCAGCTGCCACTAACTCCTCCAAATGCTGCCTCAACGACGTACAATTTTCAGTGTGGTGCCCCTTTTCATCATGGAAGGTGCACCGGGACCTCTCGTCATAGTCTTTTTGTGTTTCTCCCAACTTGGCTGGCCATCGGACGAAAGGTTCATTGTGTATTTCACTGAGAATTTAGTAGATTGGTTTTTTGAACACTGTGGTAATGACAGTGCGAACTCTTAACCTCCTTTTGTTTGGGTCCTCTCTGTTAGCCCGCCTATCTCACCCATTCCTGTTTGGTTGTTCTACCATGTTGACTTTTGCTATAGTTTTTTTATCTGGTATTGCTGTTATGCCGGATTTTGCCTTAGCACGGGCGCTATTTTCCTCCACGCAATATGTTGGAGCACTCTCTCCATTAAGGCCTCTATCGTGAGGGGTGGCGTCATAGTAATTGAATCCCTCAATTTGTTATCGACTGGCAGGCCCCGTTTGTATTGTGCAATTCCGAGGTTTGTAGGGCAATCCCCAATCTGGTTGAAGGTTTCCCAGTAGCGATTGTTGTAGGACCTCAACGCCTCTTTTTCGCCCATGTCAATGAAGAGTAGCTGGTCGATCTCCACTGGTGTCTTGGTGTTCGTCCTGAATCTAGTCACGAACGCTTCTGCCAGTTGCGCCCATGAGGCAATGCTACCCTTTGGTAGCCTTTCGAACCAGGTTAAACCTAGGTCGCCAAGGCTGGATGAAATTAGGATGCACATTAAAGTCTCGTTTCACCGGTATACTGCCATAACCTGGCGGAAGTGGCTCAGGTGCATGTAGGGGTCAGACTTCCCCTCATAAGTGGTGAATTTGGGCTGGTGGAAGCCTGAGGGTAGTGGTGCGTTCTCAATTGCCGGAACGAATGGCGAGCTTTGTAACCTTGCTAATACTTTGTCTGCTGGTTCTTAAGCAAGGCGCGGCATTGGTATTCCTACCTCGACGCTACCATGCGTCCGAGGGGCTAACCGCTGAAGGGCTGAAACTCTGCGCGGGTCGTGAGCCCTGGTGTCCTCCTTCTATCGGGCCCTTTCTTCAAGCACTGTTCGCAAGTCAGATGATCTAGGCAACTCCGTGTGCCTAGATGACGTCTGGTGCATGTGCGAGGGTCGATAGATGTTTCCCTCAGTACACGACCTCTCAGATCTGGAGTAACGAGTCCTGGAAGTCCGCGATTGAGTGTCGCCTGTTCTGAGACTCCTACTTTCTGCTTGCGATGGTGTGGTATGCCTACCACGATCTTTCGAGTGGCGAGGGGGGTGTGTTGCCTTTGCGCTTCTTTCCTGTCGCCATCCTTTTTCCTTTTATCTAGCGCTTCATTGACTCCATGTCTGCCGCCATCTTCCTTATTAACTCGTCCTGCTCTTTCACGCGATCCTCCAGAACTTGAGGGTCCATCCTCCGCCTTTGTCTTTCAGGACTTTGAGAGTGATGGGGACTGCCACCTGTCTCCCCCTTGCATCCCTCAGGGGGTTCTGTCGTTAAGGTTCTAAATCCGCCATGGGAGGGATAGAAAGCAAACCTTCGCACCTCCCACCCCCCTCTGGGGTTTGCCCATCAATAGTTGATTGTGGCAAGTCTTCATTGTGCGCCATTGCTTCTAACTAGAGAGGAAAGCTTGATCAAGAGGTTTTGTTCTTTATGGAATTCCCATAGACGGCGCCAATTGTACGAGTACGAAATAATGTTCTCGTATAATCCTGTTGATCAAGTTTGCGCTCCTCCAAACGTCGTCGCTTTATTCCCTGAAAACATAAACGTGAGCTAGCCGGCGAGTGTGTGCCGGATACCTCTCTGATGCCTAAGTCAGCAAAATAGACAATAGACAAAAGCTCTGTGTACTCCGAAAATCAAAGTTGTGTTACCTGTACATAGGTTCTATTGAGAGCTTTTATAGCTTTTGCCTGGCACAATCCTAGTAGGACTCTTATTCCTCCATGTAGAGTCTTCCTAGGAATCACACTCCTGAAAGATAATGCTTATCCTTCAACACCCCCCTCACAGCTTAAACCAAGTGAGATGGTTTTACCACGGTTGGACAACAGTATGACCGAGCTAACACTAGCCCTTTGTCATACTTAATCCAACGCCTTTTCAATTGTACGACATAGCTCGACTCTTGTTTCACTTGTACCTCGGTTTTGTCTGTTTAGACTGAGTTAACTGCTGCAAGTTTTGACTGAGCTAACAAGGGCAAGGTCCACCTTAAGAAGCCCAAACACCTCGGCTTCGAATACTATGACCGAGCTAATTATCACCACTACGACCGTGGCGATTGTAACCATACTTGGACAGAGCTAACAACAATGGTCCACTTTGCTAAGCCTTTTTTACCACTGCCAATAGAACGGCCTATTACTACGCTTGGGCCTAACTCGGCCCTAATGCACATAAAAACTCCCTCTCAGGTTTCATATTAGGTTTGAATTTGATTATCTCTATCTCACATTTGATTTTACAAATCTTCTAGAGGATGGTATATGTATTAAATCAACCTTTCATAGTATTTCGATGTCAACCAACCACCATTAAATATAAAAGTATCCACTATTCAATGGCTATAAATAATTACCCTCTTATTTCAAGGTATATATTATACAATAACCAAACATAATACAAATGAACCTCATAATATCTGTAATCCCAACCCTTAATCTCAGTATTACTAATAATTCATTAATCCCAATACTGTATTACTAAAATCCCTTTCTTTATTCCTAGTTATTAAATATAGAAACATGATACACAAGCCAACATTTTATACATTTTATAGACCTAATGAGAGAGTATTAACTATCACATCATTAGACTTGGACTTAAAAATTGAATTTAATTTTTGAACTTCTACATATCGTCGTTATATATATATATACACACTAGATCAAATCCAATATCCAATGTACACACAATCAAAGATATCTACGCCTAATTGATGGGTTACATATTATTGCATATGTTCGTAAAGAAAGCACAGACAAAGAGATGGAGGATTGAACAGAAAGTTGGAAAACCCAAACAAAGAAGAAACTTTAAGTCAATGCGCATGAAAATTAAACGCAGCAGGAAAAAACATGTGAAGCTAGTTTACTAACAATATCTCTCCCCCTAAAAAAGGGGTTTTGTTTACCAATAGTTAGGCCACTTGACTGTTGTGTGTTTGACTCTCTCTCTCTCTAGCAAACCAGACACCACCAAATTAACCAGCCAGCTAGATAACAACATAAAAATAATTAAGCAATTGGGGAGGAAGAAGCCTACACTCCCAACTTTAACATAAAAATTCATATTAACGTAACGTAACGTAATTTTAAGGATCCACTTGATTAGTAAAAGGCCAACTGTTAGCATATGGGTGCAATTCCCGAACTGCCAGCTGGTAAATCATATAAGTAGCCGAATTTATGCAACACACTTCCAGGCATGTATAACTTCAACTCTAAACAATGCTTCAAAGAATCCAGGCCAGGAATTCAACAAGAAGAAAAGAAAAAAAAAACACAAGTAGACAGTTTACTAATATTGTATTTGGTTAGATGGTTTGAAGAAGAATTTAAGAAGAGAAATGAAAAATATAAGTAAAATATGAATAAAATCTATACGATAAAGCAGGATGATTTTTGAATTTGTCCTACACACATTTGTCCTACTAGGACATTTGGATGACTCAGATCTATTTAAATTATAAAACAACGGCTGAGATATATTTTTTAAAAAATATCCTATATGTACATTTTCTATTTTCCCGCTTCTTTCTTACTTTTTTTTTTTTTCACTCATCCTTCTATGATCCCACCTTCCTCTTTTCTTTTTATTTTTTATTTTCTCCTATTTTTATTTTTCTCTCTATTTGTACATATATTTTTTTCCTTTTTGTTCGCTTATTTCTATTCAAATTATATGGAAAAGTTTGTGATTCCAGAATTAGGAGCCATATATTAATGTGTGTAGTGGAGATTAAATTATCGAATTTTATAGTCCACAAATTAAATGAATTTGAACAATTAATTATTATTTTTAAATATATTGAATACCTAATAGACTTCATAAATTTAGACTTCATATAAATCTTCAACATCTATATAATAAGGCATTGTTTGTCATAACTTAAAAAAGTCAAAAAGTTAAACAGTCACTATCCTATTTAAGTTTCATCATCTTATTTAAGTCACATCACTTCTCTACCACATCACTTCAAACTCAACCAATACCCAACCCATATTTCATAAAAAGTCAAAAAGTACACTTGTTTAGATAATCTCAAACCACCTCTAAAGCAGGGTAGTTTTTGAATTTGTTCTACACACATTTGTTCTACTAGGACATTTGGATAAATTTATTCAAATTATAAAACAACGACTGAGATATATTTTTCAAAAAATATTCTATATGTACATTTTCTATTTTTCCACTTCTCTCTCTTACTTTTTTTTTTTCCTCACTCATTCTTCTATGATCCCACCTTCCTCTCTTTTCTTTTTATTTTTTTCATTTTCTCCCATTCTTATTCTTCTCTCTTTTTGTATATATTTTTTATTTTTTCCTTTTTGGTCACTTGTTTTTATTCATATTATATAAAAAAATCTGCGATCCCAGAATTAGGAGCCAAATATTAATATGTGTAGTGAAGATTAAATTAACAAATTTTATAGTTTACAAATTAAATGAATTTGAACAATTAATTATTATTTTTAAATATATTGAATACCTGATAGATTTCATAAATTTAGACCTCATATGAATCTTCAACATATTTTAATAAAACAGGACGATTTTTGAATCTTCAACTTATTTTTGTCTTATTAAGACATTTGAAATGCTCAAATCTGTTCAAAGTATAAAACAATAACTGAGATATATTTTCTAAAAAATGTCCTACATAAACATTTTCTACTCCCTCTCTCTCTCTCTCTCTCTCTTATTTTTTCTTTTTCTCATCCATCCTTCCATGATCCCACATTCCTTTCTATTTTATTTTTATTTTCTCCCGTTTTTATTTCTCTCTATTTTTTTCCCCCCTCCATTTTGTTCAATATATTTTATATATTTCCATACAATATATGTATGCCCGTATAATTATATAAACAAAAGCAATATTGTATGTATGCCCGTGAAAATTTTATGTATATCAGACATATCTATCTATATAGTTATATATTATATAAGCAAAAACGAATTTTCGTGAGAATATTTGTGAGAATTTCAAAATTTTATAATAAATTTATGATTATAATTATATTCTAATCCTAACATTATTTACACCGTGCCGTCAGGCATGAACATACGCTAATATATTTATATTTCACTTAATTTCACATTTTTTTCCTTTCTCTTTCCCTTTCCCTTCTCCTTTCTAAATCCTTCTCTAAATCTCTCAACCAAAAGTAGCATAAAGTTATCTCAAAATGTAACAATTCCACTACTGCTATCTCTCATCCATATATTCCGTCACAAATCCATCTCACAAAGCAGAGTTGATACAGAAATGCATCCACCCTTGCAAACAGCAAATCAGTCGTCAACTAAGCAATTAAGAATTTCGTGTTGTGAAAGAAGTCTATTTTTCTTTTAATATATTATCTATAATGGTTGTTGTAATGATATCCATATAAATCTCATTCATATGCATTTTCAATCATTAATAGTTATGCGTGCTAAACAAAAAAATATTATAAAAATATGATAAGTATTGAATTAATTATTTTTTAAACAATTTTTTTGTTTTTTTTTTGTTTTGATAAATCTATTTTTTTGAACAATTTTAATGGTGTCAATTTATGAAAACCTCTAAAAAAAATGTATATAATACTACATAATTCTATAAAAAAAATTTTAAAAAAAAAATCAAAGTTCAGTGGGTTCAATTGAACCCACTACTTTATGCATAGCTCCGCCCATGTCATCAACTATATGGTCGAGTAATAGCTACGGAGTCTTGAACAATCTTGACGGAACCTGGAAACCAAAGAACAATTTTATGAGAGGTCATTATCTCTGCAGACATAGATAACTAACAACAGCATAGATAAATTTAATAGGTGCAAACAAACTTGAATGAACATTTCAACGACGATCTTTTAGGGCAACATAGCATCAGAGGTTAGAATTATAACATGTTCAATTTACACCACGAAAAAGCTTTGATAGAATTAAATACAACATTGTGCACAACTACAAGCATCAATCTAAGACCACCACTAAGCATTTCATGAGAGTAGATATTGTTATAGACTATGCCTTCAACTTTAGAAAAGGGTTGATTTTCCATGCTTGTGTTCTATTCTACAAACATCCAAAGAGTGAAAAACAATACCATCTACAAAGTCTGTTGCTCAAGGGGAAAGATTAGAAAAAAAGAAAGAACATGCAGAGAGAGAGAGAGAGAGAGAAGTCAATGTTATTCACCTAACAGAAACAAATACTAACTCATTGGTTATTGGTTATTAGTCAATTAGCGGGTCGATGATGCTTGGGGGGTGTAATAATATAGCTAGCCACCTTGCACTAATTAAGAACATAAATTACTGTTTTGAGAAACTGTACAATGACGATATATCTCTTTTTCACAATTTAGAATCCAAGCAGGGTATGGATTTTGGGAACATGTTACATTTCATCTCAGACAGTTTATTAGAGAAAATGCAGTAAAGAGTAGGTCTAGAAGCAGCGGAGAGGGAGGAAAGAGTTAGGTTTAGATCACAGTGTTTCCAGATCATCTAACCTGTCTGTCATATCGAGACTAAGACCATGCCATGGTGGTTTTTAGACTTGGTATAACCTTGGAAACCCTGAACTCTTTTCAGTCCAGGCTGAATGGGTCAGACAAAAAAACCAGAAACTCTATATCATTACCAACCCAATTACTCATTTTGCCCATGACTAAAGCCTTCAGTACCATAATTCAGTTGCAGCCTTCAGTATTTGGGCATTTCCTTTGAAGGTCATGAAGTTGAGGCTTTAAATTTGTTTTATGCAATAGAGGAATCCTGGAGAGGGGGTGTTGCTTTGGGACAGGAGGTGCGATCTGAAGGACATAAACAAAAGAATTCTAGGGAGTTGCGTAAATCGGAATGCTCTATAAATTATGATCGGGACAAAGGAGGGGAGGGAGGGGCTGGTAGAAAGGGCCGTGGAACTCAATTATTGTTGTCATGCAGTTAAAAATTTTGTCATGGAATGTGCGTGGTTTGAATGATAGAGGGAAAAGGGTCTTGGTTCGATCTCTATTGAGAAGTGCCAGGGCAGATGTAGTGTGTTTTCAAGAAACAAAGATGGAGTGCATTGAAGGGGAGACTGTCACGGAGCTTTGGGGGGGTGCTTTGTGGATTGGTCTTTTTTACCAGCTTTGGGGGTGGCAGGGGGTGTCCTTCTGTGTTGGGACCGGTGGGTGGTGGAGGAGGAGGAGGAGGTGGAGGTGGGGGCTTTCTCGCTATCTTGTTTGTCTCGTTGTGTTGCAGATGATTATCGTTGGGCCTTCACCGAGGTTTATGGCCCCGTTAGATGGTCGGATCGGGCTACGTTTTGGGAGGAGCTACAGTCTATTGCTTTTCGACGAGGGGTTCCTTGGTGTGTGGGTGGGGATTTCAATGTGGTGCGGTGCATGGAGAAGAAGCATGGGACGACCTCAGTGTTTGGATCTATGCGAGCTTTTTCTTCATTTATTGATGAGAAGGAATTGGCGGACTTGCCGCATCAGGGGGGTGGTTATACTTAGTCGAGGGGCAGAGCGAAGTCTCGTATTGATAGGTTTTTGGTGAATGGAGATTGGGAGGGACATTTCTCACAGGTGACTCAACTAAGGTTGCATCATCTTGCATCGGATCATCGGCCAGTTTTGTTGGACAGTGGGGGGATCAATAGGGGACCGTTGCCATTTTGATTTGAGAATATGTAGCTTTTGTCTGAAGGCTTTGGGGAGAGGAGAGAGTGAGGGGGTGGTGGGGCAGTTATACTATGCTTGGGAATCCTAGTTGTCATTCAGCCCAGAAATTGAACTTTTCAAGTCGGCTATGCGAGAGTGGAATAAGGAGGTGTTTGGGAAACTGCAGACTCAGAAGGCGAATATTTTAACAGTATTGCAGCGGTTGGATGAGAAAGAGGACAGGGGTATCTTGTCGGAGGAGGATATGGCTCGTCAGGATGTGACTTGAAAGCAATTTGGTCATGTGGCTCGTATAGAGGAGATTAGTTTTTGCCAGAAATCTAGATATTTATGGTTGAAGGATGGGGATCGGAACACAAGCTTCTTTGACCGTATGGCAAATGTGCATTAGCAAGTGAATCAAATAGGGAGATTGCGGGTGAATGAGGTGGGGTTATCATCCACAAAGGAGTTTGGAGGCCGACGTTGGATGGGATTCCATTTGATGTTATTCCAGAGGCGGATTGTCCTTTGTTGGAGAGGGCGTTTACGGACGAAGAGGTGTTTGAGGCGCTGCGAAGTATGCCTGGGGATAAGGGGCCTGGGCCTGACGGTTTTTCCATAGCTTTTCTCCAGCACTGTTGGGGAGAGGTGAAGGACGATGTGATGGCTACGTTTGAGCAGCTCCACCGAACGGGATAGTTTGAGAGGAGCTTGAATGCCACTTTTATTGCGTTGATTCCCAAGAAAGGTGGGGCACAGGATATTCAGAACTTTCAACCTATCAGTCTTTTGGGTAGTGTGTATAAGCTGTTGGCCATGGTTTTGGCGAATCGGCTTTGAGGGGTGCGCGCGCGCGCGGGGGTGGGTGTCGGAGTCTCAAAATGCCTTTTTGGGTGGAAGGCAAATTCTGGATGCAGTTTTGGTATCCAATGAATGTGTGGATTCAAGGTTGAGGTAGAGAAAGGCGGGGATTATGTGTAAATTAGATATTGAAAAGGCATATGACAATGTGAGTTGGGAGTTTCTATTGTTTATACTGGAGAGATTAGGTTTTGGGGCTAGATGGAGGTAGTGGATACAACTGTGCGGATGTCTGTGTTGGTCAATGGCTCTCCAGCAGGTTTTTTCCCCACATATAGAGGCCTTCGGCAGGGTGATCCCCTATCCCCATTGTTGTTTATTCTGGTTATGGAGGCTTTGGGGCATTTGTTGTGGAGGGTAGTTCATGGAGGTCTGCTGTAAGGTTTCGAGGTGGGTTCTAGACCAACTTCTTTGGTTGTATCCCATCTTTTTTATGTGGATGATGCTCTTGTATTTTGTGATGCGGACACTGGTCAGATTGGACATCTTCGGTGTGTGTTGCTGTGTTTTGAGGCTGTGTCCGGCCTTCAGGTCAATCTCCCAAAGTCTGAATTAATTCCAGTAGGTGAGGTGGCTTGACTTCCGGTTTTGGCAACGATTTTGGAATGCAAGATGGCTTCTCTGCCAGTTTCGTATCTTGGTCTTCCTTTGGGAGCTTCTTTCAAGGCCCTCGGGGTGTGGGACAAAGTGGTGGAGCATGTGCAGTGGTGTTTGGTAGGGTGGAAGTGACAATATCTATATAAAGGCGAGAACATTACGTTGGTCAAGAGTGTCTTGTCGAGTATCCCAACTTATTTTATGTCGGTTCATGTGATCCTGGTGGCAGTTGCAAAGCAGATTGAGAAGTTGCAGCGAGATTTTTTATGGGGAAATGAGGGGGAGGGATCTCATTCTCATTTGGTGGCATGAGGTCGAGTTTGTCGTCCTAAGGAGAAAGGGGGTTTGGAGGTTAAGAGTTGGTTATGTTTAATTTGGCGTTGCTGGGTAAGTAGTTGTGGCATTTTGTGGGAGAAAGGGAGCATTTATGGGGGAAGGTGGTTGTGGCAAAGTTTGGTCTGGGAAGAAGGGGGTGGTGTTCGGGTAGGGTGGGACAAACCTCATGGTTGTGGTGTCTGGAAAGAAATTTGGTTGGGCTGGGAGGAGTTTTGGCGGAGGATTCAGTTGAAGGTAGGGTTGGGAGATAGAGTTCGTTTTTGGCGTGATAGGTGGTGTGAGGATACTTCTTTAGAGCACCTACTCCCTTTGATTTTTGGGATTGTAGAAGATTGCGAGGTTATGGTTGGGACGCTTCGAACAGGGCAAGGTCAAGCGGTGGAATGGAATGTGCGGCTGTGTCGTGAGGTTCAAGATTGGGAGGTAGATCAGTTGGTGGAGCTGTTGGGTTTCTTATACGGGTTGCAAGCTGGGGGTGCAGGAGAAGATTTTATGGTTTGGGTCTGTCCCGGTTCTAAGGGGCTTTTTTCTGTGTCTTCCTACTATGGTGCGCTTGTTTATGTTGATGCGGTTTTGTTTCCTTAGAAATGTGTCTGGGTGTCGGGCACAATATCCAAGATAGCTTTCTTTGTGTGGACGGCAGCCTTAGGATGTATTCTGACAATTGACAATCTGATGCGCCATGGGCATATACTAGTGAATTGGTATTATTTGTATGGTGGTGATGCTGAGTCGGTAGACCATTTGCTCTATCATCGCCCAGTTACATATCAGCTCTGGATGCTTATTGTGGCTATTTTTGGTTTGGTTTGGTTTGGTTTGGGTGCAGCCAGGTTCAGTGTTGACTGTCTTGCAAAGTTAGGCTGGGGGTAGGGTTGGGAGGAGATGTCGGAAGGCGTGGATGATTGCCTCTCACTGTTTAATGTAGCTCATTTGGTTGGAACGTAACAAGCGTGTCTTCCAAGGGGTGTCTCAGTCGATTTCTAGGCTGGAGAGGCAGGTATTTATGGTGTTATATAATTGGGTTACGTGGTTCGTTAATCCAGATGTTTTAACTTATGTCGATTTCATAGAGGATTTGATAGCATTTTTCCTTGGGGGTTTAAATTTTGTATTCTTTGCATCATTTTGATACTTTTTTAATAAATTTGCTTATTTATCAAAAAAAAATTAAATGATATTATCTATAATGATAATTTATGTTAAATAATTGTAAAATCACTAAAGAAAATGATTAATTTGATATAATGCATCTTTTATGTTATCATAAATTAGAAGAGATGTTTGTAAAAAGAATTTATAATCAAATTTCTTCTATAGATATACATATATAAGAAATAAATAATAAGATTTTTTTTTGGTAGGATCAAAATCGTAGTAGAATCGGGATCGTAGAGCAATTCTACATGATTTTATGACTAGGATCGTAATCACTTTAAGATCCTACTAAATTTAAGATCCTAGTGCAATCCGGATCGTTTAGGCCAACTAGAATGATCCGGATCGGGATTCTGATAACCATGATTGATACACAAGCTACAGTATTCATTTGCTTACACATTTTTAAGTTGTACATTTCACATATAAAAATTCCTTTTCCACTGCTGGATTCATGGAAAACCTAGCATATAGATATGTTTATGAAGAGCTGAACTATTGGCTGAGGAGAGCGGAAGTTATGAAAAAGGAAAGAAGAAAAACCTACCTTCAAGTGGTGTGGCATTATCTTTATATCAAAAGGTACATGAAGCCATGCCTCGGGTGGATAAAAGAGAAAATTCTCTGCCTTACTGGTATACACATCAGCATATTGATGGATGTTATAAGCAAAAGCAGATTCTTGACCCGTGTCAGTGAGGAAAGTGGCTCCGAAAGATCTATTAAACATGTTTTTCATTGCACATCGTGCCTTCTGCCTCTCCTCATTTAGCTCCCACAAAAGAGACCGGAAAGCTTCACTTCTCTGACTATTAGTAACAGTTGCATGCAATTTACCAAGAAGCTCTTGTATTATATGAAATTTCGCCTGTGTCCACATAGAAATATAGAAACACGAAAGAACTAATAAATTCAAAATTTAAATGGAATTTAAGACAAATTCTCAACTGAGACAATGATAGAAGTACTGCACCTTTGAATTTGAAACTATTCGTGTGCAACAAGCAAGCCAAATTACCGACAACAAATAAGAAATTCTTTTAACAGCATCATAAATCAAGGTTTTAAAAAAATATAGTAATAATAAAAATTAAATAAAATAAACTTATTCTGGTCAATATTATAAAGAAGTCTGTAAATCGAGTTAAACGATAAGCATGCTAAAATATATTATATTCCATCATGCACATGTTGGCACAGGCATGCCCAAGAAAAGTCAGAGAGAGCGAGAGAGAGTTTTTCATGTAGCAGTTTAAAGATTTCTTTCAAAATCAAGTATGTTCTTTGCACAAAACTGATTTAAAAAATAAAATTAAAAAAATTTGTTATGCAATCTTCAGAAAAAGAAAAGAAGAAATCATCAAGGCATGCAAGCACCATTCCCTGAACATATAATTACACTGGCTGGCAAAAGCCTATCTCAAGTAGGGTTCATAAAATGTGTATGATCATACCTGTTCAAAACGGTAACTATCCTCATTCTGTATCTGTATCTCATTCTGCATAATCACCAAGTGAATGCAAAAACTCAGTCTCCAAATATTTGAAGAGAAACGATTGAATTTTATCAGATCAAGAATTTAGGAACCAGATAAATAAATGAATAAAAACAGAAGCATTGCATAACCGCAAAGGCAAAATTTTCACTAAGTCGACAAAATTTCTTTCAGGGTCAACTGCACCCAATTATATAAGCAACTTGTGTTCACTCTCATAAGGTCATTTGGAATGCGATAATGTGCCTCTTGAAGTCAAAGCTATTGTGGTCTAAGGCTCATACGAAACACAAAACTAATGACCAATTGTCCTTTGCTTCCACAATGATGTATCATGTGTAGGAGGCACGAAGAGGGTATGAGTCATCTATTTTTGTATTGTCAAGTGGCTATGGCTATATGGCATAGATTGTTTCAGTTGGGGAAATTTCTTGGTTTCGGGTTTCTATAATTTGTGTAGTATTTTGGGTGATTTGATTGGAAAGAAATGCAAGGATTTTTCTACGACAATAACGAGGATTTATTTTTGTTTGTTTGTTTTTATCGGAAACAAAGAGTGAATAAATTATTAATAAAAAATATCAAATGCCATAAGATGGGAACAAGAAGTCCACAAAAAAAGAAAAGAGGAAGAAATTGAAGCTTTATGGAATAGAATCTATTGTGTCTTCTTTTTGAGTTTCTGTATACTATCATCCCCTTTTAAGGGAATTCCTCTGTTTTAATTTATAGAAATTGGAGAGCAGTGTGTGATTTTGTAATATTGGTTTTTGTTTTTGTTTTATTTTTTTTCTTTTTTTTACATCTTTTGGCGAACTTCTTGTCATCTGTTTTTCCTTTTTTACTTGTTTCTCTTTTTTAATAAAGTTTATTTTTGTTGTAGATTGAAAAAAAATAAAAATAAAAATAAAAATGAGAAGAAGAAGAAGAAGAAGAAGATATTTTTGTATTGTCAAGTGGCTATGGCTATATGGCATAGATTGTTTCAGTTGGGGAAATTTCTTGGTTTCGGGTTTCTATAATTTGTGTAGTATTTTGGGTGATTTGATTGGAAAGAAATGCAAGGATTTTTCTACGATAATATCGAGGATTTATTTTTGTTTGTTTGTTTTTATCGGAAACAAAGAGTGAATAAATTATTAATAAAAAATATCAAATGCCATAAGATGGGAACAAGAAGTCCACAAAAAAAGAAAAGAGGAAGAAATTGAAGCTTTATGGAATAGAATCTATTGTGTCTTCTTTTTGAGTTTCTGTATACTATCATCCCCTTTTAACGGAATTCCTCTATTTTAATTTATAGAAATTGGAGAGTAGTGTGTGATTTGTAATATTGGTTTTTGTTTTTGTTTTATTTTTTTTCTTTTTTTTACATCTTTTGGCGAACTTCTTGTCATCTGTTTTTCTTTTTTTACTTGTTTCTCTTTTTTAATAAAGTTTATTTTTGTTGTAGATTGAAAAAATAAAAAAATAAAAAAAAAAATAAGAAGAAGAAGAAGAAGAAGCAGCTATGCTATGAGTTGTGGAGCACCATTTTCATCTAAGATAAAAGAAGAAATTTTTAAGATAAGTTGGAGCTGGATGATTTTCTTATGATATATCTGAACATCATGAATCATGATTGCAAATTATCCATTTTCAATCCTGAGATTCGTTCAAAGGTTTGTTCAATTCTCTTAGCTCGGGCTCCTATCAAGCTTGGCTTCTTTGCGCATCATAGTGGGGAAGTCGCTCACTAGTGCACCTCACCCAAGGTTCACATCGCTAGGTCAATTCATGCTTCGATGCATTCCCGCCTCATGTTTTCGAGAGAGTGTTGTGCCATACATTATTTCCCATTAGTAACTCTTCTGGAAAAAAAAAGAAGGTATTTTTCTCTTTCAACGTCTATTGAAATAACTTTATGTTCTAATCATAAATATCATTTTTTTAGTGGGCAAAGTACATATATATATAATAATTTATTTATTTTTGGATAAATAAACAAACTTTATTAGAAGAGCATCAAGATGATGCAAAGATGAAAAAACCATCAAAAGATAAAATGAAAAAATAAAAAAAGATAAATAGGGATAATAATAAATAATTTTAAAAAGATGAAGAAAAAAAAAAGATGTTCAGGATTAGATTCAGTAATTAGATAAATAGGGATATCTTGTTTACTAGAAGAAGACATAATCAAAGAATCAAGTTTCGAGATCACCTTTGCTCAAAATCAATATTCAACATTACCATCAAAAGTTTCCAAGTACAGGAACAAAAGTGATTAATCGTTTTTTTTGGAAAGTACTAGCAAGAAATGAAAAAACCACTTGTAATTAATGGAATTGAAGACATACTTCTAACTCATGGATGATGGCAGCAGTGCGCCACCCAGCTTTTGAAGGCCCTCGCAAGTCACTGTATAGATGATCCCCAAAGTATATTACCTATATTATGGTTTAGGAGGAAAATAAATATTAGTAATTATAAGGAAACACATAACTAAGTTTAATTTAGAGGTACGCTTGCAAAAGTGATTGAAATCTTTCAATTATTATCTTGTTCAACAAGCATGTCAAAAATGAATTACCTCTGGACCATTCCACTTTGTAATTTGGAGGAAGGACTTAAGGCATCCATGGTAGTATACTCTACCTGGAAGAAATGAATCCACCTTTGAGAAAGCTAAGGTATCCTTCTCTTCATCATAACAGCTACACAAAGTCCCAAAACAAACAGTGGAAAAGATAACCAAAAGAATTCATTAGTATAGCATAAAATAATACAAAAGACAGAATTAAACAAAGTGGAAGAAAGCAATTAATGCAAAACAAAATTGCAATCAGGTTCAATATATATATATATATAGAGAGAGAGAGAGAAAGAGAGAACAAAACCCCATCCTAGGGGGCAACCCCTAGGGTTACACAGAGCACTTAGCTCAACTAATGTCTGTATTCTTCAATTTAAAACTAAGTACAATTAAGCTTACATCACCTATTTATAGATTGCGGTCACTAACAGCCCAAGCTAATGGAATAGTTAGAAGAAAACTTATGACACTTGAGCATAGGACTCGATTTGACATTTAAGATATTTGTTTTACTACATCAGGCAACAAAATTGCAATCAGGTTCAAAATCAAGAGACATAGAACAAAACCCCCAATCTAAGGGTAGGCCCTAGAATTAGAGAGAGAACCAGAGCACTTAACTCGATTAATGTCTATATTCTTTAATTTAAAACTATGAGTGAACAAAATTGCAATTAGGTTTAAAATCAAGAGTGAACAAAACCCCCAACCTAGGGGTAACCCCCCTATGGTTAGAGAGAGAACCAGAGCACTTAGCTCAATTAATGTTTATATTCCTCAATTTAAAACTAAGTACAATTAAGCTTACATCACCTATTTATAGACTAAGGCCACTAATAGCCTAAGCTAATGGAATACCTAATAGAAAGTTTATGACACTTAAGCATAGGACTTAATTTGACATATAAGATATTTGTTTTATTACATCAGCAACAGTATGAAAAAAATAGTTTGAAACTCGAACCAATTTGTTTTCATTATTGGGAGAACAGTTCGCGAGGTACACAATTAAGGTTCAAGGAGAAAAGGTAAGAAAAGTAAGGCAAGGCCTATAGTTTCTACATCAACTATTCCTGTGCAGGACTCGTCCCTGCTTCTTTTTCTTTTTTCCTTTTTCGGGTGCAGGTGGGTGGGTGGGTAGGTTGGGGGAGGACTAGTTTATTACACAAACTTCTTTGGATGTCTGACACACAACACTCAGGAAAAGGGTAAGGAATACTAAGAAGCACAGACATTTACTTAAAGGAGTTGTGTCCCTTCAGAACATGACACTTCTTGGGTACTGTTAGCCACACCTGCTATAGCTTGGACATGTTCAAACACTTTACCGAAACTTCTCAGATGCTTAGCCGACAGTTAATAGGAGCATTTGCCTGACACTCTTAAAAATGGGATGAACTTATGCCCAAGTGTACAACCTTTTTACAAAGAAATAAGAGAAAGTTGACATTGTACATATAGCAACTATAATTCAAGCATCTAGCAGGCACATTCAGATATATGCAAAGATTTTAATCTTAATGAACACATATGCATATAATATATATATATATATATGAAGAAAAGAGTTGGAAAATAATTAGTAATATATCATATGTATCTTCTAGTTCAATATGTATGAAAAATATATTTACATACTGCTGTATCCATGCTCTACTTAAAAAATTTACCATGCTGGGTTTTCACATTGTGTTGTTTTAATGTTAGCCTTTGTGTTAGTACTACATGGAATGTGTGTCCAGCATATTTCATTGCACACCCCTAGCAAACATGTCTAGAAATTCAAGTTTACTATATAGTTGTACATGCAAACAAAACTCTTTTACTATGTTACTTTTGTTAGATAGTTGTCACAAATAGAGTGAATTGCCCATGTTTGATGCTTAATGTTACGTAACAGTACCATTTTATTTACAGCACAAACAAAAACAAAGAAAAATATGAACATTTTGTCATGTCCTTGTATCTTTTGGACTTGGCAATGAAATCAACCTGACACTTAGACATGTATCCACATTTGATGTACATTCCTAAGACCAAGTAATGGGCAGTCACAATGCTCAAGGCTCCCACTACTATGGGGTTTGGGGAGCATCAAATGCATGCAGCCTTTCCTAGGTGCAGAGAGTCTTTTCTGTGGTTTGAACCTGTGAAACCCAGGTTGCAATGGCGCAACCTTACCGTTGCGCCCAGGCCCACTCTCACCTAAGTCCAAGTAATATAACTAAATTAAAGAGAATAGCACCTCAAAGAACCTCAGCTGTCAAAACCAATTTCAAGATTCATAGCTGCTATCCAACCTCAAATGTGGCTTCTATGAGCAATAAAAACCCTTGAAAAGGGACAAAGCCCATGTAGGGGCAAGAAGTACACAAAACAAAAACACAAAATTGCAATGTTAAAACTATAAGAGAATTCAACAAAATGAGCCCACAAATTACAGAAGCAAAATTAAATCACACAATCAGTCCTTTAAAAGGCTCAATCAAAAAACAAAGATCGGAAAGGGAAACTGTCAAAGTAGGAAGCACAAGAAAGCAATATTCCATTTTTTAATGTAAAAATGTGACAAAACAACTGGAGAGCTTAGAGTTGAAGAAAATACCGGAACAGATTCTCGGATGTGTAAAATTCTGGTTTATTCGCTTTAGCAATCACGACATCAAAAAGCTCCCTCCAGGAGTCTCTTTGACCCAAAGAATCCTAATTCAAATGTAAAAAGACAACTAAAAAACTAAATTTCAGTGATTCCATATAGATCAGCAATTGAAATTCAGAAGAAGGAAGAAAATATCAACCCAAAACAAAAAAAAAAAAACAAAAAAAAAAAAAAGGAAACAAAATACTCGACACACAAACATGGGAGAAAAAAGAAAAAGAAAAACAAATGGGTACATAATGCTAAATTGGTAAAGGATAAATTACAGTTTGCACCCTTGTATTTTACCTTAAATTCCACTTTAATTCATGTACTTCCGATTTTGATGGTTGCAACCCTGTAATTCCGGTCAAATTTCAATGTCAACCCTCTATCAACTTCCATTTAGAAGAGGAACAGCTAACAAGTATGGACATGGGCATATGACACGAAATTACACACATACAACACGGACACATTGACAGGACGATTTTTTTTAAAAAAAAGGCAGGACACGACATGTGAGGAACACACAAAGCATATAATTTTATATATTTTAGATATGTCATAGATATTATCATTACAAATAGAATTTGAAAAATGCAACACAACACTAATCTCTAAAGTTTAAAGCCGGGAGGATTAATAAATTTAAATCTACATTATTCTTCTTTTATCATTGTATCCTTTTAGTTATTTTGTTCAAAATTGTAATGTGTTTCATGTATGTTTAAGCAATGGTCATGCCTGTCCCCAAGGGTCCCAAGTGTGCCCGACAGTCTGTGCTAAAAAAACATTTAAAAATAATATCTAAACATTTGGACACGAGTCATAAAATGTCCAATGAGTATCGGTGTCCGACACTTGTCCAACACAGACACACCACCTTCTTAGAAGTGTCGATGCTTCTTAGATGAACTGAAACTGACCATGGGTCTATTGCATGACTTAAAAATTAGTTAATCTGTCATATCAAATCTTAGGGATTAAAGTGAGTCTTCAGAGAAATATGGTGGGATAAAGTTTTAATGTGCTACCAAATTAAGTCATGTAACAACCACATGTTTAATTTAATTCCATTCAAATTTAACAGGAATCATTGACGAAGGGTTGACATTGCAACTTGAGTGAAAATGCAGAGTTTTGACTGTCACAAAGGATCTGACTTCTATTGGAAATGGGAGAACAACATGACATATAAACATTTTGTGGTTTACATTAAAATTGTCCCAGAGAGACTGATTGCCAACGACAGAAAATTAACACACACCTAGCGTAGAAGGGAAGTAAATCAGGTATTCAAAGAGCAAATATAAATATAAAAAGGTGTAGACACAAATACATATAATATATATTTATTAAACAATCAAGAAAAGTTATGTAATTTTAAATACCTAGATGCAACAATCTTCACGAATGTTAAGGAGGAGGTAATTCAAATCTTAAAATGCAACTGATGCACATGATAAACAATAATCTTTTTCAAGCCCGCGCGCACACAAACAGAGAACAGTACTAGATTCTAATACGCGTGTCCAGTTTCTTTTATTTTCTATTAGATAAGTGTTCTGGTGATCAACTGGATACTAAAGTGGTTAGGAGTCAGGAACAACAATCATGAGAACACTGCCATCTGAAGGCCACACATGGTGTCAGTATCACGTGGTCCAGACTTACAGAGGCTAATGAATGTGTGAACTAGTTTTACGAGGTTTGGGATAACTTGTATAGAAGCGAACATGGAGGATCCCTATCTAGGGTTGAGAACTCTGCTGTACAATGTACTGTTAGGATCAGCAAATCCTAGAGTTATCCCTGCTTAGGGCTTCGGCCATACAAGTTGCCCCCCAAACAATTAGTTATGGCAAAGTGTATATACTTCTTACTCATTAATGTAGTTAACCACCTTCTTAGAAGTATCGATGCTTCTTAGATGAACTGAAACTGACCATGGGTCTATCGCATGACTTAAAAATTAGTTGATCTGTCATATCAAATCTTAGGGATTAAAGTGAGTCTTCAGAGAAATATGGTGGGATAAAGATTTAATGTGCTACCAAATTAAGTCATGTAACAACCACATGTTTAATTTAATTCCATTCAAATTGAACAGGAATCATTGACGAAGGGTTGACATTGCAACTTGAGAGAAAATGTAGAGTTTTGACTGTCACAAAGGATCTGACTTCTATTGGAAATGGGAGAATAACATGACATATAAACATTTCGTGGTTTACATTAAAATTGTCCCAGAGAGACTGATTGACAACGACAGAAAATTAACACACACCTAGCGTAGAAGGCACAAATACATATAATATATATTTATTAAACAATCAAGAAAAGTTATGCAATTTTAAATCCCTAGATGCAACAATCTTCACGAATGTTAAGGAGGGGGTAATTCAAATCTTAAAATGCAACTGATCCACATGATAAACAATAATTTTTTTTTCCAGCCCGCACGCACAAACAAAGAACAGTATCAGATTCTAATACGCATGTCCAGTTTCTTTTATTTTCTATTAGATAAGTGTTCTGGTGATCAACTGGATACTAAAGTGGTTTAGAGTTAGGAACAACAATCTTGAGAACACTGCCATCTGAAGGCCACGCACGGCGTCAGTATCACGTGGTCCAGACTTACAGAGGCTAATAAATGTGTGAACTAGTTTTACAAGGTTTGGGATAACTTGTCCAGAAGCGAACATGGAGGATCCCTCTCTAGGGTTGAGAACTCTGCTGTACAATGTACTGTTAGGATCAGCAAACCCTAGAGTTATCCCTGCTTAGGGCTTCGGCCATACAAGTTGCCCCCCAAACAATTAGTTATGGCAATGTAGTTAATGTTTTTTTACATTTAACTAAACAAATAAGCAAGATTCTGAATATCATTTCTTTATATGCACGTGTCTTACCCAATACAGTTTTCTGTATATGGTAATTTGCATTTAATATAACATGGGTCAATAATAGGCAAACATCAGAAAAGTAGGATGCTGACAAAATTAGGAAAGTTTATACGTAATTAAACAACAAGCAATAATCACAACGACAAAAGTTCAGTTTCAAAACCAGTAACAACAAAGTCCAAATTGAAACTAGAAACAATCTCCAGGAGTTCCAGCAATATGTAGAAGGATGCAAATACAAAAGGAATATAAAAATAAAGGTGATTAGGGGATATCTTTTCTGAGTGTCACCTCTAACATAAAACGCATCCCTCCATCCACAAAATAATACGGAGAGTTGGTCAACAAGAAAAGTTTCTTCCCATTTTCCTTTAGCATCCTGAGAAAGCGTAGCAGCTGACTCTACAAGGTTTGACCATACAATAACAATTTTTCAAGTGTCCAGTATAATAGATTAAAATTGACGAAATATAGTATATCCGTTGTCCCATTTTACAATGAGCCACCACTAACCTGAGAATGAGTTAAGAACAGGAGACCTCAAACAATAAAAGCAAATTATACAAATATTAGAACAGAGTTCATCGTCACGCACATTTTTAACTAGGTATCTTTGTGGATCAGATAGAATTCCTCTATGAGCCAAGCCACTTCGGTGAACATGCTGAATTGCACGATTTACATCTTGATAGACATAGGATGCATCAAACTCGAGCTTTGCGTCAACAAAATGTTGCACAATATCAGCAATAAGGCAGGCCTACGAAATCAGAAACAGAAAGCATATTCAGGGTAAGAAGAAAAAAATTACCAAGCGCAATTAACAAGAAAATAAATAAAAATTACAGAGATAGTTCTGCTGACCTAGAAATCAAGATTCCAGACAAACGACAAGCATAAATGCAACGGAATCCATGTTGCATATATAAATATGCATTGTAAACAAAAGACTAATGAACAGAAATAGTGCTTAAAATAAAAGACATCGGAATTTCTTTTTTCCTTTTCTTTTTCATGTATATCAGGAATGGAACAATCATGTAATTTGGCTCGATCTTAAACGAGTTTTAAAAGAGCCGAGCTTGAGTTGTTCGTGAACAACTCAGTTCTGTTGCATTGAGCACACAAATCTTCCAAAGAATATATCTGTATAAAATATATTTAATGGAATTTGTCATGCCACCATATGTAAAGGTTTTGTGTTCAAACTGTATAATTGAGTGTTACATTTCCATTTCTATAAAATCTATCATTAATGGCATATAAAACTAAGAATGCAACCTAAGTTGAATTGATAATATTGATGCCAACAATAATAAAAATACTAAGACTCAAATAATTGATAAAATTGATAATAATAAAAAAAACAAAGATTTTTTCTATCTTGCAATTCAGCAAAATTCAGAAATCCATTCATCCATTTCGGGGGGGGTGTGTGTGGTGGAATGAAGCTTTTTGATTGGATGGGAATGATCACACTTGATATTTTAAATTAAAGTCAATAATATATGGTTTTGGATATAAGAGGATAAATTCTAATTCAAACTCATGATTCTAGTATTAAACAGGTAGAATGAATTTTCTTATATGGCCTATTAAAAAATACATAAATTTTCTTATATGCATGAATATTGACTCAGATCATACATTTCAATTGAAACCAGCACCGACTTTATATCTAAAGTAAGTTAGTCAATCAAAAGAAAGGAGCCACAAAAGTTTTTGTCATGTGAACACAAGAAGATTTCTACATTAGAAGGCGCACGACTCAACATTTACAAATTTTTTTCATTCTTTAATTGTCCAGTCCATGCATCCACATAATGCCATTTATGACGATGTCATTTATCCTACATAAAAAAGGGCAATCCCAGTGCACAAGGTTTCAGCCACTGTGGATCTAGAGAGGGTTAGATATATGCAATCTTACCCCCATGTGTGGATAAGTTGTTTGTATGTTTGAACCCGTGACTCCCGGGTCATTTATCCTACATCAGAACCCATAGAGTCTGAAATGGTCATGCCACTTATGATTTTCCATGAATGCATTCATTTGGTCTTCTATCATTGCTTCCAAAACTCAGCTTATGAAATCAAGTCTCAGTTTCTTAATTGGAAGTCCATGTTCTATTACGTTACAGTTGCCTATAGTCTATATATAATATAGGGTTTACTCTTGATTTGTCATATTTTAATCAATATTGTGACGTCTAAAAATATGTATTGCTTATGAATAAAGAAAACGAATGTTAACCCCCCCGAAAAAATACACACTCCAAAAAAAAAAAAAAACACACTTAAGCAATAGATGGATTGATGCACTGGAAAATGCTCAGGAAAGAAAATGTGGAGCTTGGTTTTGCATTTTATCAATATGGCATCAATCCCAAATTGAGTAGAGAAGGGCTATGAGCCATCACAAGTCAATTATAAACACCCGTTTCATTTCTTTGCTTCTATACAAATACAGCAATCCCACATCGGGCAATCAAACCAACTTGAGGTGCTACATCTCTTTTTAATAGGCTACTACAGCATACAATGCGTTTAAAGCCATATGGATAGCTGAAATCTGGCAAGTTTTAAGATTTTAAATAAATTTCTTTTTGTTTGAAATAAAGTGAACCGGACTATTCAGCTGCAATTTTGATTCAGCCTAGTAAAGTGGGGTGTAACCTACTCATGCTTCCAAAATTCCAGTCCGAAGCAGCCACTACCCTACAACTTGGCTGGTTTTTAATACCATGATTTTAAGCCTTCAAACCTCAAAACATGATCTAATTTACCTTTTCTTTAAATTTTGACCCTAATTTACAACCCTAAACAATTCACCTAAGATATAAAGATTTACAAAATCAGCCCCTGATCTGTCCACAAATTCCCATCTTTCATGTCAATCCCTGCCCTTTTGTTACCCAACAAAACCTTAATAACTTCTATAATTTTGCCAACCATTCCAACTTCATAAACTACCACTAATCCAACCCTGAATAATCCTACCATGCCATGATGGCACCCTACATTAATTTTGCGCACTCTGTTAGAGAGCATGTGTTGCTGCACTTCTCCTATGTCACTGTCTCTAACAAATGGAAAAGGAGAACAGCATAAGATGGAAAAACAAATTACCACGCTCTGTAATTAAGGGATAAACAAAAGAGAATATAAGCACCCAATTTAAAAAATGGATAAATAACACAGATTATCCCATTTTTCACATGCATGGATGAGTTTACAATCGGATTATTAAAAGGAGTGAAGAAGACGAAAATCTGGGAAATGATACTGAAATGATTTCCCTATACATAATATAGAGGATTGTATGTTCATTAAAGAAATACATAACTTCAATGATTTCCCTCGATACAATTTGTTTAGGGAAATCCTGAAAATGTTTCAAATGGACTATTTCACATTTACTTAGAAACAATGCAACTACATATTTTATGTGAAAATTCTCTGGGAAATGATACTGAATTAACTATACCCTATACATAATATAGAGGATTGTATGTTCATTAAAGAAACACATAACTTCAATGATTTCCCTCGATACAATTTGTTTAGGGAAATCCTGAAAATGTTTCAAATGGACTATTTCACATTTACTTAGAAACAATGCAACTACATATTTTATGTGAAAATTCTAGCAGTGAAGAGCCAAACTCGTCGACCATGTTCAAGCCAAAGTGTGTGTATTAAAAACAATTTCTGAATGAGCATCCCACAGTCAAATGATAAATTGGGAATTAAAACCATGAAATTAAGTGAATGAAGACAAAAGTAAGAACAAGAAAAGGAAGACAGGAAGAACCAACAAAATGAATTGAGGCTACATAATTATAGATATGCAACAATAATAAATCTGACCTCACTAAAGCAAAAGAAATCCATCAAACTGACGAGTCCACGTGCTTGATCACGGCCAATATGTCTTGTGCCATAGATTTGTTCTATTTCCTTCTTGGTAAGCTGTAAATTCATATGGATTAAAACAATTAAAGATAACAATTATTTCAAAATTGGGTAGAATACTTCAATTACTCAATTACATATAAACAAAGGATCAAAAATTTGTTTCATGTGTTCTTTTGGTTAGCTTGGAAATGGGAACATTTTAGAAGTTCTTTTCACGGAAACCCAATGGATTTTTTGTATACAATCTGATGTCAGTGAGTACCAGTCTTTTCTTGCAATGCATCTTTTCTGCAAGACACCAGGCAGTAAAGTCCTTTCCAACCCTCCTAATTTTCCCTGTCGTAACTTAATCTAGGTGATTCTTCAAAGTATTGAAAATGCATATAGTAAACAATGCATATGGGCTTGACTTTCTTACATCTATGAGTTCCTTTGCATAATTTAAAAGTTATAGCTGCCAATCAATGTCTGTCCAACAAAGCCAAATATATATATATATATATATCAAAACCGTTCATTGTAAAGTACCTTGCGCCGACCAAAGTAGCATCCATCAGGCTCAATTGACCCAAAGAAATCCAACTTCAAAAGGCACCCTTTTAGCTTGTCATAGTACAAACCTCTAATGGGAAAGGTGGGATCATATTTGAATTCCAAGCAACTATCAGGGTACCTAAGCTGAAAGCACCACAACAACATAGTCCAAAAAGATGAAAATCGCAATGAGTACTCAGCATGGCTCATAAAACATCAACATCAATAACATAAGGCAATACTCCAATATAATACCAGACCTCATTAACCAAATGTTCTTTGGCAAGCTCATATATCAAACTCTGTAAGTTAGCAGAGTAATGTGCCAATGTATAGTCATAGTCAAAGCCATAAACTTGAATATTCTCCAATCTCAGGTTCTTATTGACATATATACCTAATTGCAATTATGAAAAAGGCAATCAATACAAGAAGTTAAAAAAAATAAATAAATAAACTAAAAGAATGAAGAAATGATTAAAAAGTAATAAACAAATAAAGATTAATATACCATTGGGATCCATCTTCTGCATTCCCTTAAGAGCGTCAGGAATCTTGAAAAAACTCTGTTTTGCAGCATCGAATTCGCGCCGAATCTTGGCTATCTCTTCTTCAGCCAGCTGATTATCTTCTTCCAGTTTCAATATCTTTTGTTCGAACGATATGCTTGAATTGTAGCCGCGACAGCCTCCTCCAAACCCTAATAAATTCAATAGCAAGTCTCACAGTGTCAATCAAATACCCTCGCATCGCATTTCCGATGACACAACACAAGATTCAGAAAGACGAACTAGGGAAATTAATTAAACAAGAAAGAACGATAGAAAGAGAGAGAAACCTCTGCGAGCACCATAAGAAGAAGAAGACAAGTCAGTTCCCTGCAACAAAACACACCATTGTAACGAATCCGATGCCCACTTATGTGCATGTGTCATGAATATACATACAAATATGTCTACACAGAGAGGGGGACGTACGAGGGAGGTACGGCCGAGGGGAAGAAGCCTGCGAAGAGATGCCATGAGAGAGAGAGAGAGAGAGTGAGTGCTCAGGTCAACATTCCGAATATGTGTTTGTTATGAAATTAGTTAGGGTTTATTTCTTGGGAGGTGCAATCTTGTGGATGAAAATTGAAGCCGCCGCTTTGGATGTATATACATTCTTTTGAAATGTCAAAAAGATTGTTAGACTTTTATTTATTTTTAACTCACCTCTTGAGGTTTTAAATAAAATGGTGCAGCTGTCTCTAAGTGGAGATCAAAATTGGACCATTCAGTCCAGTTTGTGGCTTTATTTTTTTGATTTTTTTTTGATAATTTGAATCGGTAATATGTAGAATTCGTCGAGTATTATATTCTTGTAAAAAATTATGTTGATTGAATATCGATAGCTATTTGATCAGATTAGATTTTTATCAACCGTTTATTTTTTTATCGTCTATTTTTTTAATACAAAACTAATCTGATCAAATAGCTATCAATATCTGATTAATGTGATTTTTTTCAAGTATATAGTACTTGATGAATTCTATACATTGAACGATTCAGATTATCGAAACGAGGGCAAAAAATGGGCCCATGGATTGGACTGGATGGTCTAGTCTTAATCTCCAACTGGAGACAAGTTGGACCATAAAAAAAATGCACTTAGGGGTTATTTGGGGTGTCCTAAATAAGTGCACTTTTTATCTTTTTGAACTAAAAAATTGAGGGAAAAAATATGGATGTTTGGGTTAACTTTTTGACTTTTTATGGAAAAATGTGTATTAAAAAATTGTAAAATTGATTTGTAGCGAAAAATTAGGATTGAAAAATATGCAGCCGTAATTGTTGACTTTTGGTGAATAGTGTTAACTTTTTAACTTTTTGAGTAACTTTTTGACTTTTTGTCTTTTTCTTATCTTTCCAAATTTGGCCTTACTCTCACAAGTTTGACATAATTATATTGACTTTTTTTTTTTAATAAAATTAAGGTGTTTGGGAATAAACTATTTTAATATATTTTTTATTTTTTATGAAAATGTGTGCGAAGTGATAAAGAGATGATGTGACCCAAATAAGATAAAAATACAAAATTATGCTAAAGTAGTGGGTTGTCAAACAATCCCTAAAGCGATACAAATACTCCCTCCGTCCTAAAATAATAGTTCATTTTGGGGAATTTGTCTTTTTTTTAGTACAATTATTACATTTAAAAAATATTAATTTTCTAAAATTACCCTTTTATAGTATTTTTTTTTTTGAATATTAATTGTTATAATTGTACTTTTTGTGTTATTAATGAATTTGAAAGAAGGGTAAAATAGTAAATTCATATTATTTTATTCCTTTATTTTTTAAAATGAATTAATATTTTAGATCAATGTAAAATGAAATAAGAGACTAATATTTTGGGACGGATAGAGTAGTAATTATAAATTTTTAAATATTTTGGGACGGATAGAGTAGTAATTATAAATTTTTAAAAAAATAGATAATAATATTCAGTGAGTTTGGTTTCAGTTTTCTAAAAATTATGTTTTTTATTTTTCGTATTCTTTTGTTTTTAGTAAATATTTTTAAAATTTTAAATAATTTTTTTACTTTTTTAGATGTACCTTAATTAGATATATCTAAATAGTAAAATATTTATGAAAAAATATTTTAAAAATTAATAAATATACAAAAATAGGGAAAATGTTCTTAATTTTTTGTATTTAGTGTATTTTTTAAAGATTTTTTTCACAAATATTATACTAAGTGTATTTATGTTAGGTGTGTCTAAAAATTAAAAAAAATTACTTAAAATATTAAAAAAATTCATTAAAAACATTAAAATACAAAAAATAAAAAGGTTGAATTTTCTTCTGAAAATCAGATGAAAACCAAAACCAAAACCAAACAAGCTAAATGTTTATTTGGAATTGTCTTCTGAAAATCAGAACCAAACAAGTTGAATTTTTTTTTTTTTATACGGCTCACAAACTATTGATTATAAATTACTTAAGTGTTATATGAATTAAAATTTTGAAAGAATTAATGTAATTATATCAAAATGTTTTATTGATTAAGGGCATGTTTGATTAAATGGATTATAAAATAAGACTGAGATTGTTAATTTATATGACTCATATTATATTATTTGATAGCCATTTTTATTATCCGAATTAGATTCTGATGGACTTTTATCTAATAAAATTGAAAAATATTTTAATACTACAATTAATAATTCAAAACGAAATATATAATTATAATTATGTATTGTTATATCTATTGCAGAACAAGTGTGGAAAAAAAAGAAGAAAATATTTACCTCAGTAACCTTGCTACATAACTAATCTCACACTAATTAGCCGCTTGTTAATCCCCTTATTAATCTTGCTAATAAAATATGCCTAATGTAAATATAGCCTATTTGGGCAATTATGTTAGAATTATTTGGACTTGTAGACTATTATAACTGATAGGGAAATGTTGCTATGTGCACTATTTTGATACCAGACTCATTTGTGCCCTTTGGAGAACCAAAAAGAAATTGTTGGTGCAAGTGTAAGTAAAGGCTCAAGGAATAGTGCAAGACAGCCCATGGCATGCCATTGGACAGCACATGGATGGCCGTAGCTAGTAGCAGCCTTGCTAGCGCAACAGCCTTCAGTAGCCTTGCCAGCAATAGCCAGCAGGCCACAGCCTTGCTAGCAGCCGGTAGCAGCCAGCAATAGCCTTGCCAATAGCGGCCAGCAGCTAGTAGGCTGCAACCTTGCCAACAACCCAGCAGTAGCTTGCAGCAGCAGCCAGCAATCTTGCTAACAGCCCAACAGCAGTGCAATGCCATAGTAGGCAGCGGGCCCAGCCGCAGTAGGCTGTAGCCCAGGCCACAACCTTGCCTGTGCAGCAGCAACTTTGAAGCGCATTTTTTAGGGTCAAATGTAGTATTTTTGTCTTGTAATTTTTTATGTAAATACCTTAGTATTAAAGTTGTTTGAGGACTAAGTCTTGTAATTTTTCTCTTTTTGTAGAATTTTTAGAAATCCATTATGACTCCTCAAACATAGAGGATGTTTCCTCTTGCTAGTTAGGAAAAGGCTTAACAAGCTATATTAAGGAGGGGGTACCAAAGTGTTGAACCAAACCACTTGTGCCTTTAAAGTATCCCAACCTAGCCAATGGTAAGGCAACTTTTGTAGCACTTTTGGTGCATTGTTCAACTATTGTAATGTCTTCTTTTGATCAATGAAAAGTTCATTTCACCTTAAAGTTGTGCAAAGCTTGTTCATTGTCGCTTACTTTAATTTTAGCTTGTTGCTTTCTATTTTGTAGCTTGTCTCCAAACTTATTGGCTCTTCAACTAATTGGTATTGTGTTTGTTTGTCTTTGCAAACCCTTTGAGTATTATTGGCGGCTAGTGAAGAGAGTCAACTAGCGCCACACACACTTGCATATCTATTGACAACGCTTTCGCACAACCAGTGTGTGACAGTTGGTATTAGAGCCAGTCTATTGGCTTTCTCTATTCTTAGCTTTCTCAATGGATGCTTTTGGCAACCGTCAACCTACGCAAAGGGAGAGAATTGAGCTTTTGGAGCAGTGTATGGACAATATGGATGCCTTGTCAGCTTCATTGGCCAACCTTGAGCAACGGGTTCATGATCTTGAGCAAACTCATGACCCCACTCAAAATAGATAATGAAAAACATATCTGTACTATACTATTACTCACAATGATGGGCTTTTGGTAGCAGTTAGGCGATGTCCTTGTCTTGGCCTACAAACACAATTACATAACACAACATATCGAAACATAGAATTACTCTCTTGATCAAATTTACTTCTCTTAATTAAATAAACCAATCCCTTACTTTGCCTTAACCAATTATTTATGTTGGTTCTAAAGTTGTTAGTCCTCAATGGGTCATAATTCATATAAAGGAAAATAGGAAAAAAGAAAGGAAACTAGGTTAGGAGAAGAAATAACATGAAACAGGTAGACAAAAAGTAAACAACCTTCACTAATTTGAATATATTTACTTGTATACTTAGAATTTGGATGTGAGACCATTGGAAACTAGACCTCCGGGGATTGAATTTAGGCTTAAGAATCACTTAAAACGGAGTCCGGATGAGGGAGATATGCCTAGTTAAAGTTGGCTTAAATAAGGCAATCCGCACGTATGGAAATCCAAGCCACACATGCGGTTCTAGGCTTCTAGCAGCAGGTCCAAAATTTGAGTATGTTCTAAAATGGTTTCTTTGCAAGTTCTTGAGCTAGGGCTTAGTAAAACTCAACATAAACCTTATAAATTCATGGATAAACATGGGAATAAAGTTATTTTCCAAATCAAAGGCATCAAAACCTTTCAAAACCGTGTTGAATTAAACAATTCATACTTTAATGAAAATCATGATTTCAAAGCAAAACCAAAATTCCATTTACAAGCTCAAAGACTTGAAGTCAATAACAAAATCAAAAGCTATGCATGTGATGAGTTCTAATTCCAAAATCCATAGAGAAAGTCCATTGAAATCCTTATGAATATTAGAAATCATGCCAAAAAAAAAAAGTTATAACCATGCATCTTATGAGATCATGCTATGTTCTTGCCTTATGTGACAAAATACATGTAAAAGCTTCTATAAAATCCAAGGTTTGAGAGGTAAAATCTTACCTAAAGCCTTCATTAATCCTTATTCTTGCACATTCTTGGAAAATCCAAGCTAAATCTTGAGTTCCCCCTTCATCTCTACACTTTCCTTTTCTTCTCTTTGAGTTCTTTAGAGCTCTCAATCTCTCTTCCAAGAACTCTACCTCTCTTTTCCCCATATTTTGCTTCCCATGGGATAAGAATGAGCAAAATAAGAGCTTAATACACTTATATCTATAACTTGTCTCATAAAAATCTATATAAAAAAGCTTACTCCAATAATAAGAGTCAAACATGACTTAACGAATTAGACGAAATCAAATTTCAATTAAACTTCCCAAATGGCTCTAAAAATTCCCATCAGCATATCCATGTACTCAATTTCTGTTTCTGAACTCATTAAAGGCTTCAATTTCAGTTTCAAAGTGTTAACTCTAAGAGTTTTACCCAAATAAAGCCAATTAATTCATTACGAATCAAATTTTTACAAAACTTCATATTATATCCTAAAAATCATGCTAACCACAATTATAAAGTCAATTTCAATTTATCGTGCCTCTAAGGCTTCCAATTTCCGTCCAAATGTTGTAATTTCAATAGATTTTTCTATAATTAACAGATATAATTTCAAATCCTTATAATTCACATCCTTACACATGTAATTCCACATTACCAACATAATTAGCTTAATCATGACTAATCACAAGTCCCACATAATTTAATTAATCTAATTTAACTTCCATTAGAACCCAATTAATTATATTAAAATTTATCAGTTTGAATCAGATTTTAGTCACTCTCCCAAAAGGCTCCAAATATCAAATTAAGCTTATGTCCATCATCAATTATGATAATTCGACTCACTACTTATCTTTTCTTGAGCCAATCAAGCTTTCAATCTCTAATTCCAAATAAATCTTCAATAGCATCGTATACGAATCAGTCACCATAATTTTCATAATTCTCATATTAAATCAAAATAGTATGCAATTAAAATTCAAATCTTTGTCATTAATTAAATATTAAGTATTACACAATGGGGTTGTTATAGGCTCAAGCTGAAAAGAGTACAGATATCAGAATAGATTCAACAGGACTATGAGCAAGATTGCAACAACAGTAAACTATGGACAAAGTGTACCTCAATCCTGTGAGTAACCAGAGCAGTCTATCTTCTTCGTACCATGAGAAGCAGTCGGTCAACCATCTAAAGGAGGTCATCGACATAGCCTACAAGCACCTGCAAAAGAGAGAAGGCTTAAGAATAGTGAGCAGAAATAATAAAGCATAGTAAGTAGAAATATAGAGAAGTATGCACCTGCTCGACGCCGGGAGCAACCACCAACCTGCGGTCCCTCTCCTCAATGTGCTCAAGAGGGATTTGCTCAATCACCCTATCTGGTCGCATGTATACAACCTCGGTCGGTATCGCAAGAAGCCCAGGAATAGGAACTACAGTGGGAGCACCTCCAGCAGTGGCGACAGGAGCCTTAGGAAGTGCACAGACCACACCCCTGGTAAGCGGAGCCATCACACGAGTTTGTAAAAAGGTGATGAAATCGCTGGCTCCGTGGTACTGATCACCATCCTCTCCCTGCATAAGGTGATCGATCAAGGGCTCGTCATGCAGATCATCGGGGATCCTCATGCCTGCAGGAGGGGGATGTGGAACATTAGGATCGGTACAGCCCTGAGTCTGGTGAATGAATCGCTCCTCTAAATGGTACGCTCTGCCGAAGGGACCCTCAAACAAAATTTGCATGGAGGAAGCCTCCCATGCAGCAACATGGGCTGTCCTCGATGCCAAAGGAATGCCTGTCCAGGGGTGCTAGTCAATCTGCGAGTAGAAGATGAAATGTATGTATTGGATATCATGGGTTGAACAGTATGGAAATAGTAAAAGTAGTAAAAGATAAAGACGAGTATTAAGTTTTGTTACCCTCTCCGCGGTGACGGTGTCAAAGAAGCGGCGGAAGTAAGGAAAGTCATGGTATATGCGTCGTTGGCGCTCAAATCGGGAGTTATAGTATCGAGAGCGGGGTATAGACAACTTGATCAGCCACATTAGGACTGGGGCAAGGGAAGTGAAGTATGTGTAAATCCATAGCTACAAAAGGAAAACAATTTGAGGAACCAAGTGAGCAAATGAAGCAGATATAAACAGGAAATGCAAAGCAAAAAAGAAAATGAAGTGTGAAGCTGTACCTTCCGAACTCTCTAGCAACCGCCAAGTGAATCTATTTTTTGGCAGGATATGGAGCTCATGTAGCAGTATAGGGTGGCCAGGCTGGCACCACCCCAGTCATACTCTACCACCCGTGGTAGATGCACCAATGCGCCCAAGATATATAGCCCCACGGTATTTTCCCTGTTTGTAAATAGGGTAGTACCGAGGAGATACATGAAGAAACTGCGGATCTACTGAGTGATCTCCTTTGGATTAACTGGCTGGATGCTAGAGAAGTGGTCCAAGAACCAACTATAGTGCATTATCTTGTGGCCAACAGTGTTTGTGAACGCCCCGAGAAGGTGAAGCTATGCAGCTCTTTATTGTGCCATGTTAGAATCGAATGGGATTGGACCCCCAACCCCTACCCGCAAACCTATGAGCATCAAAAAGTCGTACGGGGTCAGGGTCAGAGTCAGCTCTTCCATTGATGAGAAGTGGAAGGAGTTGGTGGTGTCCCACCACCTCTCCACCAAGGCCCCGTATAGCAGTGGCTTGGCCCTTATCTGTATGATCCCTGAGCAAAAATGCCTGAATCTAGAGTCATCAATGATAGTGCAGACCTCCAGAGGATGCCTCTCATACCAATGCTGAGGACCGAAAACGGTCCCATAGCCACCCATCCTCCTAGCCATCACCTGGGGCAAAAGATATGTTGTTAACATTTGTATTAAGAAGCTAGCGAGACTTTTGACTAAACATTTTCCAAAAACGAAAGAAAAACGGTTTCTTACCGTGGAGGCATCAGCAGACAAGTGCTCCGCGAGCTCTCGCAACAAGACATCCTCATCAATCCCGGGAATGAGGCCCTCAAATCTCAGAATACCGCCAGGGGTTAAGGTGTAACGACTCCATCGCGTATAATGATTAGCACTTAATTAATTAAGGAGATTTAAAATTTAATTGCCAATTATTCCAATTTAATTTGGATTTTATGAAAATTATGGAGATTGATTAATTTATGGTTCTATTAAGTACTTATTTTGGAATTAGAAATTAGGAGTCCAAATGGCTTAAGGAAGTGAAATTAAGAAGTTGAGTAAATTTAAATTTAATTACGGACTCATTTAGGAGTTTAATTAAATATTCGATTCAATTCAGTAAAATTGAGATTCAATTAAATTGGGTCCGAATTGGAGTTAATTAAGTTAATTAAATTATGAGGATTGAGAATTGTGATTATTACGAATAAAATTTATTTATGGCGTGTCCAATTTGAATATGTAATTTATTGGCGAAGATTTTGAAGTTTAATCCAAAATTGAAGACCTTAATGATTTGAGGAACCAAAATTGATGATAGAAATAAGTTTAATTTGATGTTTAGAGCCTTTTGGAAGTTTGATTAAAAATCTGGTTTGGATTGATAAATTTAAATATATTTAATTAGGCTCTAATGGAAGTCAATTAGACTAACTAAATTATGTGAGATTTGAGATTAGTTATAATTAACTAATTTTGTGTTAATTAAAATTTATTAAGATTAAGTGATGCTTAATTAAATTATTCCTAGACATAAATTGAATTATGAACTAAATTAGTATTGGGGGTGTAAATGGGTGTGGGTGTGTTGAGAAATCTGTGTATGTGTGTGTATGTGATGCGTTGGAAATCAAAGGAGAAGGCATGTGTGCTATGTTGAGGTCAAGAGGTGAGGTGTGTGTGTGTGAGTGAATGAATAACCTACTGGAAGAAAGAAAAAATGGGAGAAAAAGGAAAGAAAGGAGAAGGAATTTAAGAGAGAGAAATAAAGAGAGTCTAGAGAGAACCCATTTCATTTTGTTGCTTGTTGTTGGAAAAGAAGGAATTTCAGCCCAAGAAGAAAAAAAAAAAAAGAAACTAAGGAAAGAAAAGCTAGAAAAGAAGATAAATTGAAAGAGGAGCTCAAGGTTTGAAGGAGAAGAAGAATTAGAAAACTTAAGGTATGTAATTTATGCTTAATTTGTGTAGAATCCTTACACCCTGTTTGGTAGAGCTGTGGGAAAGTGCTTATAGCTTATGCCTAAACAGCTTATAGCTTATAACTTTCAGCTTAAGCTGATTTCCAGCTTATTCTTAAAGCATCTCCTGCCCTACTCAAAGAATAAGCTGATTTCTGACTTCCACAAAGCTATAAGCTATAAGCTATCAGCTAAACCAAACACATCAAAATAGCTTAAATTAAGCTGAAAGCTGAAATAAGCTGAAAATAAGTTCTGCCAAACAGGCACATTACACTTACAATTAAAGATGAAATTAGACCCAAATTATGTAATTAAAATGAATTAGCAAGAAGATGAAGAAAAATTGACTTAAGTGTAAGATTATGGAAGCTAATTTGGAATTGGGTTCTAAACATGAAATGTGATACATGTATGTGGATGATTATGGAATAAATTTAGGGATTAATTATTTTGAATTTTATGTTGTGATCTTGCATGAAAATAAACCTCATTGTTACATGCATGAGCAAATTGATACTCTAACTACAATATGTTTCATGGATTATGAAAAATCTGAATTAATTCAAGTTCATATTTGAAGAGAAAAAGAAAATGTTTTATGAGAATCAAGTTTATGAAAATTTAGAATGTTAGATAAAGTTTTGATTTTATAATTAGATTTTTAACCCATGCATGTAATGTAAGTTAAGAAATTAATTCATGATTTAAAGATTATAAGTTTGTGATTGAGTTTGGTGTAAATTAAAAGTTTAATTATGGTTTGAGCTTGATAAGGTAGAATTGGTGGGATTTTGATAAATGTTTCATACATGCAAATGATTTTTTTTTAAGATGGTTATAACTTTAAATTCATGTTTTGAAGGAAAATAGAAAGAACTTAAAGTCAATTTTATGTAATTAAAAAGAAAATGAGGAATTGAAGCTATGTTTAAATTTATGGAAATTAATTTAGAAATTAATTATTTCAGGTTTGACTTTGGAATATCATGCATGAATTGAGTCTAATTTCTACATGCATGGACAAATTCTACAAGTTTTAATATTCTAATTGTACATGCATCATGGATTTCTAATAATTGATTTCATGTTTTGATGAAATAAGAATTAAGCTTTGGAAATTTTTGGGTTTATGAATAATGAGCTTAATTTATAAATTAAAGGAGTTTTGATGTAAATGATTTAAAATGGATCATATTTTCTTGATTATTTAAAAATTTGTATGTTTTTAGACAAGCCATATATGAACCCAAGTCTTGAAATTATTTTAAAAGCTCAATTCAAGTTTTAGAATTTGTGAGTTATGAAGTTTAAGAAAATGAATGTGAAGTAATTTGGGCTTGTATAATGAATCCTTGGAGATATGAACTTCGAATCTTGTAGAATTGGCATTATATCATGATTAGAAGTTGTATGGTTGATACATGGGTTAAAACATGTAACTTGTATCATATGAAGTTATGTTTTGAAGCACAATCAACATTTTAGAAAATCCATAAATTGGCTTCGTCGCTCGAGCGGAGAAGTTACCGCTCGAGCGTAGAATACAAGCAACCAGTACTTTTGCAGACCAAAGGGGTCCGCTCGAGCGACCTAAGCTATGCTCAAGCGGAGGGACCTATTTCAGAAATTTGGAAAAGATGTTTTATGCTTCGTTTTCCGTTCTCTTTTATTTTGAAGCACTCTTAGGCATGCATTAAATTAAAGAACATAAAAGAAACCTAGGAATGTTAAACAAGTTAAAGAACAGAATCAATTATATTGTGACCCAATTTCTATGTGTATTATGAATTGTGTAGGGTCAACTACAAAGGCAAACCAGACATTTGAACACTGTGAGTAATAACTTAGTAAAGCTATGCTCGACTTTATTTGTTTTCTGTATGATGAATTAAGATCTGTTTTCTGAAATGATATGTTCTGTACAATGAGTAATTGTCCAATTTCTGACAATGTATTCGTGGCATCCTTAGCATCATGTGATATCTGTTAGCTGTTACCTGGTATCGGAGGTTTCATTATGGAACTTATTATGTCTGTCATCTGTTACCCGTACCGGAGGCTCCATCATGGGGCTCAGTATATATATTCTTTATTACCCGGTATCGGAGGTTCCATTATGGAACTTATTATGTCTGTCATCTGTTACCTGTACCAGAGGCTCCATCATGGGGTTCAGCATGTATATTCTCTATTACCCGGTATCAGAGGTTCCATTATGAAACTTATTATATCTGTCATCTGTTACCCGTACCGGAGGCTCCATCATGGGGCTTAGCATGTTTATTCTCTATTACCCGGATCCGGAAGTTCTTTTATGGAACTGGTTATTCATAACCACCATATGTTCTGCATCTGTTCTGTATCTATTTTGTTAGCGCTAATGGATGTACCACATATGATTAAGCATGAACTCTGATTTCTGTATATGATTTGAACAAGAATATGAATATGAATTTGTTTATGAATCTGAATTATGATTGTCACGACCCCAAACCGCCCCTAATGGTTTAGTGCCGTGATGGCCAGTAACCCGAGATTACCGAAGGCCAACTGTCAAAATTTACACACAAACAGAGTATAAATATATATATGGGGCTCACAAGTACGGAAACAAAATTTTAAAGTACAAGTGGTCCGTAAGAGCAGTGCGTAAGTTACATAGAATAGCATACAACTATACATAATATTACCACTTGGATACAAATATAATAAAGTACAAAATACATTTTACATCTTGATCAAAGGCTTCTCAAGCCGACGTATGCAAAATACAAGTATTACAAGTCGAGAAGCATAATTTTCAAGATTGCCGATGTAAAAAAAAACTAGTCAAGCTGACATAACAGGGATCCAAAACAAGCTGTAAAACACATCTAGGCGTCGCCGCCGTCCTGCTCATCACCTACATATATATAGAGAGGGTGAGCTTGGGTACTCAGTGAATGGTACAACTAATAAAGGTTTGCATGAATAGTAGCCAAGGTCATTTCAAAACATTACATATCAAACTTTACGTAACAAGGGATGAACCATGTTCATCTAATTAAGTCTTCAAGGTTTCACGGGATGCTTACTAGCATCAACATATTGTAAATGATGACATTTCGGACAAACAAACCCACGCGGTGAACCATCAGTGGCAAAACAAGGGAATAATCGACCCGAAATCGATTAAACGAACCCACCCGCACAAGGCCGTCGGTGGCAAGGGAGATATCTCAAACAGGAGTGCTACAAAAGTTTAGAGTCCTCTAGCACAAAAGGACCTATGTTACAAAGGCTTAAAGTCCTCTAACACGAAAAGACTTGTACTGCGAAAGTTTAGAGTCCTCCAGCACAAGGGACTTTCCAAGAATGTCATCCAAAACAAAGCTAGTACTTGATACACAAAATAAGGATAATCATTCATGCTTGACAAATACTTTTATCAAAACAAAACGAAGGAAGCTTTATCAAAACATTACAACATAGCTTTATTAAAAATACCACTCACATAGTTTTTTGGGTGTAGGCTCAAGGCAAGGATCAAGGACCTACAAACATATGGCAAAGTCTATTGAACGTACTTTCAAACAAGCTTCACATGCAAATGGATGATGGCATTCTTCAAAACTAAGTTAAGTCAAAACAAAACACTGTTTATCATCTCGGGGAAAATATGATAGGCATCAACCAGGTCTTGGCTGACGTCCCACACCTTCTCGCCGAGGTGTGGTTCCGACGGCCTCATTCAAAAGCGAAGTCGAGAAAAATCTGGGTTTCCCTTTGAGGAACATGAAGAACGTGAAGATGGAGAAGAATGAAGAACATGCATGCTAAAATCATAACTTGTTATTACAAAATCTGAGATTTCATACTATGAGTTCGAAAACATGGACCTGGGTACCTATACTTGAAGATCTTAAGAAAACAAACACAAAACCATGGTTCTCGATACAAACTCTCGGATTAAAACAAAACTTTTCTTCAATAACACACGAACACCATTTTCTCTTTCTAAAACCAACTTTAAATCAATGCATGGCATGCAGAACAGATTCGATCGTGCAATACACCTAGATGATCAATAAGAACAACAAGAGTAGATTAAGATTCTAACCTCAAAACTCGAATCAAACGGTTCAAACTCCAACGATCAAGCTTGGAAGTCTACTCTCTCACTCAAAGCTTCTCCTTCTTCTTCCTAGGGTCTCTCTCTCTCTAGAAGACAAGATTTGATACAAAAATGATATGTTTTCTCGATAGCCATTGACTTAACCCTCTGCTGGGACACGTGGCATCGGCTGATAGGCTCTACTCAAAAAGGTGACTGACTGACAAGGCAAGACCATGACAAAGTGTGTTCAACAAGCTAGATGGCAAGAGCACTCCGATAAGTGATGATCTCGGCTAAGGGCAAAGCTTCGGCAAGTAGGGTGGCAACGACATCGACTTGGAAGGACAACACTTGACTAAGTTGTGCCACACCTTGGCCTAGATGTGCCACACCTCGGTCTAGGTCATACCAATCCAGGAACAAAATCACTAAGTGCAAGGATCAAGGATCTAGAACGCCTAGATAATAACATCTCGGCCTAGATGATGCACATCTCGGCCTAGGTGAAGCACACCTCGGCATAGATGTTGACATCTCGGCCAATATGCCAGGGTGAAGATAGAGGTCAACCGAAGTGGTTCCAAGATAGTTCTAAGGGTGGAAAGGTTCCAAGGTGTCTAGGCTTAAGATGACCTCGGCAACACACCAGGCAAGAACAAAGCATGCAAGCAACAGTCAAGAAAAACAAGACAGGATTTGCAAATGCACATAACAAAACAAGATCATACATAAATGTATGCAAGTATGACTAAGTTGAAGTGAGGGTTGTTACATCCTACCCCCCTTAAAGAAGTTTGGTCCCCAAACTTGAGTTACCTTGTTCCAAAAACAATTCTGGATGTCGGACTTTCATTTCCTCTTCCATTTCCCATGTAGCATCCTCACCGTAATGCTCCTTCCATTCAACTTTCACCATTGGCATCGACTTACTTCTCAATTGTCTCACCTGCCTATCGATAATCCGTATCGGCTTCTCTTCGTAGCCTAAATCCTCATTAACTAAAATTCTGAAATAGCCAATCACATGCAGTGGATCTCGAATATACTTCTTCAACATCGAAATATGAAACACATCATGGACTTAGTTCAATTCTGGCGGCAAAACAAGTCTGTAGGCAGTGAGGTTAATCTTCTCAAGAACTTCAAAAGGCCCGATGTAACGGGGTGCTAACTTACCCTTCTTCCCAAATCTTGTAACTCCTTTCATCGGCGAAATCTTTAAGAATACATGATCCCCGACTTCAAATTCCAACTCTCTTCTTCTCTAGTCGGCATAACTCTTCTGTCGACTCTGAGCAGTTTTGATTCTTTGCTGAACGAGCTTAATCTTCTCGGTTGTGTAGACACCCCATTCTTGACCGACTTTAAGACTCAAACGTCACCAGTTGAGCACTCGGTGATATTGCATGTTGTGCTTGCTCAGAAGTTTTAGAATCTCGGCTGCGAGCCTTGCCTCCAGACTTCCAGGCTCTTCTGAACTTTGCCTCGGTTTGCGAACCAGGCTCGGTTTTCTGTGTTTTCTTTTACCGAAGGGAGGGAGAGGTCTCGTAGATCATCTCTCAGTGGCCGTAGGCTACGTTTCGTGGTCGTAGGCCATTTTGCCCGTTTGGAGCCCGGTTTCCGGTTTTTTGGGACCGTTGGCCGTGTGCCTCGGTTCGGGACCGCTTAACCATCTCTGTTTGCTCCGGTTTTTGGCATGCATCTTATTTACTCCCTTTTGAGGGACACTGAGGTCTGAGAGACCCACTTCGTGGTCGAATGCCACTTTCGGTGCTTAACAGGCAGTTTTTGGGGCCCCGAACTGCGCGTTCTGGCCCCCGAACATTCGTTTTGCATCGGTTTTCGTTCTTTTTTGTCAGGTACCTCTGTTTCATCACCAGGAAGGCCGTAGAAGGGTGGGAGGCTAGCAATTGTTTTGGAAACCAATTATATCCTTCCGGCGCCCTCCGACGCCCGTTTTTCTCACTTCCAAGCCAATGTTGACCACCCTAGGGTCACTTTCTTCAATCCTAACCCACATATTTGTGTTGTACACACATGGGAGGACACCAAAAGTTGGTGGCCGGCCAGTAATTCCACCTGACCCTTTTGAACCCTTCTTAAAAATGGCCTATTCTCTCTCCTGTTTTACAGTTGACAATTTTGAACCACAGGGTTGTGTTGAGGGCACCTGGGAGGACACCAATTTGTGGTGGCCGGCCAGAAAATCTTTTTGACCCTTTTGACCCTTGGCCGGCCGGCCATGGGGGGTGGCCGACCGGCCACCTTCAGCTCCAAAACCTGGCCGGCCTTGCTCCTCAGGGTGAGTACATTACAGCTGTATATCTGTTTTTCCCCCAAAAAACCTGTATCCGGGGGACAACTTTTGGGGGGAAACTTGATCCATTTTCCCCCCACTTTTTCCCTTCATTTCTCCCCCATTTTTGTCTACATAACAGAGCCCCCCGCTCTGTCTTGAGGGTTGGAAGAAAATTGCCTTAAGCCTTGTATACACATCTCCCTCCATCTCTCTCTTTCAAGCTCAAGCATCCAAATTCCTTGCACCATTCCTTCATCACTACCTAGCATCACCACCACTACTCCATTTCCAGTAGCTTGGGGAGCTTTCCAGCAGCTAGGAGGCATCACTTCTCAAGCCAAGAAGCAACCAAGGATTGGTCTTCAAGGGTAAATGCCAATTCCCTCTTTTTGAGCTTAATTTTGCAACATTTTTCTAGCTATTTTTCTTGCTGTTTTGAGCTCCGACCAAAACTGAAAGTACCCATTATTTGAGCTCTATTTCATGTTTCATTAATGGAATTTTGTCATTTGAGGTCCCCATCTTGCACTTCCTTCTTTATCTCTCCTTTAGGCCCTAATCTTGCATGTTATTTTTAGCCTATGTGTAATCTGTTTTGAGGCATGTCTTAAACTGTAAGTGAGCTTTTTTTGAGCCCTTCTTCAATATTGAAGAAGGGATCATCACTGTTTGGGACCTCCATGTGCCACTTGTCATTATACCCCTCTTTGGTCCCCATTTTTGCATGTTTTTTTAGCCTATTGAGCTCCTGTTTTTGGACCTTGGTCCGAACTGAAAGTGGCCATATTTTGATCCCCTTGTCATTTTTATTAAGGGTCTTTGGCTGTTTGATGAATTTTTTGTATACTTTGTGTTTTGACCTCTTTTGGGCCCTACCTTGCATGGCATTTTGAGCATACTTTTATATTGTTTTGGGGGTTTCCATAAACTGTAAGTAGTCATATTTTTGGTCCCTATTCAGTGTTGTAGAAGTGTCTTTTTCTGTTTGGGCTTTGCATCTACCACTTGCTTCATTGCCTCCCTTGCGGAGCCATTTTTGTATGATAATTTAGTCCCACTTGTGCTTACTGTTTGGCCATTCTTTGAACTGTAAAAATGCTTATTTTGTGGCTTCCTTGCTTCTGTCTTTTCATTCTATGCACCAATTATGCATGCTTTGTATAGCTGTAAGCCATTTCATGTACCTAGTTTTGCATTTCGAGAGAAATTCCATGCATCGGGTATCATTTTGCCATGATTCGGGGCTGTTTTGCATCTCATTTTGCCTCTGAAAATTGCATGATCATATGCCATATTCCATGTCTTTGCCATGTCTCATTAGAGTGGCATTTCGGTGCCTGAGGGTCGTTCCTCGGTTTGTGTGCACGCGTGCACGCATTTCGAGTTGTCTTGTTTTCATCTGATGGCCTCCTATGTGAGTGTGGCCGAGGCTCTCTCATGTTGGTGTAAGCCCATTATTGCATTGCGTATGCCATTTCATCCATAGCATTGTGTATGTTCGGTTGTATATTACCTCGTGCAGCGTGTATGCCATTCCATAACATTGTGTATGTTAGGATTGTATCTTAGTTGCATTTCATGCATGTCATGCATATTGCATCGTGTTCGGGATAGGAGTTAGCCTGGGCACGGGAAACGAGGTGCATTTCGTACCCCGAGTGACGGAACGTGTCTCAATTCCCTAGTCACCGACATTCCGGATCATCCATGATGGAGTTAGGTCTTGTTGTGTTTTCATGTGCATTCATTTCATATTGAGTTGCACAATTCAACTCCTCGGCCATTATGCATCGATATGCGTGATTGGTGGCACGAGGATCGAGACATGCATACATTTGTGAAAATACATTGCTATGCCCCTTTCCTGCTCTCTGTTGCAGCAAATCAAGAATCAGCGGTCTTCCGAGGCTTGGCACGCATTTCAAGACCAGGTGCAAACAGAGGTTAATTGGGGCATCGTCATGGATTTCCGCGCAAAGGCAACCCACCACCAGCAAAAACTGGTCGGTCGACCAGATAAAGTGGCTGGCCGACCATTTTTTCTAGTTTTCACCACAAAAAGTGGTCGGCAGGTGGTCTCCAAGGCCAATATCTGGTCGACAGCATCCCTACAGATTCCCATGGTGGAGTTTCATCTATCTGGAGCTTGGTGCAAGTTTTCGAGATCAATTGCAAACAGAGGCAAATCGGGGCGTCGTGAGGGATTTCCGAACAAGGTGACTCGAGCATGCATGCATCCCTCGTCATGAGGCCATTTCAATGCTTTTGTTAACTTAGAATAGTTGTTTGTTTCAATTCGTTTTGTAATAATTAAATAGCTTGTTAGTTAGTTAATTAAGTGATTTGTATAGGGCATATTTCAATTAGCATACAGTATGACAGCATGTTTGCATCATTCATCTGTTTTGCATGCACCGGGCTCGGCGCATCATACTAACTGCAGTGTACCTTCAATTCCAAATTGAATACATGTTAGTTGTAGCATGTTTTAGGGCATGTTTCAATTAGAATCCTTATGCTCGCATGTTTGCATCCATTCATCTGTCTTACATGCACCAGGCTCGGCACATCATACTAACTGCATTGTATTTCAATTCTTGTTTGAATACATGTATCAAATTGCATTCCACATGACATTTTAGCATAGCCGATCCTATCTTAGTTGCATTTTTCATGTGTTGCATTAGGCATTCTTGACATAGCTGGGATCATGCATTGATTTCTAACATAGCTTTTGTTTTGGCTCGGAGTACTCGGTAAGTGTTTATGCTTTAGCATCCTTGCATGTGTGTGAGTGACTGCCATGATAGCATGCTTGCCATGAGGCTAACTGCTTATGTGATATAACTGCCTGAATGCTTATGGGTGAAGGTTGGATTACTTGAATTGGAACAATCATTGATTGTGAGTTTTAAGCCCACTTGAGAGCGGCAAATCACCATGTTTTCTAAAGCCCACTTGAGGGTGGCAAAATCCGCATTTTAGCCTTCTTGCGAGTAGCAAACCGCTTTCAAAAAGAAACATGAGATGTTTTGTTCCAACTTAGGCGATCTAGCCTATACTTGTATGCTGTGCACATCACATAGTAATTCTAGGTTAATAACCAGAATAAGAGCACATGTATTTTCAAAAACAAGATATCATGTTAGTAAAGGTCGATCTTTGATCAGGCAAGCGGGGGTGCTCATTGCATGACCTTCCCCTCTCGTACCCAAGTTCCCGAGCCGAGGCAACTTTGGTGATGACGGACACGTGACCTTAGGTACGAGTCAGGGTTTCCTAAATTTCCCAAAAAATAAAATATTTAGGTGGCGACGCCATATCTGGCAAAGCAGTCCATGTTTGGCACTTCTTTCTAAAAATCAGTTTTTCAAAACGATTTGCCAGATTTGGACTCTTTGGTGATTTATCAATCTCACATTACACTTTGCAAGATCAGATTAAGAATTGTGACATTGAGTTCGAGTTGTAGTGAGCCCAATGAACAAAATGGGATTTTCCCGGGACGTTCGGGCGCGTCTACAGTTTCTGTCGACTCTACTGGGGATTTAGAGAACTTGAGTCGAACTCATGATATCTTATTTTGATTACACTTATGTGTTTCTTTACATTGCATTTACATTGGTGTGCCTAGGACACTGTGTTTGACATCTGCTATTCCTAAACAGTTTGTTGGAGGCTCGCTTTGAGAAGCATGCCATAAGGCTGACCGGTTATGGGCTCTTCCACGATAGGAACACAAACCCCGATTTTTACCAGGGTACCCTTTTTGACCATTCGACCTAGTGCATATCGGAATCCATAGCGACCATTCCAAACTAGGACAGGTTGCTTACCCGATTATAGGTTGTTTGAAACCGCTGCGTACGTAGTGAAACCCTAGCTCCTGACAAAATAGGACAGGGAAACCCTACCCCACCATAGGGGTGTTTTATCTCTCACTTGCTTGCTATGTGCTTTTAGGGTGTGTCCCTACAGGAATGCATGTATCAGTTTGCAAGTTTGGGCATCAGGCCTGCGGGCACCAGTTCAGTATTTGGAGTCAGCTTTACCTGTGGGTATCAGACTCAGATTTGGGGCAGAATTTTGGGACAGAATTCAGTAGAGGGCACACTCATTCAACTATGCTCGTATCTGTTCAGATGGAATCAGGCTGAGGTGCTGTCTGTTTTCTCTTTTGCTAGGTAGTCTTGGAACTATAGCTTCAGAAGGCTCCGATATCCCCGAGGTTCATCACTTGTGCTGATAGACTTTGTCAGGTCAGAGATTCAGTTCAAGGGCGATCAGTATTCCTTTGCCAGAGGCAGGGTAAAAGGGCCAGTCAGGCACAAATCACCTGTTCAGCAGTTACCAGATCAGTGGCCCTTATCCACCCCACCAGTGAACAGTCAGGCTGAGGTCTCAGTTTCTACTGCAGGGATAGATACCAGTCAGTTAGATGGATCAGCAGAACACATCAGCAAACAGAGGCTAATTGGGGCATCGTCATGGATTTCTGCACAAAGGCAACCCGAACATGTATCATTCATCACCCGGAGCGGAATCAAGGCAGTCCCTGGCTTGCATGCCAGTTTTAT
>NW_021026641.1:76817-90891 GCF_004153795.1 Camellia sinensis | reverse complement strand
TCGTACGCCACTTTTTGTGCTCAACAGCCAGTTTTCGAGGCCCCCGACCGCGCGCTTTGCCTCCTGAACTCTCGTTTTGCATCTGTGTTGGTTCATTTTTGGCATGAACCTTGTTTTCCTTATTTGGGAGGTGGTACAAGGGTGGGAGACCACCTTTTCTCCTTGGCGACCACTTTTCCCCGCCAGCCGGTTTTCTTGTCGGGAAACTAGTTTTCTTGATCTTTGGGCCACATTTTCTGGTTTCCCACCTTACCATTGGCTTAGTCTTAGTGTGGAGACCACCAATTGCACTGGCCGACCATCTTTTTTTTGGGAGACCACTTGCCTTGGTCGGCCGACCAGGGAAAGTGGTCGGCCAACCACCTCTTCTGGTCGGTAGGTTTCTGCCTGTTTTGTCTAACTGAGTAGATGCCAGTTGTGCCAGCTGGAAGGCACAGACTGTATCCTCCATACACATGTATGGAGGATTTGCACCCTTGTTTTAGCTTCTTGGGAAAGCTTGAACCTTGGCTCCTCTATAAGAGAGGCTCTCCCTCTCCTTGCACCAGGTTCGAAAAAAAATGGCTAAGGAAAAAATATATATCTCTCTCTATATCTCTACATTTTGGGTTCAAAAGTGTGTTGTTCTTGACCTATTGCACCACACCTCATAGCCATACACCTCCACCGTTGATCTGAGGTTCTTGGAGGGTGTTTTCAGAGGTTGAAGATTTGGTTTTTGGTCCCAAAACTTGCTGGTTTTGCTGAGCTTCAAGGATAACTCATTTTCCCTCTTTTTAAGCTCTATTTTGATCATCCTCTTAGCCATACTTGCATGCATATTTAGGCTTTGTTGTCAACTGAAAAAAAGCTTCATATTTAAGTGTTTTTCATGTTTGTTTAAGGCTCTTTTGGTGTTGAGGGTCATCTAACCTCTTGCATGCTCTATTTAGCCTTGTTTGTTACCATGCCATGAGACTTTTGTGTTGATCTTTGCTTGGCCTTTTAGCCACTGACATTCAGTGGATTTTTAGTGGTTGAAATGTAGTTTTGAGGGCCTGAATCAGAGAGGGGAGACCCTCTCTCTTTTGGCCTTGTTTGTTTTCATTTTTGGCCTTTCAAAGGAGCACATACTTTCATACTTCCAAGGCTTGGTTCAGGCCTTTTTTGGTGACTTTTGGGACCTGCCTAGACTCTGTCTATGGCTGGTTTGGTCACCTTGTGTTTGCCTCTTGCATGTGTAGAATAATCCCTTTCATAGCTTATCAAAGTTGCACCTCATTCTTGCATGTATTGGTCATGTTTCAGTGGATTTTTGGCCATCATTTGGCATGCCATGATTCTGTTTTTGGCTGGTTTGGTAGCCTCTCATATGCTTCATATGCTTGTAGTATAAATCATGTTTACTAGCTTGATGATGTTTTGGCCCTCCATTCTGATTTCATGCTATGAGTTCAAAAACATGGACCTGGGTACCCATATTCAAGGATTTAGCGAGAACGAACACAAAAACATGAAACTTAAATGCAACCTTCCAGATTGAACAAGACTTTTCTTTCAAGAATACGAGAACACCAATTTCTCTTTCTAAAACCAACTTTAAATCGATGCATGACATGCAAAACGGGTTCGATCATGCAATGCAGCTAGATGATCAATAAGAATGACTAAAGTAGTTCAAGAATCTAACCTCAATACGTGAATCTAATGGTTTGATCTCTAGGAATCAAGTTCGAAACCCACTCTCTCACTCTAAACTTCTTCTTCTTCTTCTAGAGCTTCTCTCTCTTCACAAACAAAGACATATAGCAAATGATGCATTTCTAAGTCTGCTGGCTGACTTAACCCCCTACAGAGGCACGTGGCAGTGGCTGGTTGGTGCTACACAGAAAGGTGGCTGAGTGACAAGACAAAACCATGACAAAGTGTGTTCAACAAGCAAGACGGTATGGGCACTCTGGCGAGTACTGACCTTGGCTAAGAGCAAGACATCGGCAAGTAGGGAACAATGACCTCGGCTAGGAAGGACAACACTTGACTAAGCTGTGCCACACCTTGGCCTAGATGTGCCACACCTCGGTCTAGGTCATACCTCTCCGGGACAAGATCACTTGGGTGCAAAGGTAACATCTCGGCCTAGATGATTCACTCCTCGGTCTAGGTGATGAACACCTCAGCCTAGGTAATGACATCTCGGCCAATATGTCGGGGCAATGGTGGAGGTCAAACAAAGTGGTTCCAAGATAACTGAAAATGACCTCGGCTAAACTCACACCAAGCAAGATACAAAACATGTTGTAATACTTAAACAAACAAGGACAAGACTCGAAATGCAAGTTTACAAGACAGAATCACATGAATGCATATGAGTATGGTTAGGGTAGCATGAGGGTTATTACAATGATTTCTGAATCTGGTATGGACATCATTCATTAAAACCGTTTACTCTGTTATTATTCACTGGGCTCTAGCTCACTGTATTATTTATGTATGTAGGTGATCAGGCGCGTGACCAAGCTTAGAGGCATCTACCTGGGATCTGTTTTTGTCAGCCAACCTATGTGCCTCCCATGGAGGTTCCGGATATGTCAGGTGACTATGGCTATGCGAAGTTTAAGTTTTGTTTTTTTTTTGTTGGGTTAAACAAGTCTTATGTATTTGTAAATAGTGCTAAGTCCCTTTTTGTCTAATCTATATATATATAATGATGTAAGAATGATGTGTATATAAGTATGAATGTAAATTTTAAAATTTTTCCATCTTATACAAGTCTGCACAGCTCAATGGACGTTGTATATTTGCTATTTGCTTCCGCTAGCCCCTAATATTATGTTAATCTGTCTCAGAGGCCTTTGGTAATCCCAAGATTACTGGCCGGTTACGATGCTAAACCTATAGGGGCGGGTTTGGGTCGTGACACAAGGCGTGTGTGCGTGGCTGGTAGGTGGCTACATCAAAAGGTCTATCTACGAGAGGAAGCAATTCAAGCTCAGGTACAGGAGAGAAAACACCCTCGGCTGCCATATCCTCACCAAGGATAGCACCAATATCCACGGCAGGGTCCAAAACGGGAACCTCGTCACTAGCCATAGAGAGAAAAGAGGAACTATGAAGAAAAGTGAGTGGGTGTAGACACCCCATTTTTGATCGACCTTAAGACTCAGACGTCATCGATTGAGCGCTCGGTGATCGCGCATGTTTGTGCTCGTTTCGAGTTTCCGAAGTTTTCGACTGAATGCCTTGCCTCCGGGCCTCTTTTGTCTTGCTTCCTTTTTGGTTTGGTTTTAAACCAAACCTTGTTTTCCCTTGCCTGGAGGGAGAGAGAGGTCTGTAGACCACTTTTCCCTCTTGTAGGCTAGTTTCTGGTTTCCGGAGCCTTCGGCTGCGCGCCTTGTCTCGGAACCGTTTATCGTTCTCCTCTTGGCTTGGTTTTCGGACCATGCCTTGTTGCCTTGGTCTAGAGGGACACAGAGGTCTCGTAGACCACTTTTTGTCGTCGTAGACCACTTTTCCCTTCCGTAGACCACTTTTGGTGCTTGTAGACTAGTTTTCGAGGCTTCCGGCTGCGCACCTTGTCCCCCGGACTCTTGTCTTGCATCTTTTTTGGTTTATTTTTGGCACAAACCTTGTTTTCCTTGCTTGGAGGGTGGAATGAGGGTTGGAGACCAGTTTCTCTCTCTGAAAACCACTTTTCTTCCCTGCCAGACAGTTTTTTGGTCGGCCAACTGGTCTTGGTGGCCTTTGGACCACCAAAAGTGGTTGGCAGCCATGCCACCACTTTGCTTTCTTTGTGCAGACCACTCCTCTCCTTGGCCGACCACTTTTCATTCTTGCAGACCACTTTCACTGGTCGGCCGACCAGTGCAAGTAGCTGGCCGACCACTTCAAGTAGTCGGCAGTTTTCCTATAGTTTCCTGCAGATATTTTCTTACCAGCTGTGACAGCTGGTGAGCACAGAAACCATCCTTCATACACGTGTATAGAGGGATTGCATCTAGCTTCAAGCTTGTTCAACAAGTTTGAGGCTTGGTTTTCTATATAAGGGAGGCCCTTTCTCCCTTCTCCAGGTTCAGAAAGTTGCTTGAAGCTATACATATATCATCTATCTCTATAATTCCTCATTTCTCTCATATTTGTGCTTAAAAGTGCCTTTTCTTCACACTTTTACACACAATCACATAGTGAAACACCACACTCTTATTGCTGAGGCACCTTGAAGCTGGTTTTGGTGTTTTTGGATTGGTTTTAACTCAAAAAAAGTTGCTGGAGTTGCAGCTTTGAAGTTGTTCTTCAAGGGTAAGAAACTAACCCTTCAAACCTTTGTTTTTTGATTAAGCTTTTGGCCCTATTTGCATACTGATTTAGGCCTAACTTTAAACTACAAAAAGTTCTGATTTTATATGCTTGAAATGTTTGTTTAAGGTTTCTTTGGTATTGGGGGTGGTCTACCCCCTTTTGTGCCTTGTTTGGCTTTGTTTTGTACCATCCTTTTAAGCTATTGGGACCACCTCCTTTTGACTTTCTTACCACTGAAACTCAGAGGAATTTCAGTGGTGGAAAAGGTGTTTTGAGGTCCCAAATAGGAGGGGGTCATCCCCTCTCCTTGTATCTTGGTTACTTGCTTTGTTGGCCTCATGTTTGAGCATGTTTATCTAGCATATGTTGGCTCCATCTCAACCTATTTTTGGCCTTATTTCAGTACGACATACCTCTGTTTTGGCTTGGTTGGGTCACCCTTTGCATGCTATTTACAGTTGTAGTGTAATCCTCACAAACTAGCCTTGTATGCCTTATGTTTTAGCATGTCTTGCTAGCCCATTTTGGCCATATCTCAGCATATTTTTGGTGTTTTTTTTGCCATGCCTTAGCTCTATTTTGGTTTGGTTTGATAGCCTTTTGCATGCTCCTTGCACTTGTAGTGCGTTTCCATTCACTAGCTTAACATGCATCATGCTTTGGACCATCATTCTAGAATGCTTCTGGCTCTACTCAAAGAAGCTTTTGTTCATGTTTTACCATGCTTGAGCTCTGATTTAAGTTGTTGTGGTCATGCATGCCTTGCTTTGTAAAGCTATAGTGCATTCTAGCTCACTAGCTTTGAGTTTCCAAGCCACTAGCATGCATTACTTAGGCTATTCACATGATTTGGCATCATTTGATATGTGATTTCAGTGCATGTAGTGTGGCCATACCCTCTCATGTGTCACTCTTTCAATGCTTTGGAGGGTTTATGTTTCATGCCTTAAATATGAGCTCATGTGTATGCCATCTTGCCTAGGCTTTTGGGCCACCATTTCAGCGTGTTTTTAGTCTTGTTTCACCATGATACAACTCTGATTTTTGTTAGTGAAGTCATCTCATGCTTGGTTTTGGTAGGTGTAGTGGGATCCTCCTTATTGCCCTTGCATGCTCCATGTTTTGGCCCTTCATGCTAGCTTGTTTTGGCTTTGCTCCATGCATGTTTTAGCCTCATTTTAGCATGCTTTAGGACTGTTTTGGGTTGTCTTGGCCATATGGTTCTTGTATTGCATAGCTGTAGTGCAAGTGCCCATGCTAGTTTCAAGTTTTGAGCACCATAGCATGCTTCATTTGTGACATGTACATGATTGGGCATCATTTACCACAACATTTCAGAGCATATAGACTTGCCATGTTCCCACTTCTCTCACCCTTTGAGTGCCTCTAAGGGTCATGCCATTATTGCCTTGTTTGTGGCCTAGCTCGTATGCATGCATGCCAAGACTTTCGAGCTCCCATCTTAGCATGTCTTGGTCTTTGTCTTGACCTATTTGAGCTCTGTTTGTGGCTAGTTAATTCATTTGTGCCATGCATTGCATGCCTCTTGCGTAGTCCCTTTTGGTAGCCTTGTGTTTAAGGGCTCTTGCATGCCATAATTATGTTGTTTGAGTGGTTTGGCACCATTTCATACATGATTTCAGAGCTTATAGTGTTGTCACACCTATAGTCAGCCACTTTTTGAATGGGTTGCTGAGAATTTGAAAAATAAAATTGAGTTTTTTGGTAAAAAAATGATATACTATTTTCATTGTTGCCCTTTGGCAGTTATGGAAAGATTGAAACAAATTTGTTTTTGAAAGCCAAATTGCCCCTATTCAAATCAGTCTTAAGAACATGAGAAATTATGTCCATGAGATTATATTCGGTTTAAGTCCATATAGCATGTTGTTTGCATGTTGTTGCATTGCATTGTGTTCGCATGTTGTTTGCAAGTTGTTACATTGCGTTATTGTTTCCATGCTTTGCATGACCTTCTCCTCTCGTACCCAAGTTCCTGAGCCGAGGCAACTTTGGTGATGACGAACACGTGGCCTTCGGCACGAGTCAGGATTTCCTAAATTCTCCCAAAAATAAAATATTTAGGGGGCGACTCTGTATCTGGCAAAGCAGTCCATGTTTGGCACTTCTTTCTAAAAATCAGTTTTCCAAAACAATTTGCCGGATTTGGCCTTTTTGGTAATTTATTAGTCTCACATTGCACATTGTGAGATTAGATTTAGAACCGTGACATGAGTCCGAACTTGTAGTAGCTAGAGAGCAAACGAATTTCGCGCCTTCGCGCGCGGAGCTCGGGAGTCCTTTGGCATGTCTACAGTTGGTTCTGTACTTAAGCAGTTAATATGTTTAGCTATTCATTTGTGTTTGTAATTAGCTAACTAGATAGTTAATTAGTTATGATTTGTAATAGTTAGCTTAATTAGCGTAGCTAGTCAGCATTCATTTCATTCGGACCCTCTGTCGAGAGGGCAAATGTTGTAATAAGTGTGCGTGAGTGTGTGAATGTCTTCCAACCTCACTTCTTTCTCCCTTGTACTTATCAGCTTTCGATGGTTAGTTTAGGGCATATTTCAATTAGCATCCTTATGCTTGCATGCGTGCATCATTCATTTGTCTTGCATGCACGGGCCTCGGCACATCATTCAAACCGCATTGTCTTTCACATACATTTACTTGAATACGTGTTTCAAAGCATGTTATCAAGTGTTGCATTCATATGCCATCTTAGATAGCTGAGCCTATTAGTTGCATTACTACATGCGTTGCATTAGGCATTTAACATTGCTAGGATCATGCATTGATTTCTAACTAGTTTTCAGTTTTGGCTCGGAGTACACTGTAAGTGTTTTCGCTTTAGCATCCTTGCATGTGTGTAAGTGACTACCATGATAGCATGCTTGCCATAAGGCTATTTGCTTAATTGCTATAATTGCATGAATGCCTGTAGGTGAAGGCTTCATTACTTGAATTAGAACAATTCATCAAAATGTGAGTTTTAAGCCCACTTGGAGTGGCAAATCATCATGTTTTAAGCCCACCTTGTTTGGTGGCAAATCCGCATTTTAGCCTACTTGCGAGTAGCATCTTCAAACCAATTTCAAAAAAACAAACATGAGATGTTTTGTTCCAAATCAAGCGATTTAGTCTATACTTGTGTGTTGTGCGCATCACATAGTAATCTAGCTAATAATCAAACAAGAACACATGTGTTTTCAAAACAACATATCATGATTAGTAGAGGCCGATCCTTTGATCTGGCGAGCGAGGGTGCTCATTTCATGACCTTCCCCACTTGTACCTAAGTTCCCGAGCTGAAGCAACTTTGGTGATGACGGACACGTGGCCTTAGGCATGAGTCAGGGTTTCCTAAATTTCTAAAAACAGAATATTTAGGTGGCGACTCTGAAATCTGGCAAAGCAGTCTATGTTTGGCGCTTTTTGATTAAAATCGATTTTCCAAAATGATTTGCCGGATTTGGACTCTTTGGTGATTTATCAGTCTTGCATTGCACTTTGTGAGATTAGATTCAAAACCGTGGCAGGAGTCCGAACTGTAGTAGCTAGAACCCAATTCGTGCCCTCTCCGAAAGGGGGGCGCGCGGAGGAAGTTCGGGCGGTCTACAGTACTAGAGTAGGTTCGAAGAACTTATGCTATTCGACGAGAGAAGGCTGATAGCACTGTATCACGTCCAAGGTCATCAACGCAGGATTGCCAGGGCTTTCAACAAGAAAGTTAAGTCTAGGAATCTGAAAGAAGGAGATTTGGTGCTCAAAGACAACCGAGCTCCCATCCACGACCCTAGGGGCAAGTTCAGACCCAATTGGACTGGCCCTTACATCATCAAGTCTATTTGGTCGGGTGGAGTTGTCATTCTGATGGATTTAGATGGCCTTGAGTTCTCCCAACTGATCAACATGGACAAGTTGAAGAAATACTATCCCTGAGTGGCTCACTAGGCCGAAAACCCAAAAGGGCGACCTAGGCAAAAGTTAGAGCAAAAAAAATTTGAAATAAGAAAAACTGAGCTCGCAAGGTTAAAAACCCAGAAAGGGCGGCCTTGGCAAAAGTTAGAGCGCAAAAGGAGAGTGTTAATACACGAGTGAACCTCAACCGAACTACGTAAGGCTTGATTCCCATCTTCGGGATACGTAGGCAACTTCATTTTGAAGTCTAGCCATAAACACTTCCAAATCAATTTTGTCCATGTGATCATGTTGATCATCTTTGTTTATTCTGCATTCAAGAGCTCGGTTGTGATCTCCAGTGCAGTGCTATTCAGACTAAGGGCAACTTTCCAGTTGTTGGGATTCGGGGTTGTGCATCTCAAGGATAGATCCCAGGCGTGTCTAGTTGTGATCCATATCGAAAATGGTTTTGAAAAGTTTTAGTAAAAGTTGATTTTGTTTAATTAATCTTTTTACAACTTAGACCATTTTTGGACCAAACGAAAAATTTTCAATACCTACAACCTTCAATTACATTGATTTCAGTACAGAGTTCTCCTACTCTTGAATACAAATTAAAGTTTCTTTTTATTACATTCATAAGAAAACTTGAAAGTACTGATTAAAGCAAATAAACTCAGGGCATGGATAAGCCAGATGTTCCTACCCCCCCTCCCAAAGCTTGTGAAAGCCTCTGATGCCAAAGTAGGCCTGGTTTGTGCTTCTTCATCGAGCCAAGCTATCCACTCACTGGAAAGGGCACAACTGAAAGTGGTAGCGGGGGTGTAGACCACCCGAACTCGCTCCGCGCGCCCCCGTTGCGGAGAGGGCGCGGATTTGGGTTCTAGCTACTACAGTTCGGATTCCTATCACGGTTCTGAATCTAATCTCACAAAGTGCAATGTAAGACTGATAAATCATCAAAGAGTCCAAATCCGGCAAATCGTTTTGGAAAATCAATTTTAATCAAAAAACGCCAAACATGGACTACTTTGCCAGATTTCAAAGTTGCCACCTAAATATTTTATTTTTGGGAAATTTAGGAAACCCTGACTCGTGCCTAAGGCCACGTGTCCGTCATCACCAAAGTTGCCTCGGCTCGGGAACTTGGGTACGAGAGGGGAAGGTCCTGAAATGAGCACCCCCGCTCGCCCGATCAAAGGATTGGTCTCTACTAACATGATATGTTGTTTTTGAAAACACATGTGTTCTTATTCCGGTTATTAATCTAGAATTACTATGTGATGCACACAACATACAAGTATAGATTAAATCGCTCGATTTGGAACAAAACATCTCATGTTTGTTTTTCGAAAATGGTTTGAAGTTACTACCCTCAAGTAGGCTAAAACGCGGATTTGCCACCCTCAAGTGGGCTTAAAACATGATTTGCCCCAATCAAGTGGGCTTGAAACGCACATTTGATGAATTGTTCCAATTCAAATAATGAAGCCTTCATCCACAGGCATTCATGCAGTTTATCAAATAAGCAAATAGCCTCATGGCAAGCCTGCTATCATGGCAGTCACTTACACACATGCAATGATGCTAAAGCGTAAACACTCACAGTGTACTCCGAGCCAAAACAGAAAACTAGTTAGAAAACAATGCATGCTCCTAACTATGTCAACAATGCCTAATGCAACACATGGAATAATGTAACTAAATAGGCTCAACTATCTAGGATGGCATATGAATGCAACACTTGATAACATGCTGTTAAACACGTATTCAAGAAAGTGTATTGACGTACAATGTAATTTGAATGATGCGCCGAGCCCGGTGCATGCAAGACAGATGAATGATGCACGCATGAAAGCATAAGTATGCTAATTGAAACATGCCCTAAAACTAACCATCAAAAGCTGGTAAATAAAAGGGAGAAAGAAATGGGGTTGGAAGACATGCATCACACATACGCATGCTTATTACAACATTTGCCCTCTCGACGGAGGGTCCAAATAAAAGAGAGCTAACTAGCTATGCTAATTAAGCTAACCATTACAAACCAAACTAATTAACCAACTAGCTAATTAATTATTACAACACAAATTGAATCGACTAACTATTCTAAGTTAAATAAGTACAAACCAAATTAATTAATTAAACACTTAACCAATTAATTACAGAATAACTAAGCTAATGAACTAGTTTAGCTAAGACATTTAAACAAATGGCCTCGGGAAACGAGGGGGGATATGCATGCTCGGTTAGCTTCGCTCGGAAATCCATTACCATGCCCAGAATTGCCTATGTTTGCACTTTTCTTGACCTTTGAAAATTGTGCCAATCTCCAGAATGCTTTTTCTGCAACACAGGGACCTCCTGGTGGGTTGCCGACCAGAAAAGGAGGCTGTAGACCATTTGTAGACCAGAAAAGCTTGTTGTAGACCCGAAAAAGTGGTCAGTGGACCACCTTTACTGGTCTGCCGACCAGAAATTTTGCCAAACTCCCGTTTTGCTGCAACAGAGAACAACAAGGGCATGGCAGTGTATTTGCAAAGGAATGTGTGCACAACCACCGTCCCTATCATTTCTCGAGCTCACGGGAGTGCGGTACTCGACTCTCGGGCCACCAACTGAGCATCGCAATGCACGATGGCCGAGAAGCCAAGTTTGCACGAGTTAATGTCAATGAATGCACAAATAACAAGTAAGGGCCACCACCTCTATCATGCTTGATCAAGAGGGTCGGCGACCGAGAAATGAGGCGCGTTTCATCACTTCAAGTATGAAACATCCCTCGTTTCTCGTGTTTGGATTAACATCCAATCCAAACACAATGCAACACACACAACATGCCTATCTATCACACGGACAATGCATGCATGGCATGTTCGGAGGCCAAGAACATCAAAGCTAGTAAAGAGCATCATACAAGAGGCATGCAATACAAAGCTTAAACAACTAAACCAGGGTTACTCTTGCATGTTCGGAGGCCAAGAACGCCTGGACACTTATTCAGACACTCTTGCATGATGGCAGATATGTAATTATGGTGTTTCTTTGCCATTTCTCATGCACTAGGGTTTAAACACTCGGACACTTATTCGGACCCTCTTGCATGATATGTAATTATGGTGTTTACTTGTCATTTCTCATGCATTAGGGTTTAAACACTCGGACACTTATTCGGACCCTCGTGCAAGATGGCAGCTATGTAATTATGGTACATACTCGCCATTTCTCGTGCATTAAGATTCGAAAACTCGGCCACTTTTTCGGATCCTCTTGCATGATGGTAGACATGTAATTATGGTGTTTACTTGCCATTTCTCATGCATTATGGTTTAAACACTCGGACACCTATTCGGACCCTCGTGCATGATAGCAGATATGTAATTATGGTGCTTACTTACCATTTCACACGCATTAAGATTCAAACACTCAGACACTTATTCGGACACTCTTGCATGATGGCAGATATGTAAGTATGGTGTTTACTTGCCATTTCTCATGCATTAGGGTTTAAATAATCGGGCACTTATTTGGACCCTTTTGCATGATGACAGATATGTAATTATGGTATTTACTTACCATTTCTCAGGCATTAGGGTTCGAATACTCGGACACTTATTCAGACCCTTTTGCATGATGACAGATATGAGATTATGGTGTTTACTTTCCATTTCCCATGCATTAGGCTTTAAACACTCGGACACTTATTCGGACCCTCTTGCATGATGATAGACATGTAATTATGGTGTTTACTTACCATTTCTCATGCATTAGGGTTTGAAATTCGGACACTTATTTGGACCCTCTTGCATGATTGTAGAAATGTAATTATGGTGTTTACTTGCCATTTCTCATGCATTATGGTTTAAACACTCAGACACTTATTCGGACGCTCGTGAATGATGGCAGATATGTAATTATGGTGTTTACTTACCATTTCACAAGCATTAAGGTTCGAACACTCGGACACTTAATCAGACATTCTAGCATGGTGGCAGATATGTAATTATGGTATTTACTTGCCATTTCTCAAGCATTAGGGTTCGAACACTCGGACAATTATTCGGACCCTCTTGTAAGATGGAAGATATGTAATTATGGTGTTCACTTCCCATTTTTCATGTATTAGGTTTAAACACTCGGGCATTTATTCGGACCCTCTTGCATGAAGACAGATATGCAATTATGTTGTTTACTTACCATTTCTCATGCATTAGGGTTCAAAATTTGGACACTTATTCGGACCCTCTAGCATGATGGCAAATATGTAATTATGATGTTTACTTGCCATTTCACTTGCATTAAGGTTTAAACACTCGGATACTTATTCGGACCTTCTTGTATGATGGCAGATATGTAATTATGATGTTTACTTGCCATTTCTCGTGCATTAGGATTCGAACACTCGGACACTTATTCGGACCCTCTTGGATGATGACAGATATGTAATTATGGTGTTTACTTGCCGTTTCTCATGCATTTGGGTTTAAACATGCAGACACTTATTCAGACCCTCTTGCATGATGGCAGATATGTAATTGTGGGATTCACTTGCCATTTCTCATGCATTATGGTTTAAACACTCACACACTTATTCGGACCCTCGTGCATGATGACAGATATGTAATTATGGTGTTTACTTACCATTTCACATGCGTTAAGGTTCGAACACTCGGACACTTATTCGGACTCTCTTGCATGATGGCAGATATATAATTATGATGTTTACTTGCCATTTCTCACGCATTAGGGTTTAAACACTCGGGCACTTATTCAAACCCTCTTGCATGATGGTATATATGTAATTATGGTGTTTACTTGCCATTTCTCATGCATTAGGGTTCGAACACTTGGACACTTATTCGGACCCTCTTGCATGATGGCAGATATGTAATTATGGTGTTTACTTGCCATTTCTCATGCAATAGGGTTTAAACACTCGGACACTTATTTAGACCCTCTTGCATGATGGCAGATATGTAATTATGGTGTTTACTTGTCATTTCTCATGCATTAGGGTTTAAACACTCGGACACTTATTCGGGCCCTCGTGCATGATGGCAGATATGGAACTATGGTGCTTACTCGCCATTTCTTGTGCATTCGAATTCGAAGAATCGGGCTCTTTTTCGGACCCTCTTGCATGATGGCAGACATGTAATTATGGTGTTTACTTGCGATTTCCCATGCATTATGGTTTAAACATTTGAACACCTATTCGGACCGTCATGTATGATGGCAGATATGTAATTATGGTATTTACTTACCATTTCTCAGGCATTAGGGTTCGAATACTCGGACACTTATTCAGACCCTTTTGCATGATGACAGATATGAGATTATGGTGTTTACTTTCCATTTCCCATGCATTAGGCTTTAAACACTCGGACACTTATTCGGACCCTCTTGCATGATGATAGACATGTAATTATGGTGTTTACTTACCATTTCACAAGCATTAAGGTTCGAACACTCAGACACTTAATCAGACATTCTAGCATGGTGGCAGATATGTAATTATGGTATTTACTTGCCATTTCTCAAGCATTAGGGTTCGAACACTCGGACAATTATTCGGACCCTCTTGTAAGATGGAAGATATGTAATTATGGTGTTCACTTCCCATTTTTCATGTATTAGGTTTAAACACTCGGGCATTTATTCGGACCCTCTTGCATGAAGACAGATATGCAATTATGTTGTTTACTTACCATTTCTCATGCATTAGGGTTCAAAATTTGGACACTTATTCGGACCCTCTAGCATGATAGCAAATTTGTAATTATGGTGTTTACTTGCCATTTCACTTGCATTAAGGTTTAAACACTCGGATACTTATTCGGACCTTCTTGTATGATGGCAGATATGTAATTATGATGTTTACTTGCCATTTCTC
>NW_021026641.1:50041-62388 GCF_004153795.1 Camellia sinensis | reverse complement strand
TAAGGTTTAGTGGTTTTTTGAATGAACTTCCATGTTTTATTTTATGCAGTTTCCATTTTTATTTTTATTCAATTTCCATCTCCATTCAATTTTCTTTTTTATTTAATTTCCAAATAGATCGTTAAGGTGTAGTGGTTTCTTGAATGAACTTCCATTTATAATTTTATGCAACTTCCATTTGTATTTTTATTCAGCTTCCGTTTTTATTCATTTTTTTTTCTATTCTATTTCCTTGTTTATTTAATTTCCAAATAGATCGTTAAGATATAGTGGTTTCTTAAATGAACTTTCATTTTTAATTTTATGCAACTTCTATTTTTATTTTTATTCAAATTCTATTTTTATTCAATTTCCTTTTCTATTGAATTTCCTTTTTTATTTATTTTCCAAATAGATCGTTAAGCTGTAGAGGTTTCTTGAATGAACTTCCATTTTTAACTTTATGCAGTTTCCATTTCTATTTTTATTCAACTTCTATTTTTATTCAATTTCCATCTCCATTCAATTTCCTTTTTTATTTAATTTCCAAATAGAGCATTAAGGTATATTGGTTTTTTGAACGAACTGTCATTTTTAATTTTAGGCAACTTCCATTTTTATTTTTATTCGACTTCAATTTTTATTCAATTTTCTTTTCTATTCAATTTCCTTTTTTTATTGAATTTCCAAATAGATCGTTAATGTATACTGGTTTCTTGAATGAACTTCCATTTTTAATTTATGCAACTTCCATTTTTCTTTTTATTAAACTTCCATTTTTATTCAATTTCCTTTTCTATTCATTTTCCTTTTTTTATTTAACTTCCGAATATATCGTTAAGGTATAGTGGTTTCTGGAATGAATTTCCATGTTTAATCTTATGCAGTTTCCACTTCTATTTTTATTCAACTTCTATTTTTATTCAATTTCCAGCCCCATTCAATTTCTTTTTTTTTTTATTTAATTTCCAAATAGATCGTTAAGATATAGTGGTTTCTTAAATGAACTTTCATTTTTAATTTTATGCAACTTCTATTTTTATTTTTATTCAACTTCTATTTTTATTAAATTTCCATCTCCATTCAATTTCCTTTTTAATTTAATTTCCAAATAGATCGTTAAGGTATAATGGTTTGTTGAATGAATTTCCATGTTTTATTTTATGCAGTCTCCACTTCTATTTTTATTCAACTTCTATTTTTATTCAATTTCCATCTCCATTCAATTTCCTTTTTTTATTTAATTTCTAAATAGATCATTAAGATGTTGTGGTTTCCTGAATGAACTTCCATTCTTAATTTTATGCAACTTCCATTTTTATTTTTATTCCACTTCCATTTTTATTCAATTTCTTTTTCTATTCAATTTCCTTTTTTTATTTAACTTCCAAATAGATCGTTAAGGTATAGTGCTTTCTTGAATGAACTTCCATGTTTAATTTTATGCCGTTTCCATTTCTATTTTTATTCAACTGCTATTTTTATTCAATTTCCATCTCCATTCAATTTCCTTTTTTATTTAATTTCCAAATAGATCGTTAAGGTGCAGTGGTTTCTTGAATGAATTTCCAATCTTAATTTTATGCAACTTCCGTTTTTATTTTTATTCCACCTCCATTTTTATTCAATTTCCTTTTCTATTCAATTTCCTTTTTTATTTAATTTCCTAATAGATTGTTAAGGTATAGCGGTTTCTTGAATGAACTTCCATGTTTAATTTTATGCAGTTTCCATTTCTATTTTTATTCAACTTCTATTTTTATTCAATTTCCATCTCAATTCAATTTCCTTTTTTATTTAATTTCAGAATATATCGTTAAGGTATAGTGGTTTCTTGAATGAATTTCCATGTTTTATTTTATACAGTTTCCACTTCTATTTTTATTCAATTTCCATCTCCATTCAATTTCATTTTTTTATTTAATTTCCAAATAGATCGTTAAGATGTAGTGGTTTCCTGAATGAACTTTCATTCTTAATTTTATGCAACTTCCATTTTTATTTTTATTCCACTTCCATTTTTATTCAATTTCGTTTTCTATTCAATTTCCTTTTTTTATTTAACTTCCAAATGGATCGTTAAGGTATAGTGGTTTCTTGAATGAACTTCCATGTTTAATTTTATGCCGTTTCCATTTCTATTTTTATTCAACTGCTATTTTTATTCAATTTCCATCTCCATTCAATTTCCTTTTTTATTTAATTTCCAAATAGATCGTTAAGGTGTAGTGGTTTCCTGAATGACTTTCCAGTCTTAATTTTATGCCACTTCCGTTTTTATTTTTATTCCACCTCCATTTTTATTCCATTTCCTTTTCTATTCAATTTCCTTTTTTATTTAATTTACTAATAGATTGTTAAGGTATAGCGGTTTCTTGAATGAACTTCCATGTTTAATTTTATGCAATTTCCATTTCTATTTTTATTCAACTTCTATTTTTATTCAATTTCCATCTCAATTCAATTTCCTTTTTTTATTTAATTTCAAAATAGATCGTTAAGGTATAGTGGTTTCTTGAATGAATTTCTATGTTTAATTTTATGCAACTTCCATTTTTATTTTTATTCAACTTCTATTTTTATTCAATTTCCTTTTCTATTGAATTCCCTTTTTATTTAGTTTCCAAATAGATCGTTAAGCTGTAGTGCTTTCTTGAATGAACTTCCATTTTTAATTTTATGCAACTTCCATTTTTATTTTTATTCCTCTTCCATTTTTCTTCAATTTCCATTTCTATTAAATTTCTTTTTTATTTAATTTCCAAATAGATCGTTAAGATATAGTGGTTTTTTGAATGAACTTCCATGTTCAATTTTATGCAGTGCCCAATTCAATTTTTATTCAACTTCCATTTTTAATCAATTTCCATCTCCATTCAATTTCCTTTTTTATTTAATTTCCAAATAGATCGTTGAGGTATAATGGTTTCTTGAATGAAGTTCCATTTATAATTTAATGCGGCTTCCATTTTTATTTTTCTTCCACTTCCATTTTTATTCAATTTCCTTTTTAATTTAATTTCCAAATAGATTGTTAAGGTATAGTGGTTTCTTGAATGAACTTCCAAGTTTAATTTTATGAAGTTTCCATTTTAATATTTATTCAACTTCTATTTTTATTCAATTTTCATCTCCATTCAATTTCCGTTTTTATTTAATTTCCAAATAGATCGTTAAGGTTTAGTAGTTTCTTGAATGAACTTCCATTTTTTATTTTATGCAACTTCCATTTGTATTTTTATTCAACTTCCATCTTTATTCATTTTTCTTTACTATTCAATTTCCTTTTTTATTTAATTTCCAAGTAGATCGTTAAGGTATAGTGGTTCAATGAATGAACTTCCATGTTTAATTTTATGCAGTTTCCATTTCTATTTTTATTCAACTTCTATTTTTATTAAATTTCCACGTCCATTCAATTTCCATTTTAATTTAATTTCCAAATATATCTTTAAGGCATATTGGTTTCTTGAATGAATTTCCATGTTTAATTTTATGCAGTTTCCACTTCTATTTTTATTAAACTTCTATTTTTATTCAATTTCCATCTCCATTCAATTTCCAAATATATCGTTAAGGTATAGTTGTTTCTTTAATAAACTTTCATTTTTAATTTTATGCAACTTCCATTTTTATTTTTATCCCACTTCCATTTTTACTAAATTTTCTTTTCTATTCAATTTCCTTTTTTATTTAATTTCCAAATAGATCGTTAAGGTATAGTGGTTCAATGAATGAACTTCCGTGTTTAATTTTATGCAGTTTCCATTTCTATTTTTATTGAACTTCTATTTTTATTAAATTTCCGCGTCGATTGAATTTCCTTTTTAATTTAATTTCCAAATAGATCTTTAAGGCGTATTGGTTTTTTAAATGAATTTCCATGTTTAATTTTATACAGTTTCCACTTCTATTTTTATTAAACTTCTATTTTTATTCAATTTCCGTCTCCATTCAATTTCCTTTTTTTAGTTAATTTCCAAATATATCGTTAAGGTATAGTGATTTCTTTATTAAACTTTCATTTTTAATTTTATGCAACTTCCATTTTATTAAATTTTCTTTTCTATTCAATTTCCTTTTTTATTTAATTTCCAAATAGATCGTTAAGGTATAATGGTTCAATGAATGAACTTCCATGTTTAATTTTATGCAGTTTCCATTTCTATTTTTATTCAACTTCTATTTTTATCAAATTTCCGCGTCCATTCAATTTCCTTTCTAATTTAATTTCCAAATAGATCTTTAAGGCATATTGGTTTTTTGAATGAATTTCCATGTTTAATTTTATGCAGTTTCCACTTCTATTTTTATTAAACTTCTATTTTTATTCAATTTCCATCTCTATTCAATTTCTTTTTTTTATTTAATTTCCAAATAGATCATTAAGTTATAGTGTTTTCTTGAATGAACTTTCATTTTTAATTTTATGCAACTTCCATTTTTATTTTTATTCCGCTTACATTTTTATTAAATTTTCTTTTCTATTCAATTTCCTTTTTTATTTAATTTCCGAATAGATCGTTACGGTATAGTGGTTTCTTGAATGAACTTCCATGTTTAATTTTATGCAGTTTCCATTTTTATTTTTATTCAATTTCCATCTCCATTCAATTTCCTTTTTTAATTAATTTCCAAATAGATCGTTAAGGTGTAGTGGTTTTTTGAATGAACATCTATGTTTAATTTTATACAGTTTCCATTTCTATTTTTATTCAACTTCTATTTTTATTCAATTTTCATCTCTATTCAATTTTCTTTTTTATTTAATTTCCAAATAGATTGTTAAGGTGTAGTGGTTTTTTGAATGAACTCCCATTTTTAATTTTATGCAACTTCCATTTTTATTTTTATTCAACTTCCATTTTTATTCATTTTCCTTTTCTATTCTATTCCCATTTTTATTTAATTTCCAAATAGATCGTTAAGGTATAGTGGTTTCACGAATGAACTTCAATGTTTAATTTTATGCAGTTTCCATTTCTATTTTTATTCCGCTTCTATTTTTGTTAAATTTCCATCACCATTCAATTTTTTTTTATAATTTAATTTTTAAATAGATCTTTAAGGTATAGTGGTTTCTTAAATGAATTTCTATGTTTAATTTTATGAAGTTTGCACTTCTATTTTTATTCAGCTTCTATTTTTATTCAATTTCCATCTCCATTCAATTTGCTTTTTTTATTTAATTTCCAAATAGATCGTTAACGTATAACGGTTTCTTGAATGAACTTTCACTTTCAATTTTATGCAACTTCTATTTTTATTTTTATTCCACTTCCACTTTTATAAGATTTTCTTTTCTACTCAATTTACTTTTTTATTTAATTTCCAAATTGATCGTTAAGGTATAGTGGTATCTTGAATGAACTTCCATGTTTAATTTTATGAAGTTTCCATTTATACTTTTGTTCAACTTCTATTTTTATTCAGTTTCCATCTCCATTCAATTTCCTTTTTTAATTAATTTCCAAATAGATCGTTAAGGTATAGTGGTTTCTTGAATGAACATCCATGTTTGATTTTATGCATTTTCCATTTCTATTTTGATTCAACTTCTATTTTTATTCAATTTTCATTGTAGGAACCCACACTTTATGTCCTCATCATGTTCATGAGCATCGGTATGATTATGACTTGTTATCTAATCGCTCCCTTGGACTTCAAAAAAAAAAAACACTAATAGAGTGAAAAAAAATAAGTAGCATGCACGAAGATACAGACATTGACAGCCAGTATTTTACACAATATCTTGCATTTGTGCTGAATGTGGCCGATGGTCATCTTTTCAACTTTATTATTTCTTTTCCTATATATATACATATTTTTTTAGAAGTTGAAACTCATGAGATTTTCTGAAGAATTGATCACTGATACCGAGTCTTCTAGCGAATATTTATATGAGCATACATCCTTCATCCTTGAGCTCCCTTTGACCCATCACCATTTCTGTTTTCGCCAAAAAATAGTTTACTGTATTAATCTATCACCATTTACCACACAGAACCTATTAAAGGTCATCACCATTTTATGTTTATGTTTAAATATTATAATTGAATAATTCCTCTGGTCATCCCCACCGTTTATGGTATATATGGCTGGCATCTCATCCCAGTATTCCTGTGCTTAATCCACAAAAACGTGGGTCCATTACCCCATCTTTATTTATTTCATTTTCTCTTTATTGAATTTTCCGATTAATTAGTAACAAATTAACAGATAAAAAATCTAAACAAAAAAAAAAAAAACCCAAGAACCTATTGCCATCTGGTCATTTCACAATCACACTGCTCTTGTCGGTGTTCCTTAGGTCCCGATTTCCATAAGCCTAACCGATGTGTCAATTTCCTTTATCGGCGTTCCAGAAAGCAGGGGATTCTCAATGCCCGATTCACTTAGGGACACTCTTTTAACAAACCAACACTAAAAAAACCAAATCAATGCACACAGTATGGAATTGCAAGCACTTAATCTTTGCCAATAAACAAAAACAACAAAACAGACCAAAACCAACGAACCACACTTGGCATACTCCTCAACTTGACAGCGGGACTTCTTTTCCATTATCCCTTCTTGAGGTTTTGTCTTAACTCTGGCCGCAGGTCTTTTCCTTCTTTGCCCTTCCGTCCTGGGGCTGGATCATCCACTAATTTGGGTCGCACACAGTGCTATGTTCACATGCAACTTATCTTGAGTAGGTGCCAACTATCGTGAATTTCACCACGCCGCCTTATCATGGCTTTTGAGACAGCGTTACACTTTTCGGGGACCCCTGCTTCTCATCTACTATTAGCAAGCAATGAATGGCGGATCCTCGCATCAAATCGGAATTCAATATCACGTAGCTCTTGCCCTTGGGTTAAGGTACTCTTGTTTTCCGCTTTTAGCACAACGAGAATCTCATCTCGCTGCCTGCATCCTATACATGCGCTGGAGCAGAGGCCAGCTGGGCTGTAGGAGCTTAAGTTTTATAAAAAAGAAACTCTCAATGCATAATATGCTGTTCAATATTTAATATAAAAAAGCACTCATTTGTCCTAACCTCTGAAGACCAAGTGCACACAGTTTGTGACCGCCAGTCACTAAAGCTATCCTACTACCAACAACATAACAAAAGACTTCAATGTAGATAAAAAGTTACTGATTGGACATCTGGCGACATTCTCACATTGATATTGGACCTGCCTTATTCGTTTGCTGCCACAGAACCTAAGAATTCTGGTGTATCGTGAAAGTTGTATCAAACTGGGGAGGCAGGAACCTCAGATGTATGATGGGCTGCTTTGGTTTGAGGTTCCTATTTTGTGAACAAACACTACAACCGGATCCAGTTATCACTCTTGTGACAAACTTTCCTAAACCCTCGATTTAGACGCGGTTCGGAAAGAGCGTGAGCAGACCACGACACGCGGTACTTACAAAAGAGGACAGATAGTAGGATGAGCATTACCGCGCCATGTTCTGGGGAGGCTACCGGGAGCATGAAAAGACAGAGGCCATGACCGAATTTTTACCTGATTGCACGTGTTCGATTGCCCGAGTGCCTCTTCACAGGGTCTTGCAAGCTCTCTAGAACGAATAGCTCTCAGAGAACGAGGAGTTTCCCAACTGTGTTTTGTCTGCTTCCAAACACCACAGCCTCCCCGCATTGGTTAATACGCACAGATGCACCGACTCCGCGTCCCGAACATCAAAGATGGCAACGCCGTGCCAGGTCAACCTCCACCCACACTGTCGCTCATTACCACTCATTTTGCTGGGAGCTTTGTCCTTGTGAGATTTTAACCATAAATTGAGACTTCTGGTGCAGGGGAAACATTCGCCGTTACAGGCAGTGTGCTGGCGCGCCTATAATTTGATGGACCTTTCGCCGCTATTCTCGAATGCTTTCTGTCGGGTACAACGGCTTTTTGTTGCAGGTGTGGTGCACCTGTGCCTTTTTTGAGGTGCGCGACTTTTTGAGGGCTTCGATATATATTCTACATTTGTGATAACAGTTTTGTGGTTTCCAGCCCATATAAGAAATTGGGCAGAGGCACAATCTCTCATGGAATACACTTGTGCCTGATACACTCATTACCAGGAACGCTGGAGGGTAGTTGAAGTATTGGATTGCACATTGAAAGATATCAAAATCTGTTGGTCGGCTGGAGGCGAAGTTCTCGAGGAATTTTGATTCACCCAAAGCGGGAACCTCAAAGCCCAATATCTCAAACCTTACAAATGCAATTCAGAAACCGGTGCCTGATACATTCGAGTGGGTGACTTTTCGATGTGCTGCCTTCTGCGGCCCGCCAATTCCACTGGGTGAAAATAATCCGAGCTTGCTCCCCTCAAAGCACTACTCTACACTGATTTATTATATCTAGTGTTTCAACAGCTTCAATTTCGTAAAATCAAGCCGCCAATATGGCTCTCCACGGATGTCAAAGTAGGAGATCCAATCAAATACCTCAATTTGTCTTCCAGGAAACATAACTTAAATTGAACATGCAGAACTCTTAACTAGCCGGTAAGCTTGTGAACTACACTGCTCTATATGTTGGATGCCCATAACACCGTCGTTACTCCGCGCATAACACGATAGACAGGATACAAGTTCATAGTCGTCTACGCAACCAATACACACATGAACATGCACGTGCTCTACGCGTGACAATTTTATCGTAGGACTGGATAGAACCTCAAATGTATTGTCACACGAGGTAATGATCCGGTCCTGCATGAGCTCAAATGGCCATTAGACACCATACAATCAACAATCTATATGAAGTGCCCACGGTATCTAGCGCGCGTATTACGATGCAATTCTAAGCGAGCTTACGACGTCAAGCGACACCTCTATGCCTAACAATTCCGAATGTCGTAACACCAGACACGTTCAACAGAGAGAGGTTCGGAATACGTCCTTACCACGTTGAACTGATCTATTCGCTACTCTCGAGTATAAAGAAGCTCAATGTTCGGTCCGCACCATGTCCTAATAATCGACGCTCCGAGATACTCTGTAGTACATCTGAGCCTTGCCACACAGCAACAAGCCAAAGTCTGGTATCACTGAGCACCCACAGTACTTTTCTAGCATGACTAAATGTCTCTGAAAGCATTGAGAACTTTCTAACTACAGCTATTCTCTACACTACGTCCGCATTTCCTTCATATCTCGCAATCCCTACCTGAGATGCATGCTCCGGTACTAAGCGGTGCGTCACGTTTTACTAAGAAAATTGTGTACATGAGAGGAGAGTAGAGAATTGTACATGTTGGATCCTCATGAGCTAAGCATGCAAAACCGACCACACAGAAGTAAATGGTTACGGTTGAGACTGCACAAGTCACATTCGAGGCGCATCCAACTAGATGGCCAAATATGGTAAGAGTGTTAGCACTAACCAATCGCATTTTATTTAGCTTCATTTTTGACATCTAATCTCATACAAGTCAATTGTCTCCTCTCCCTAAGTATCCTAATTATTAATTATTCACATCTAGTCATTTTACTTATATATTTACCTCATGAGTTAAAGTTTCTATCAATTCTATACATCTATCGAAATAATACCAACGATTGTGTCTACACTGTAACCTATCCTCCTTGAGTTTGAGGGGGAGAGCTGTTTCTAATACATAAAATTTATCAAGGTTATTTCACATAGGCAGGAGATCAGGAATAAAGTAGCATATCACTAATTATAGGCACAAGTATTATAATAATGAAATACCTGTAAATGGGAAACGATGAGCATAGTAAGTTGAGCATACAGTTCAGAGAGCGGAGAGTACACTATGTTCCGCATCTTTAGACTATCTCAGCTTATTGGTCCGTTTCCTATGATGTGGTCCTGTATAGCTTTATGCATCTTCCATCTCCTATATATGTCAAGGAGTGTGTGTATCTATTGAAAATAAATTATCAAACTAATAATTTCATTCTCTCTATTTTCAATACAATCATCAAATTTATCGATATGTATCTAAAACTAACAATAATAACCCTTCGAAGCTCTCTAAATAAAGAATAGTCGGTTTATGTGTGATGTGTGTTGTGTGAGAGGAGAGAGACGAGAGAGAGAGCTTTTGAGTATTTGATAAGAGTTCATGTTTGAATTGAGTTTCTTCGCCGACATATTTATATGCTGAAAAATGTTTTGGGTTTTTAAGAAATGGGCTTTAAAGGAGGTAATGTTAGTAGCTTGGCCTATAAAATATATGTGGCTCCAAAGTTGATTTGAGCCTAGTGGAGCTCTTTGGATATGTTCTGGTAGGATGAAGGTACAACCCTAATATCGTGGTAGAAAACTAATCAACAAATTATGAAGTCTACTTGCACAGAAAGGTACCCGAGATAATCCATTTAGATGTAAGGGAAAATATTCACATTTATAGACAAAATATTTTCAAAATAAATAATAATATTTGAATCACTTTCAATGCACCACAATACATCACAATGTAATTTTGTACGAATCAATTGATTCTCCTTCCCCTCATATTGCATCATCATCATAAATCTATGGGTTCTTGTATTCGCGAGCATTTTCAAGAATAATACAACCTCTTCCTAGCAAAAACCTAGGTAACGTTTGGAAGAGTTTTAAAAAATATGATTGAAGAATAGAGTTATATTTTTTATGAGTTTTGGAATATATATTGAAGTGTAGAATGTTTGAGTTAATGAGTTTTGAAAAGAGTTTTGAATGTTTGATGTAAATGGTGGTAAAATTAGTTGATTGATAAATCGATTTGTGTTAAGTTTAAAGAATTTCAAAACTTAATTCAAAAATTATAACAACTCATAACAAACTTATTTTAAATCAAACTCAAAAAATAATTATTACAAAAAATAACATAATTTTTTAATGAAAATATTACAAACAAAATTTTTTTTTCAAAATAAATATTCAATTGCTGCTTTAAAATAACGTTTGATTGTATATTTGGGTTGGATATTTTTTTTTAATATTTTTTTTTATTTAAATATTACAAAAATAAAAAATTATTATTTTGTTAAAAAAATCAAAAACAAATTCCCCCTTCTTCCCCCCCCCAAAATAACAAGTAGCCAATTGCAAAAAAAAAAAAAACACACAAAAAAAAAAAAAAAACACACCACTGTTCGCGGGTCAAACCAGTCGGACGTCCGGAAGGATAACCGGGTAGACCCAAGTCGCACTTTTCAAATTCAAAATTCAAAAAAAAAACCTCTTCTCCAAACAGAAGCTGAAAATGAGTTTTGAAATATTATATTGGAATTAATTTTTCAACACATATAACCAAAAAAGCATTAAAAACAGCTCTGGAATTATGTTTCCAGAGCTGCCCCAAACACAGCCCTAAATTATGTATCAGAAGTCTTGGTGCAATTTCAAAATGTCAAAAAATACAAATTATTAACTTTATATTATATATATATAATCAATGCCAGAATGCAATATTATATATGTTCAATGTAGCTATAAAACAAAAGAAACCTATTATTCTGAAGGAAAATAAAGAGGTTTTAATCTCGAAATACATTTTCACAAAGCATAGATCGTTTCAATGGTGGATATTCGAGGTGTTAGGTTTTTAATTCTTCTATTATTTTCAACAAAAAGCTTTACAAAGACTAAAAGGTGACCGCTTCGCCCGAGAGAGAGGTCGAGCTATTGACAGGTACTATTTTCTCTCTCATTCTCAGACAATTTGAATCAGCTTCATTGCCCTTATTCGATTGTATGCATATACATATATACATATATATATATATATATATATAAAATGCCAATCTCGTACCAAATTGATTTTGCACATACATATAGAAATCTAAATATATTTGAACCAGAGGTAGTGTTGTTGTTGGATCATTGGTCTCTCTGTCTTATAGTCTTTGTAGAAGCTGTTTGCTTAGTAAATATAAAGTTACACTAATGGAAATGAAATCTAGACATCCAATAAACAATCGAATATTTCGAATCTACTTCCACATCAGCACCTCCTCAGATAGTTTATTGTTTTATAGCTACATTGAAATATATATATATGTCAGCATTCGACATAGATTAATATATATCATATATAATATAAAGTTAATAATTTTGCATTTTTTGACCTTTTGAAATTGCACCAAGACTTCTGGTACACAATTTAGGTTTTACTAGAATCGTGGATTATGATGATGATGCAATATGAGGGGAAGGAGAATCAATTGATTCCTACAAAATTACATGTGTATTGTATTGTGGTGCATTACTAGTATATTCATCAACATTGATAAAAACTCACCCAAATTTGCATTAGGATCCATATTAATTTATTAGTATAATAATAAAAACAAAGGGTGACGAACATTAAAGCAAAAATAAACTAGTGTTACAAATGTTGTGTCT
>NW_021026641.1:21301-50016 GCF_004153795.1 Camellia sinensis | reverse complement strand
TAGGCTTGCAGTGTATGTTGTGGTTTGTTTCGCTTGAGCTAATGCGATCCATGTCTTGTTTTGAAAGCCTTGTGGTTTGTCTAAGTGTAGTATGCTTGTCTGTTTCCTTCCTTGATGGAAACTTAGGTCACGCCTTACCTGAGTTATGCTAGCCGACGTTATTCCAATGCCGAGGTCATCCTTAGTCTAGATATTAGTATTTGAAACCCCTTGTCGATCTCCGTCTTTGCCTCGACCACGTTAGCCGAGATGTTACCCTGCACCCCAGTGATCTCGTCCTGGAGCGGTATGACTAGGCCGAGGTGTGGCGCATCTAAGGCAGATGTGGCACAGCTTAGTCAAGTGTTGTCTTCCTAGCCGAGGGCAATTGTCACCTTAGTTGCCGAAGCTTTTTGTTAGCCGATGTCACCCTTGCCGGAGTGTCATTCTGTGTAGCTTGTTAGATACGCCTTGTCGTTAGCCGATGTCATAACCTGTCAGAAAAGCCATACTGCTTTGCTTGTTGAACACACCTTTCCACCATGCTTTGTCTGGCCTGTCAGCCACCTTTTCAGGATGAACCCAATCAGTCGCCGCCACGTGTCTCAGCAGAGGGTTAACCCCAGAACCGGGTATAGAAAACTATCATTTTTTGGTATCATAAACTTGCCTTGTAGAGAGAGAAGCTCTAGGAGGAAGAAAGAGTTTTAGAGAGAGAAGTAGATCTTCAAGCTTGATTTCTAGAGATCGAACCGTTAGAATCCACATTCTAAGGTTAGATTCTTGAACCACTCGTGATTTTCTTTATGTTCACGTATTTGCATTGCATGATCGGACATGATTTGTAAGCCATGCATCGTCTTGAAATCCGGTTTTAGAAAGAGAAATGATGTTCATGTATTTTCTTCAAGAAAGTTCACGTTTTGATTCCGAAAGCTTTTCGACTAGACTTATGTTTTGGTGTTTGTTCTTTGCATGATTTCCAACTATGGGTAACGCAGGTCCATGTTTTCAAACTTGTAACATGAAAATCCCAGAGTTTGTGATGACAGATTCGTATTCGAACATTCATATTTTCCATGTTTCGTACTCATGTTCTTTCATATTCATCAACAGAGGGAAAAACCCAGAGTTTCCCGACCTCTTTTCTTGCGTGTGACCCTCGGAAATACACCTCGGCTTAAGACCTGGTTGATGCCAGTATGGCTTTCCAAAACCATTTGCATGCATGTTAGACTTGTTTTGAGGAATATGTTCAAGTACGCTTTGCCATGTGATTGTAGGACTTGGGCTTGTCTCGACCCCGACGTGTGAAAGAAACGATGTGAGTGGTATTTTAAATAAAGCTATGTTACACTCGTTTTGAATAAATCTTGTTTTTGCCTTGTCTTGAAAAAGTATTTGATTTAGCATGAATGACTATCCCTATTTTGTGTATCAAATGCTATCCTTGTTTTGATGATTGTTTTGACAGTCCTTAGGTGCTAGAGGCTATAAACTTTCGCAGCACAGCTTGTCTTGACAGTCCTTAGTGCTAGAGGACTCTAAAACTTTCGCAGCACTCTGTCTTGAAAGTCCTTAGTTGCAGGGGACTATAATGCAACTGCACTCTTGTCTTGGAAAATGTCATCACCCTCTTGTATTAAGTAGTGTAATAACATCCAAGGAACTTGAAAGGCAGGCAATGAGCTTGATTTCCCTCTGATTGTAAAGTATGCTATTATTGTTTTGTAAGAAATCTTGGATATCAATCATGCAAAACCTTTATTTCTAATATCAATTCACTGATATCCAAGCTCACCCTCTCTATATATATGTAGGTGATGAACAAGAAGGCATTGGGCCTAGACGTGATTGCCGATGTGTTTTTGGGCGCGTAGCCGACTGTTTTTGGATTTGTGTTTTGCATCGTCTTGAAGATTATGCTTCTCGGCTTATGTTTTCTTTTGTTTGTTTGACATATTTCGGCTTGAGAAGCCTTTTGGTCAGGATGTTATTTTGTATCTCATTCTTGTTGTATCCAAAATTGTAAGACTTGTAAAGATAGCGTGATTATGTCATTTCATTGACTATGCACTGCTCTCATGGACTTACTCAAGTTTTATATGTATATTTTGCTTCCGCACTTGTAAGCCCCATATTTTATACTCTGATTGTGTGTGATTCTTGTAAGTCGGCCTTCGGTAATCTCGGATTACCTGGCCATCACGGCACCAAACTACTAGGGGCGGTTTGGGGGCGTGACAGATTGGTATCAAGAGCACAATTTCCTTGTAGTACGTTAATCACACACCTTGGGTCTTAAGAGCAAACAGGATTTCCCTAGGATGATGTTAGGAATTGCATCATATTGCTGCTACTTGACTATGTGTGCATCATTTGGCATAGACGTTCGATGAATGTTATGTGTGTTTATTTGCTTAGTTGTTTAAAAGTCCTCACCTTGCATCCCCTAGCATCATGAGGAGAGGTAGACCCCCAGTCGGCGATGGTTCAGAAGATAGGTTGGAGAGATTAGAAAGGTTAGTCGAAGGCTTGGTTCGGGAGCAGAGGCCACCTAGGCCGCAGATACTGGTACCACTTCTACGCATGCGAACAGAACGAATGGCCGATCTGCAGCTCCACCTCCTGCCAGTGCCAAGTGCCTCCGCAGCAAGCTTTGTATGGGAACGACACGATACTCTAATCCGAGAGTTCAAGAAGATGAAACCGCCCGAGATTTCAGGAAGGCATAGAACCGTGAACGCCGAGGCATGGGTTTTAGAGATGGAGAAGTTGTTTGAAATTTTCCCCAGTACAGACGCTCAGAAGGTATCTCTGGCAGCATTCACATTAGACGACGATGCTCGTGGTGTGGATGTGGTCCGAGAAAGCAATCCGGGTTTGACTTGGCAAAATTTTTGGAGTTTGTTCTACGACAAGGCATTTTCCCCTTAGCGTCCGAGACCGAAAGACCATGGGGCTGGAGTTTCAGATCTGCTCAAAGGGAACAAGAACGGTCGGCAGAATATACGATCGTGCCTTTAACGATTAGCGAGATATCGCGCCTCATATGGTTGACGACGAGTACGAAGGGCGAGGGGAAAAGTTTTCCCCGAAAAGGTGGGTTGCGGGGACCGATTACAGATCGGGTCAATATGCTCATATGCCGACGTACGCCGGAGTACTGGAGCAAAGGCCATCCTGGCTGAAGCTAACTTGAACCGATACCAAGAGTCCAAGCGAGGGTCAGAGAAGAGACGAGTTATGATAATCGCCGATTCCATTCATACCAAAAGAAAGATAAGCCAGACAAAGTTCCCAGCAACTCAAATCAGGAAGGTAACGTTAAGGCCGATGTGCGCGAGTTGTGAAAGCTACATTTCGGGGTTTGTCGTGTGGCAACAGGTAAGCTTGCTACGAGTGTGGCGAGAATAGGCCATCGTGTGAAGGACTGCCCGAAAGCAAAGGGACCGATGATGGGAAGAGGACTGGAAGCAACTCGGGCTCTGCACAGAGGACTACATCGGGGGATGTACAGTGCGAGGCAGGGGCAGAGTTTTTTGCATGGTGCCAGGAGACGCCCCAAGAATGCTGAAACAGTGTGTCAGGTAACCATTTCAATTTGTTCTCAAGATGCATACGTTTGATTGATTCGGTTCTACGCATTCTTTTGTGTCCACACTATATTGCCCGAGAAGTTTGAGGTAGAGAATTAGAAAGTGGCTTAATTACACTCTGTGGTCAATATGGTTCTCATTTGATTCAAGAACTGAATTAGGTCGTTCGAATCTGGGTTGCTGCTGACTGGGTACTTGATTCTGCCTTTTTCAACTTCTTGATGGTTACGTAATTGATTAAGAAAGAAATAATATTCGTTTTGCCTTTGCTTATTATATTTCTATTGTCACGTAACTTGTTTTGTTTTATTTATTTATTTATTTTTTCCTGTTTTTGTTTGTGAAGTTTTATTTGAGTAGGTTGTTCTTCTAACATGATTTTTTCTCACCTTAACTTTGTTGTAATTGGTTTAATTATGTGGCTATAATAAATTTTTCGAACAGGTTATTGTGTTGCTAAACTGCAACCACACTGATAAGGTGCTCCATTTGTTCATATTTGTCTCTCTGCTTTCTATTTTGAAGGTCGGAGGTCTTGTTGGCGGACAAGAGAGCAAAAGGGAATGAGTTCGGCAAGTGCCTCTGGTGATTTGTCATCAGAGATGGAAGTGGATGCTTTTAGGCGCCTCTTTCCACTATGCTTTAATGAGCGTTATCTACTTGAATCCATTCGCCTTGATGCCAGGAAACTTGGGAAAGCTAGAGATACAACACTTGCTCTTGGTTAGTTCATTTGTGTTTTATTTATTTGAAACTCGCACTTTTTGCCTCTGATTTGGGGTTTGCTAGGTTCATGTCCTTACTTGAGTTGAACTGTTTGTAATCTAGGAGCTGTTGCTTCTACTAATGGGCCAACTTTAGCCAAGATAGGTTGCATTGTAAGTGCTTTCTGCCCTTGCCTATTCTCTTTATCTCTCATGCTCTCACCCTCTCACACCCACTCACTAATCCACCTATAGACACCCACTTATACAAAAAAAAAATATTAAAAACAATGACGAATGAGGTTTCTTGAATTGAGATAAGTTGAAAAATGAGCCGGTCAATAAAGGGAAGAGGAAGCTCAAGCTGAGTAGCATCTCATTCTCTTTGACATGCATACTTCACAAAAATTACATTCTGGCAGACCCTAAAGCGGATGAAGAGTCCATCATGAAAACTCTTGTAACTGTGGTATTGGATTCATCTTTTTAACTAGTGTCTCTCTACAAGCTCGATGGACCAATTCTTGCATACACATCAGCCATCCAGGTTTGTTTTCACCTTTTTCAGTCCACATTTTGGTGTGAGATCAAGTTTTCAAATGTTATATTTGTTGAGACTCCGCTAGACATCCCAATATATGGCTGTATGCCCCAAACTGGTAGCTCCACAATTAGTAGAGAACCCTAGAATTTTAGAAATTTTTAGGTGTTTGAATGTAATCTAAGGCTGCATTTGGTTCAATAATTTGGGGAGATAGTTACAGAGGGCAAGGAAAAAGAAAGGGAGAAGTGAACGAAATAGAAAACTAAATTTTATTAACTTTTCCTTTCCCTCTATAAATCTATACTCAAATTCTTGATCCAAATACAACCCAAGTTTTATGTACTGCATTGAAGCTGTTTGGAGTACAAAAAGGGTTTTATACAAGAAAATGCATTTCTTTCTGTGGGGATATATTTTCTGAGTCCCAACACGTGGCCGAGGTGACGCCGACGTGTTAGCCGAGGTGCCATGTGTCCAAGTTATGACGCCGAGGTTATCTCGGTTAGGCCGAGATTATCTCCGAAGATATCGAAATCCGAGATAAGTGGATAAGACACAAGAAGTCCTACAATGAGGAAGGACTATAGCATGGATAAGGATAACACTCTTAGGGAGTTTATCTTTATCTCTTGGAGAGTCCAGGATAAGCACTGAGCAAGAGTCCACTGAAGCTAGGCTTCTAGTGGGACCAGAATTGAGTTAACTATAAAAGAGAGGCACCCTCAATGGGTCTGAAGTACGCAATTTATATTCTGAACAGTGAGTTAAGCACTTTTGCTGTCTTTGAGAGATATATTGACTTGATCGTCGGAGTGCCCCCGGGTGGACGAACCGCCACCGGAATCTTCTCTTTCTATTGCAGGTCAGCCAGGTGTCAACTATTCTGCCGGTTCTCTCCAGCTGATTACTGAGTTGGCAGTGTGGTCGGAAAATCACTCACACAATGTAATAATCCTTACCACTGATTACTGCTAAACTGTGACTGATTATGATAAGTAATTAAATCGATTGAAACACCGAACTGACTGATTGAACGTACTAGTTTAAATGCATGTCTATCTGTTTGACTGTTTAATTATCTGTTCATGTTTTATGTTTAAACTGCAAATTGAAGGCCTTATCGGCGGCCGAATCTGAAATTGATTAGTGATATGTGTTAATCGTAATTTATGTGATTTTATGGCATATTTATTTGAATTGTGATTTGGTATGATTAAATTAGATTAAAAATGAGCTAAATTACATAAGTTGCCCTATTTACCATATTGCCATCCTAGTGGCCCACTACCTAACACATTTGAGCCTTGCACTTGATCACATAACATTTCTCCCTCAGCCATTTTAGAGGCCACAACCGACTAGAGTGAGAGAGTGAGAGAATAGGAGTGATTTCAACTTGATTTTGTGAATTGGCTTGAAGAACTTGAAGAATTGAGGTTTAGATTGCAAATTGAGCTTCTAGACCTTGAATACAAGACTTAAGGTAGAATATCCACCTTCTTGAACTTGTTTTTAAATTGATTCATGCATGGTTCTTGTGTCCTTAGTGATCTAAGCCTAGACTGGGCCTTATAATGTTGAATTGAAGCTTAATCTTTGCATGCATGGCATACTCTTGCATCTTGAGGTTGTTCATCATAAATTTGCCACATGCATGTTCATATCTTGAGTAGAGACTATGAATTTATCATGTCTTTGAAAGATTTGGCTCATTAGAGCATGTATTGAAGCTTAGAAGCTAGTTAAAGTCTTGCATGTTCAATTTAAGTTATGTTCATGAAAATTGGTTTGAATTGGATTTATTTGAACTACCTTTGGGCTTTGATTTTACAAATTGAGCTTTGAAACATGTTATATTATGGGTTTTGAAGTGTTTTCCAGGAAATGGGCCCAGAGGAATCGAATTTGATACATTTGAAGTTGAATTTGAGCTTGAGGTTCAAATTTGGGAATTCCAGATTTTGAACTCACGCTCGAGTGGGGTGACTGGCGCTCGAACGTGAAATTCGTGCTCCCAGCACTTTACACTGTTTTGAAGTCCGCTCGAGTGGGGTAATTTACGCTCGAGCGGGACCTTGTGTCTTACACTCGAGCGGGTGTCGAACGCCCAATCGAGCGTGATTTTCACACATCCAGCACTTTTGACTGTTTTGCAGTACGCTTGAGCGGGTAAGTCTACGCTCGAGCTGAAACCTTTGTCTGCATGTCCGCTCGAGCGTAGTAACCGACGCTCGAGCAGGACCCCTATTTTCTGAAAAATCTGAAAATGCTTTTAAAGTACATCCTTGCATCCTCATTTCATCCTAGGCATTACTAGGCCTAGTTTAAGGCATCTTAATGAGGATATAGATGTAGAACCACACCGAGTCTAAGTAGGGACTAAGTCTTTGATTCCCGAATGTGAACTTAGTGTGTGTTCATCCTGTAAACTGTGTAGGGTTGGCATTTGAGGACGCGCTCTAGCTTAACTGTAGCCCAGAACTCTGTGAGTAATAACTGTGTAAAGATATGTTCAAATATGAATATCTTCTGAATGGTTAAACTGTACTGTTTCTGAATTGATACTGTTAACTGAATGAATGTATGTCCTCTATTCTGAACTGTACTCTGGCATCCAAAGCAACTGCTATTACTGTTACTGCTATTGTTACAGAGATTTCTGTCGGTTCCCATGTTGAAACCATTACTGATGGCCATCATTGACTGCTCGGTCTTTTAAGACCTCCTGTTTATTGTACCGTTTTGCTATTGGATGTACCACATGTGACTGTTATAACTGAATGACTGATATACTGAATCAATTGACTGTTTTTAATACTGAAAGGACATTCATTCTTAACCTCTTTACGCATTGTGTTATTCACTGGGCTTTAGCTCATTGCTCATATATATATGTAGGTATACAGGCACCAGACCGGAGCTAGGAGCGTGGGTTAGACTCCCTTTTGTCCAAGCCAACCATTGTGCCTCACTGCGAGGTTCCGAGCCTGACAAGCCAAGGCTTTTGGGGCGTTTTAGTTTCCCCCTTTTTGTATCTGTTGTAATTACTGTTTAGACTGAATGATGTTTTTGTACTGTATTGTCTAATAAGGATCAAGTCCCTGTCCTGAATGATTGTATATATTGTACATACTGTTTTGTTACGAATGTGCATAAATGAAAAGTCTTTTTGCATACAGACTGTCACAGCTCATTGGACATTGTCTATTTACCGGTTTGGCTTCCGTCATGCCCCTGTACTCTGTATTATTGTTTGACTATTAAGTAGGCCTTCGGTAATCACTAATTACTGGCCGGTTACAGTGTTAAACCCATAGGGGCGGGTTTGGGTCGTGACAGAGTGGTATCAGAGCGATACTTAACCATGAGTTATACCGCACACACGTGTCCAAATGAGCTATAGGATGTCCTAGAAAAGTGATTAGGGCATTGCATGAGCATGATAAGTGTGTGTGGCTAAGACATGAATATAAATTTTAATGTGATAATCTGTCTAAGTATGCAACTTCCTATGTTTATAATTGTTACAACTGCCTATTGTGAAATGGACAACGCAAGAAATGTTGATGAAACTAAATCCTCTGAGGCAAGAATGGCGAGGTTGGAGAGAATGGTGGAATTACTAACTCAAAGACTAGAGCAACAACAGAACCCACAGCCCCCACCTCCTCCAGTACAATCAGAGCCACCTGTTAATGATGATATCATAGCTTTGACACAGAAATTTAGTAAGATGAAACCGCCATCCTTTCAGGGAGGCCTTGAACCGCTAAAAGCTGAAGCTTGGGTTCTTGAGACTGAAAAGTTATTTGAAGTTTTTCCATGTTCTGAAACACACAAGGTGTTGCTAGCTACCTTCACCCTACAAGAAGAAGCTAGAAGGTGGTGGATGTTAATCCGTGATCCAAATACTGTCATGACCTAGGCTCAATTTAAGGAGTCCTTCTTCGAAAAGTACTTCCCTTAGTGTGTCAGGGACAGAAAAGTGACTGAGTTTGAACAACTGAAACAGGGTACCATGGCGGTAGCCGAGTACGAAACAAATTTCACTGAACTTGCTAGATATGCACCACATATGGTGGACACCAACTTCAAGAAGGCCAGGAAGTTTGAAGGTGGCCTCAATGTAGAAATACTGGACAGGATCAATGTACTGAAATTACTGAAATATGTAGATGTTCTTGAACAAGCCATTATGACTGAAGCAAATATCGAAGCACTGAAACAGATTGACACACCCGCAATTGAGTGGCGCGGGAAGAAACGGGGTATTAAATTCAAGAAAGACAGAAACAACTCATTGAACAAAAAGCAAAACTCAGGGTCAATGACTAGTTCTAGTCAAGGGAACCGTTCTATACCGCCCTGCTCCGAATGTGGTAAGAACCATAAGAGAGTTTGTTATAAATTATCTGGTGCTTGTTACAGGTGTGGCAAGGTGGGCCACATGGTAAAAGATTGCCCCTCTGCTCCTCAGGGCAATAGTAAAGCTGCAGCCAGCGGCGCAGCATCAAATGCTCCACCAAAACCTAACCCCAAAGCTACTGGAAAAGAGCCTATGAGGCAAGGCCGAGTGTTCGCACTCATACCGGGAGACGTATAAAATACCGAGACCGTCGTGTTAGGTATACTCTCAATTTGTGCTCAAAATGCTTATGTACTGATTGATTCGGGGTCTACACATTCATATGTATCACATGCTTTTTCGCGAAAATTGAATAGACCATTAGAGCCCATGAACTATCTGTTAGCTGTATTTTCACCTGTTGAGGGATCTATGACTTGTTCTTATATGTACCCTGCATGTGAAATTATTGTTGGGAATATGCATCTCTATATTGATTTACTGCCATTGAACATTGACCACTTTGATGTAATATTGGAGATGGACTGGTTAATGAAGTATCATGCCATCATAGACTGTGTAACGAAACAAGTAGTTTTTCGTCCACCCGAACTGCCCAAATTTGTGTTTAACGGAGTATGAGTAGTACCTCCCCCATATCTGATTTCATCTATGAAAGCTTATAAACTGATTAGAAAGGAGTGTAAAGGGTATTTCTGCTCTATATTGACTGTACCTACTGAGGATAATATTGATGTGAACAATATTCCTATAGTTAGAGAATTCCCAGATGTTTTTTCAGATGATCAGCCAGGGGATTTGATTGATAGGGAGATTGAGTTCACCGTTGATCTGATTCTGGGTACATAGCCAGTATCTAAAGCTCCTTATCGAATGGCTCCCACTGAACTAAAGGAATTGAAAGTGCAACTGCAAGAACTGTTAGATAAGAAGTTCATCAGGCCCAGTACTTTGCCATGGGGCGCACCTGTCTTGTTTGTGAAAAAGAAAGACGGCTCACTGAGACTTTGTATTGACTACCACGAACTGAACAAGGTAATTGTGAAAAATAAATATCCATTGCCGCGTATTGATGACTTATTTGATCAGTTACAGGGTGCTCAAGTGTTCTCTGAGATTGATCTCAAATTCGGATACCATCAGCTGAAAGTTAAACCACAGGACATTGACAAAACTGCTTTTCGAACGAGGTATGGACATTACGAATTCCTAGTTATGCCTTTCGGAGTTACTAATGCACCTGCTGCATTTATGGACCTTATGAACATAATTTTTAAACCATTTCTCGATGACTTTATAGTTGTATTTATCGATGACATCCTAATTTATTCTAAAAGTAGAAAAGAACATGAACATTATCTGAGACTTGCTCTACAGACCCTAAGAGAACAGAAATTGTATGTTAAACTGTCTAAATGTGAATTTTGGCTTAATCATGGTATGTTTTTGGGACATGTTATTAGTAAGGATGGAATTTCAGTGGACCCGCAGAAAGTTGAAGCCGTGGTAAATTGGCCTAGACCAACAAATGTTACAGAAGTCTGAAGCTTTTTGGGATTAGCCGGGTATTACAGAAGATTTGTCAAAGACTTCTCCAAAATTGCCTCACCACTGACACAGTTGACTCAGAAGGGAATATCATTTGACTGGACTGACCAAAGAGAATCAGCATTCCAAGAGTTGAAAACTCGACTTGTGACTGCACCGGTTCTTACCCTACCTTCAGGTACGGATGGTTTTACCATTTTTAGTGATGCTTCTCATAAGGGTTTAGGATGTGTTTTAATGCAGAATGAGAGAGTTATTGCCTATGTTTCCCGACAACTGAGACCGCATGAAAAGAACTACCCGACTCATGATTTAGAACTTGCCGCAGTAGTGTTTGCATTGAAAATCTGGCGTCACTACCTTTTATGGGGCAACGTGTGAGGTGTATATAGACCACAAGAGTTTAAAGTATTTCTTCACACAGAAAGAACTGAACATGAGGCAGCAGAGATAGTTAGAACTGATAAAAGACTATGACCTGCAAATTCTGTATCAACCAGGGAAAGCTAACACCGTTGTCGATGCACTGAGTTGAAAATCGATTAGAAATTTAGCCTGTTTACTCACCGGACAAAAAGAGTTGCTTTGTGACCTTGAGAAATCTGACATTGAGATTGTTTTACGAGAACAAGGTGGAACAATAGCTGCTATTTCTGCTCAACCGGCACTAATTGAGGAAATTAAAGAGAAGCAGCACCAGGATGACTTCTTGAAGAAGATCATCGAAGAACGGGAATCTAAACCGAAGCCGGATTTCAAATTTGAGAATAATGTGTTGAAATTCAAGGGTAGATTATGTGTACCGAATGATTCTGAACTGAAAAGAAGAGTTCTGCAAGAGGGCCACAATTCAAAATTGTCTATCCATCCAGGGAATACAAAAATGTACCAAGACATGAAGTTGAATTTCTGGTGGCCGGGAATGAAGAAGGAAATTGCTGATTGTGTATCAAAGTGTCTTCATTGCCAACAAGTCAAAGCCGAACATCAACGACCCGCAGGCTTACTGCAACCCTTACCGATACCGGAGTGGAAATGAGAACATATTACCATGGATTTTATTGTTGGTTTACCTCGCTCCAGTAAAGGTATGGACTCAATTTGGGTTATTGTTGATAGATTGACTAAATCTGCTTATTTCTTACCTGTCAAAACAATTTATAATGCGGACAAATTGGCTATACTCTATATTGATGAAATTGTGAGATTGCATGGAGTGCCTGTATCCATTGTTTCTGATAGGGACTCAAAATTTACATCGAGATTCTGGCAAGGCCTACAGACTACATTGGGTACTGAATTGAGGCTGAGTAGTGCATACCATCCTCAGACAGATAGCCAGTCAGAAAGAACCATCCAGACTCTAGAGGATTTACTTCGGATGTGTGTTCTTGATTTCCAGGGAACTTAGGAAAGTCATCTACCGTTAGCTGAATTTGCCTACAACAACAGTTTCTATTCAAGTATTGGTATGGAGCCTTTCGAGGCATTGTATGACAGAAAATATAGATCTCCAATTTGCTGGACAGAAGTTGGAGATGGGCCTTTGCTTGGGCCCGAGATTGTGTATGAAACTACAGAAAAAGTGAAGTTAATCCAACAGAGACTAAAAACCGCACAGAGCCGACAGAAAAGTTATGCGGATGTCAGAAGACGAGACAGAGAGTATGAAGTAGGTGATCACGTTTTTGTGAAAGTGACACCAATGAAATGCCAGACTCGTTTTGGAGTCAAGGGTAAGTTAGCGCCGAGATATGTCAGACCGTATGAGATTATTGAGAAAATCAATCCGGTGGCGTATCAAGTAGCGCTTCCTCCTGAAATGGAACATATGCATAACGTGTTCCATATTTTTATGTTGAGGGACTACCTTCGGGACCCTTTTCATGTGATAGAGACTACCCGTGTAGTGCTAAGTGATGACTACACTTATGAAGAACGGCCCATTCAGATTGTGAACAGACGGATCAAGAAATTGAGAAACAAAGAGATTCCGTTAGTGAAAGTTGACTGGCAAAACTATGGTGGCGTGTATGCCACTTGGGAAAGAGAAGATGACATGGCCAAGAGATATCCTGACTTGTTTCCACTGAATCCTATTTTCTTCCAGAATGAAGGTAATTCGAGTTTGGAGGACCAAACTATTTTTAAGGAGGGGAGACTGTAATAACCCTTACCACTGATTACTGATAACCTTACAGATTACTGCTAAACTGTGACTGATTATGATAAGTAATTGAATCAACTGAAACACCGAACTGATTGATTGAGCGTACTAGTTTAAATGCATGTCTATCTATTTGACTGTTTAATTATCTGTTCATGTTTTATGTTTAAACTGCAAATTGAAGGCCTTATCGACGGCCGAATCTGAAATTGATTAGTGATATGTGTTAATCGTAATTTATGTGATTTTATGGCATATTTATTTGAATTGTGTTGGTATGATTAAATTAGATTAAAAATGAGCTAAATTAAATAAGTTGCCCTATTTACCATATTGCCATCCTAGTGGCCCACTACCTAACACATTTGAGCCTTGCACTTGATCACATAACATTTCTCCCTCAGCCATTTTAGAGGCCACAATCGACTAGAGTGAGAGAATAAGAGTGATTTCAACTTGATTTTGTGAATTGGCTTGAAGAACTTGAAGAATTGAGGTATAGATTGCAAATTGAGCTCCTACACCTTGAATACAAGACTTAAGGTAGAATATCCACCTTCTTGAACTTGTTTTTAAATTGATTCATGCATGGTTCTTGTGTCCTTAGTGATCTAAGCCTAGACTGGGCCTTATAATGTTGAATTGAAGCTTAATCTTTGCATGCATGGCATACTCTTGCATCTTGAGGTTGTTCATCATAAATTTGCCACATGCATGTTCATATCTTGAGTAGTGACTATGAATTTATCATGTCTTTGAAAGATTTGGCTCATTAGAGCATGTGTTGAAGCTTGGAAGCTAGTTAAAGTCTTACATGTTCAATTTAAGTTATGTTCATGAAAATTGGTTTGAATTGGATTTACTTGAACTACCTTTGGGCTTTGATTTTACAAATTGAGCTTTGAAACATGTTATATTATGGGTTTTGAAGTGTTTTCCAGGAAATGGGCCCAGAGGAATCGAATTTGATACATTTGAAGTTGAATTTGAGCTTGAGATTCAAATCTGGGAATTCCAGATTTTGAACTCACGCTCGAGCGGGGTGACTGGTGCTCGAGCGTGAAATTCGTGCTCCCAGCACTTTACACTGTTTTGAAGTCCACTCGAGCGGGGTAATTTACGCTCGAGCGGGACCTTGTGTCTTACACTCGAGCGGGTGTCGAGCGCCCAATCGAGCGTGATTTTCACACATCCAGCACTTTTGACTGTTTTGTAGTACGCTCGAGCGGGTAAGTCTACGCTCGAGCTGAAACCTTTGTCTGCATGTCCGCTCAAGCGTAGTAACCGACGCTTGAGCGGGACCCCTGTTTTCTGAAAAATCTGAAAATGCTTTTAAAGTGCATCCTTGCATCCTCATTTCATCCTAGGCATTACTAGGCCTAGTTTAGAAAACAAAGGCACCTAAGGATCTCATCACAACTTGAGTTGAAGATAGAAATGTTTTTAGAGATCTATTAGTTGGCATAATGGGAAGAGGAAAAAACCAAAAAAGGAAAAGCTCAGGAGGAATGGGCAAAGCTGAGGAGGGGTTGAGAGATATCTAGAATTTGAGATGGGTGAAGTGTTAAAAAATAGACCACTGGATTAAATTAATCTAGACCATCCAAATTGCCACATAGGACAAATACATTTTCAAAATCAGTGTTGGAAATGGACCATGGATGAAAGGGAGAAACAATCCTAGCCATTGGATCAAATACTACCCTTCCTTGTTATATAGAATTTTCTCTGAAACTAAATATTTGTTTTTTTTTCAAATTTATTCCCCCATCGCATTGCCACCAGCTTATTTGTCTTTCCCTCCCCTATCGCACACCCTCTTTACCTCACCAACAACTTACAAAATTCATAAAGATAGAAATTCAATCAAACCAAAGTAAACCAGCTAATGTGCTAAAGAAATTTAAAATCGCATCAACTAATAAAAAATCAAAAACATCAAAATCAACAACGAACAAAAATAATGATTGATTAGGCATAATATGAAAAGTAGATATCAATGAATACCTTCAATTATTTGGATGATCTCGGGGAAATTACTTATGAAAATGGAGTCAGTGTGAATCTATGACGTCCCATAAGTACTTGATATAAGTAATGAGAGTAATAACTTAATAAAGTTATATCCAATTGTATTTATTTTCTGTGTGACAAAATAAGTTTTTTTTTTTTTTTCTGAAATGCTATATGTTGTATGCTAAATGATTGTCCAATTTGTGATATGTATTCGTGACATTCTTAGCATCATATAACATGTGTCCCTTTATGGGTCATCAGGTCCCTTTATGGGTCATCAGATTTGTTAGTGCTAATGAATGCATCACGTATGTTTAAGTAAGTCTTCTGACATCTGTGTATGATCTGGACAAGAATGTGACTATGAACGTGTATATGAATTTGTTTCTGATTAAAATCTGGATGTGTATAAGACTCTGTTTTGATACGAACCCTAATCTCTGTTCATGATTTATGATTCTGTTTCTGTATGAAGCTAAGGTCGAGATTGGGTTATGAGCATAATGATAAATATGGTTATGCTTCTGTTTTGTAAAGAATTGCCGTTATATATATATATATATATTGATGAACATCATTTCTTTTGATATAAGATAACTTAAGTTTGGAGGACCAAACTTTTTAAGGTGGGGAGACTGTAACAACCCCGATCCATGATTAATTACTAATCCGTGATTAAGGGCACTAATCAAGTGATTAAAATAATTATATGTTAATTGTGTATTTTTGCATGCTATTCGATTTTCTATCTGTTAATCATAGTAATATCTGTTGCAATTTCCGCTTAGAATATTAATTTGATGGCTCGATTGATGTCAGAAATGGGAATTGACCGCATGGTTGGACTAATTAGAATTTTTAGAACACTATGGTGAGTTTAATTAAAAAATTGATTCAGTTCAGTAAAATCACATGTGATTGAATCAAGCCTTAATTAGAACGGTTTGGGGTTAATTGAGTCATGTGCTAACCATAATTAATCAAGGCTACTTGTGTTTAATAAGATGATGCATGATTTATGCCTAATTTACTCCTATTCATAATTCAAGATGTGATTAAGGGTATAATGTGCCGAGGCATGTGATGGTGTTGAGTGTAGAGGATAAATTCTTGTGGGTGTGTTGGAGTAGTGCATGTATGTGCACGTGTTATTCATTCGAATGTGAGAGTGTGCGAGTGTTGTGTATATCTACTGAAATGTGAGGGAATGTAGGCAACATTCTTCTTGTTCTTTCTACTTCTTTGAGCAGAGAGTTCACCTTAGAGAGAGAGAGAGAGAGAGAGAGAGAGAGAAAGAGAGAGGGATAGCTCATTCTAGAGAGAGAAATCTCTACATTTGTGTGGTTTGAAGGATAAGAAGAGAGCTAAGGGAAGTCCATCTCTTATTGTTTGAAATCAAAGCTCCAGGTAAGAGTCTTGAGCATATTTTCTGCAGCTAACTTCCATGCATCATAATTTCAATACATCTTTGAACCATTTTCATGAAATTAGCAAGAGAAATGGGTCTTTGGGCTTGTAGATGTCTTGCATGTACATCCTTGGAGATTAACCTTTTGGTTCCATCATTTTGAGTTAAAGTTTTGAAGTCATTGCAAGCATGTGAGTTCATATCTTGCATAATGTTTTGGAAATTCATGGTTTCATACCAACCATTTGCATGTTTTCAAGAAATCAAGAAAATAGTTTGAAAATCTTTCATGCATGAGCTTTTAAGTTCAAATTTGCTAAATCCATGAGTCTTGAGCTAAAGGTTTGAAAATGATCATATATTTTTGTTTTAGAAAAGTTGTCCAAGTGTTTTGATCAAGCTATGCATGAGTATAGCCATTGAATTGCATTTTGAAGCTCAAAACTCTGTTTTTGGAAACCCATAATTTCACAGTCCGCTCGAGCAAGGAAATATGCGCTCGAGCGAAGAATGCGAGCCCTTAGTATTTTTGCAGGCATAAGCGCTCCGCTCAAGCGACCAAAGTCACGCTCGAGCGAACCCTTTGTATATTATTGATCCGCTCGAGCGAACCCTTTGGGAGTGGTGGCTCGAGCGTAGATTGAGACCAACTAGTACTTTTTTCCAAGTTTGCAGACCGCTCGAGCGGAGGAAGTCTCGCTCAAGCGACCCTTCTCATGTTTGCATGTCCGCTCAAGTAAGGAAAGCTACGCTCGAGCGGGGACCTTATTTTTAGAAAATTTACCAAGTGTTTCAATTCATGTTTTAGCATCCTTATGGCATCTTAGGCATTCCTAAGTCTTAATTAAGCCATAGTAATGAGGTTATGGATTAGAAACACACTAAGAAAGGAATGTATTAAGTTAAGAAATTACAAGTGTGTTTTAAGCAATGTGATAAGAAAGAACAAGAATCAATGTAATGAAAGCTAAGCCGTGATGGCCACATGATTGCGTAATGATAAGATATGTTTGTGTTATGTACTTTTGTGTTTGTAGGTCGACGTCCGAGGATTGATTGACCATTTACGGGAACCACTGTGAGTAACATTTTTGTAAAGATATGTTGATATGAATTATGTTCCAAACGAAATATGACAAGTTATGATTTCTGAAATGATTATTTATGTGAACGAATGTCCTATGTTTGAAATCTATTATGGTATCCATAGATAGTCCCAAGTCATGGGGGACGACATGTTAATGCGGGTCCATGACATATATGTGATACGAGATCTCGTCAGCCACTTCATTGTGGTGATATGTGTCTAATCAGTATCCGGAACCGATTACTCTAGTCGGAAGACGTTATGTGATGTGTTCTATAGGATGTACCATTATTATGTTCAGATACAAGAATGATTGTGCTAAGATCTGTTTTACGCTTATGACATGTTTGGATTTCGTTCACTAACCTCCTTACATTGATGTTATTCACTTGGTTTTAGCTCACTGTGTATATATATGTATAGGTGGGTATTCTGGAGATCGAGCTTGAAGGCTTTTGTCTGGATCCGTGTCCTGTTGTCAGCCAACCATTGCGCCTCACATGGAGGTTCCTGAAGTGTCATGTGTTAAAGTTCTACTGTTTCTGTATATGAGAGTTCTTTGTTTTGTTGGCTGTACTTGAGATGTTATTGCTAAGTGTGTGGGTATAAAGAGAAAACGATTTTTGGGTTGTATATAAAGTTTTAAATATTCTGCTTCATGTAAGTCTAAACAGCTCATTGGACAACAATGTTTATGTATTTGCTTCCGCTAGCCCCTTACTTTTGTTAATCAGTTCAGAGGCCTTCGGTAATCTAAGGGTTGTTGGCCGGTTACGATGCTAAACCTATAGTGGCGGGTTTGGGTCGTGACAACTTCATTTTAAAGCCAACTCACCAATAGGATTGGACTGTATGATATGCTTCAACAATAGGATTTTAGTTTGCGGTGGTTGCTGATTTTGCAAATGAGACAAAAAAAAAAAAAAAAAAGTGAAGAAAGTAGAAGAATTATCCCTCTACTAAAAAATTATACATATTATTTTGAATTTGGATGATAATGTTGGACCCAAAAAACCAATCTCTACCTTTCTTTAACCCATTTACAAATGGATATGGTCATGGTTGTACAAATTCTCTCTCAAATGGCATACAAAAAGAAAGAAATTACATAGTACATTTAAGTCAAAAAAAAAAAAAACACACACACACACACACACACACACAGAGTCAGCTCTATCAAGGCTTTAATGGTCTTCAAAATCAAAGAATCATGGGATTGTTGATAAAATGATATTATTTGTCAATAAAAAAACAAAGTGTTAAATGAATCAATGTCGAATTAAATTGAAAAAAATTAAATTAAATTAATGTGAGCCTACCAAATTTTTAGGTAATGAGAGCACATAAATGTAATCAAATTCCAACCACAATGTTTGGATACAAAAGATTCTTAATAAGTTTCATTTTTTTATCAAGCTCTCTGATGTGAACCTATTAAGCAAATTGAAAGCAATGCTTCAGATACGAATTGTAAGAATCAATGACAATTAAAGCTATAAAATAGATAGATAAATAAATAACTAAATCAATACCAAAAACACTTGAAAAAACTAACACGGTTTTTTTTCCTAAAAAAAAGAACATAAAAATTTGACCAATCTTCTTAAATACAAATGAATGATTTACTATTGCAATTCACTTATTTCAGTTCAATAATTTAGAATAATAATTGAAAATTATTTACATAGATTGAAAGAAACTGACCAGGCTACTGCTATTCACAGTGATGCACAATACAACAAAAAATAAAAGCTAATCGAGAAAATAGATATAGAGACATACCTTGACACATATAGAGGAGATATAGAGGCATGGCGAGAGAAAATAAGGAATAATCTATTTTCCTTTCCATTTATATTATGATCAAAGAATATGACACAATTACACAAAATAGGAGCAAAAGTGACACAAAAATCAAATATTTTAAGTTTGAATTAACTGATAAACCTTACAAAGCCCTATCGAGGCTCATATGGCCTTCGTAGGTCATCAAAGTGAAAAAAGACAATAGAAAGGAAACAAAGCCCCATAGGTGTCCATACTTTGCGGCTGGAATATCTTCAAAGTCACAAAATGACAACTGAAAAAAGGAAACAAATTCTCCGATGCAAAAATTAAAACCTAGGATTAGGAAGAGAAACATGTGCATCTGAGAAAGGAAAGAACACAATGAAAACATAATTGAAGGTCTATGACACTCCTGATTCCATAATTAAAATAAATAAAACAGAAAACACAATAACCAAGCCAGTTATCAACACTACATCATGACTTGAAAAAATAATAATTACTATAAACTCAAGGATATATCAATAGCTCTACAACAATCTCCAAAATCCCAACCTGTAAGTTAGTTTAACAATAGATCTAAAACAATATATATATATACACAATGATGATAATAAATGTTAAAAAAGACATAAAATAAAACAATAAAAAAATTAGAAACACCAATAGCTCTACAACAATCTCTGAAATTTGAACTTGCAAGTTAGTTTAACAATAGATCTAAAACAATATACACATGCTGATAATAAATGTTTAAAAAAAAAAAATTAGAAACACATAGGTTAAACACATTATGTAGAAACACAACTCATAACCACAACACAAAATTTCAATTAAATGGAACTCGAAATTTCAATTAGATCGTTACCTTCATAACATAGTGGGTTCTCCAGCGTGATCTGCAAAACATAGAAGATGAAGAAATTCATACAGTAGGTTGAGTTCGAAAGTTTCAAAAATGAAAAAGAAATAGTTGGCCCTCATATCTAACTGAGGAGAGAGGAGAGCAAGAGTGTTTTGTTGGAAGAAATTGAAAAAAATCTGAAATTGAAATCAATCTCACCTATTGTAATAGGTTGACTTGGTCAAAGACGACTTGCAAAGCCCACCATTTGATCGAAGATGACTCGCTCGACTTTGAACAATTGAATGGAGTGGTCGGGGTTGCAATGGGCAAAATGGAGAATGAATAAGGGGTTACGGTTGGGGTTGGGACAGGGGTTAGGATTGGGTATCGGCATTGGATAGGCTCGGATTGGGAGAGATCGGGTAGAAGAGAGAGAGAATCGAGGAGTGTGTTTGACTGTGTATGAGAGAGAGAGGGGAGGTATGGGGAAGAGAACGTTGAAACCTAGAATGGGGAAGAGAGAGAGGCATCAAACCCTTGAAATGTTTGAAATTTGAAACCTGGAAAAGCAAAGCCTGAGAGAGAAAGAAAAATAAAAGAAAAGTGTGATCTCAACCCTTGAAATGTATGCCAAGAAGTGTAATCTCAACCATTAATTTGTATGCCACATAAGAAGAATGGTGAATGAACATTTTGGTACAAAATAATAATCATTATAGCTTATTAAAAAACAAAAAAACTAATCATCCAATCAAGAATGAAAGACCAATCATTAACACACATAGAAAAAAAGTAACACAACCACAACGTTTCTAATGCTGATAAGTCACTTGTAACAAAATCACTCCAACACTTGAATTTGACTTTAAAAAATCAACTAAAAGAAATCATAACAGGAAAACTCATTCAAAATATTTATGAGAAACAGGAAAACCAATAATTATGAATTAAGAGAAAATGAACCAAAAAAAAAATTCTAACATAACTCTTCTTGATAAAAGCACCAGAGTCTTCCCCAATTTACCTGCAATTATCAAACTAAATACTAGCAATTATCACATTCACACTTCAACAATTTTTTCATGATCAAAATACATGATTCCTTATAGAAGGCTAAAAAAAATCTGTTTAAAAAAAATTACCATTAAAACAATGTAACACTTGAGAAAATCCAAACAATCCAAACTGACTATTGCCAAGTTAAGAGGCAAAACAAACTATTGTATTAAAACTAAAAAGATAGAACACCTAGTCAAGGTTCCTCACATTTGCATTGAGTTGCAATGGAGTATCATAGAACTAAATAGGAAAAGCAATATAAAGTACTGCACTTCCTTCTGTGTAGTGTTAAAAAAAGGACAATGCTTCCAAATGCCTTGGAGAATTACCAAATGCATCCATCACTACAATATATGAATTAGTATTATAAAAGATTGGTTCAATTCGTTCGACCTCATTGATTTGAAGAACCTTTACAGTTTGTTCACATAATGCCACATAAGAAAAGTTAATTTAAGTAAGCATGTTAAATAAATATATAGGCATTGAAGTAATAGTTAATTAAACAAAATTATTGACTACATTATGCATGATTTCATTAGACAGTGATGAGACTACTTGAATCTTTAAAATCTAAGATCTTACACAATCATTAATAGTACATTATCCCCTATTTCTCACTTAATCCCATTAAAATAAAATATGTTTAGAAATTACGAACGTATTTAAACTAAGCCACCATCTTGTTGTGCCCTTGGGTCAAGATTCACTTATCCAACTTTTCATTGGAAGAAAAATCCGGAATATGCAAACCAAAAAAAAAAAAAAAACCCTGCATGCAAGAACAAATTTAAATTCTTTATTTTTGATGAACATAACAAATCTAGTAGTCCGTGGCAAAACTGATATTACACCTATTACATTCCTAAGTATGCATCAATGTCGGAATTAAGACCACAATGTTGCATTCAATTGTTCAAACATGAGGAGCTTTCGACATAATTAGAAGCATAACAATAGAAACTTGACACAACACAACCTACCGGTAACATCAAATAAAAGTTTAACTGCACATAAATGTAATCAAATTCCAACCACAATGTTTGATACAAAAGATTCTTAATAAGTTTCACTTTTTTTATCAAGCTCTCTAATGTGAACCTATTAAGCAAATTGAAAGCAATGCTTCAGATATGAATTGTAAGAATCAATCACAATTAAAGCTATAAAATAGATAGATAAATAAATAACTAAATCAATACCAAAAACACTTGAAAAAACTAACAAAATTTTTTTTCCTAAAAAAAAACATAAAACTTTGCCCAATCTTCTTAAATACAAATGAATGATTTACTATTGCAATTCACTTATTTCAGTTCAATAATTTAGAATAATAATTGAAAATTATTTACATAGATTGAAAGAAACTGACCAAGCTACTGCTATTCACAGTGATGCACAATACAACAAAAAATAAAAGCTAATCGAGAAAATAAATATAGAGACATACCTTGACACATATAGAGGAGATATAGAGGCATGGAGAGAGAAAATAATTGAGAAAATAAGGAATAATCTATTTTCCTTTCCATTTATATTATGATCAAAGAATATGACACAATTACACAAAATAGGAGCAAAAGTGACACAAAAACCAAATATTTTAAGTTTGAATTAATTGATAAACCTTACAAAGCCCTATCGAGGCTCATATGGCCTTCGTAGGTCATCAAAGTGAAAAAGACAATAGAAAGGAAACAAAGCCCTATAGATGTCCATACTTTGCGGCTGGAATATTTTCAAAGTCACAAAATGACAACTGAAAAAAGGAAACAAATTCTCCGATGCAAAAATTAAAACCTAGGATTAGGAAAAGAAACATGTGCATCTGAGAAAGGAAAGAACACAATGAAAACATAATTGAAGGTCTGTGACACTCCTGATTCCATAATTAAAATAAATAAAACAGAAAACACAATAACCAAGCCAGCTATCAACACTACATCATGACTTGAAAAAATAATAATTACTATAAACTCAAGGATATATCAATAGCTCTACAACAATCTCCAAAATCCCAACTTATAAGTTAGCTTAACAATAGATCTAAAACAATGTACATACACAATGATGATAATAAATGTTAAAAAAGATATAAAATAAAAAAATAAAAAAATTAGAAACACCAATAGCTCTACAACAATCTCTGAAATCTGAACTTGCAAGTTAGTTTAACAATAGATCTAAAACAATATACACATGCTGATAATAAATGTTTAAAAAAAAATTAGAAACACATAGGTTAAACACATTATGTAGAAACACAACTCATAACCACAACACAAAATTTCAATTAAATGGAACTCAAAATTTCAATTAGATCGTTACCTTCATAACATAGTGAGTTCTCCAGCATGATCTGCAAAACATAGAAGATGAAGAGATTCATACAGTAGGTTGAGTTCGAAAGTTTCAAAAATGAAAAAGAAATAGTTGGCCCTCATATCTAACTGAGAAGAGAAAAAGTGTTTGGTTGGAAGAAATTGAAGAAAATCTGAAATTGAAATCAGTCTCACCTATTGTAATAGGTTGGCTTGGTTAAAGACGACTTGCAAAGCCCACCATTTGATCGAAAATGACTAGCTCAACTTTGAACGATTGAATGGAGTGGTCGGGGTTGCAATGGGCAAAATGGAGAATGAATAAGGGGTTACGGTTGGGGTTGGGGCAGGGGTTGGGATTGGGTATCCGCATTGGATAGGCTCGGATTGGGGGAGATCGGGTAGAAGAGAGAAAGAACCGAAGAGTGTGTTTGACTGTGTGTGAGAGAGAGAGGGGAGGTATGGGGAAGAGAAAGGCATCAAACCCTTGAAATGTTTGAAATTTGAAACCTGGAAAAGCAAAGCTTGAGAGAGAAATAAAAATAAAAGAAAAATGTGATCTCAACCCTTGAAATGTATGCCAAGAAGGTAATCTCAACCATTAATTTGTATGCCACATAAGAAGAATGGTGAATGAACATTTTGGTACAAAATAATAATCATTATAGCTTATTAAAAAACAAAAAAACTAATCATCCAGTCAAGAATGAAAAACCAATCATTAACACACATAGAAAAAAGCAACACAACCACAACGTTTCTAATGCTGATCAGTCACTTGTAACAAAATCACTCCAACACTTGAATTTGACTTTAAAAAATCAACTAAAAGAAATCATAATAGGAAAACTCATTCAAAATATTTATGAGAAACCGGAAAATCAATAATTATGAATTAAGAGAAATTGAAAAAAAAAATTCTAACATAACTCTTCTTGACAAAAACACCAGTGTCTTTCCCAATTTACCTGCAATTATCAAACTAAATACTAGCAATTATCACATTCACACTTTAACAATTTTTTCATTATCAAAATACATGATTCCTTATAGAAGGCTAAAAAAAAACCTGTTTAAAAAAAAATTACCATTAAAACAATGTAACACTTGAGAAAATCCAAACAATCCAAACTGACTATTGCCAACAAAAGTTAAGAGGCAAAACAAACTATTGTATTAAAACTAGAAAGATAGAACACCTAGTCAAGGTTCCTCACATTTGCATTGAGTTGCAATGGAGTATGAACTAAATAGGAAAAGCAATATAAAGTACTGCACTTCCTTCTACGTAGTGTTAAACAAAAGGACAATGCTTCCAAATGCCTTGGAGAATTACCAAATGCATCCATCACTACAATATATGAATTAGTATTATAAAAGATTGGTTCAATTCATTTGACCTCCTTGATTTGAAGAACCTTTACAGTTTGTTCACATAATGCCACATAAGAAAAGTTAATTTAAGTAAGCATGTTAAATAAATATATAGGCATTGAAGTAATAGTTAATTAAACAAAATTATTGACTACATTATGCATGATTTCATTAGACAGTGATGAGACTACTTGAATCTTTAAAATCTAAGATCTTACACAATCATTAATAGTACATTATCTCATGTTTCTCACTTAATCCCATTAAAAGAAAATATGTTTAGAAATTACGAACGTATTTAAACTAAGCCACCATCCTGTTGTGCCCTTGGGTCAATATTCACTTATCCAACTTTTCATTGGAAGAAAAATCCAGAATATGCAAACCAAAAAAAATAAAAAAATCCTGCATGCAAGAACAAATTTAAATTATTTGTTTTTGATGAACATAACAAATCTAGTAGTACATGGCAAAACTGATATTACACCTATTACATTCCTAAGTATGCATCAATGTCGGAATTAAGACCACAATGTTGCATTCAATTGTTCAAACATGAGGAGCTTTCGACATAATTAGAAGCATAACAATAGAAACTTGACACAATACAACCTACCGGTAACATCAAATAAAAGTTTAATAGCAATACTAATATTATGAAGCATCAAGTGCTTTGTAGTCTTGAAACATACTAATATTTTAATTGTTAAATAAATAAAAATGCTTCAAGAACCATATCAGTTAATAAGAATTTTATTCAAAAACCATCATGAGACTAAAAAAAACTGCGATGTCAACACTTTAAATTCTTTGTTTTTGATGAACATGACAAATCTAGTAGTCCATGGCAAAACTGATATTACACCTATTACTACATTCCTAAGTATGTATCAGTGTCGGAATTAAGAAAAGACCAAAATGTTGCATTCAATTATTCGAACATGAGGAGCTTCCATCATATTTTTTTTTTCTTCATAAATAAGCAGACTTTATTAAACCAAGATGATGCAAAGAACCCACAAATTCAACCCCCAATGGGATAACAAAGCTAAGAAATCAAATCATTCACAAAATCATTCATAAACAGACTCCGCGAAGGAAAATGCCCAAGTCAAGTTGCAGAGGCATCACTTACAGTGGTTAAGTTATGGAGGCAGCACTTGCAACGACCAAGTTGCAGAGACACTTTGCCTCAGCGCTGCCATTCACAATATTGTCGATACCCCCATCATTTCAAGTATTGTCAATGCCGCAGTCATTTGGAGTTGCTGAAGGAAGGAGAAAACCAAAGCAATTAAATTACAGAGGTAGTACTTGTAGCGCCCAAGTTGCGGAGGTATTTTATCGGCGCTGCCATTTCTAATATTGTCGGTTCTTCCATTTGAACTTACCGTGGGAAGTGACTTCCGCAGCAACTGCAACCGCTGCAACTAACTTGCGGAGGGAATATCCCACCAAGGTGATAGTAGCCTTTGAGAAAAGCTTCCCCTCTGCAAGCAAAGGCTAACGCCTAGCGCTGATAGCAGACCCCAAGGCATTACTAACCTAGGGCTGATGGTAGGCTCCAAAGTTCATTAACTTGGCGCTGATAACAGGCTCTAAGGCTTACTGGTTGGAGCTGATAGCAGGCCTAGAGATACTAGTATACTGCGATAATCCTGCGAAAATGGTAGTAGGGCAGCCCGAGCACAAGGGACTCTCTTTCCATTTACCCAGGTTATCGACTTGCCTTGGTTGCATAGGCAAGACCAAGAAAGCCCCCTTGGGTTTGGTACTAAGGCATAGCATGGCTAATAGTAGGCTTGGTTGTGGCCTTCGCCCTAGAAAGCTGGGAAGTTTGTGGTTAGGTGGTTAAGGGTGGAGTTTTCGCTGAGGTGAACACGAACATGGCCGATAGTAGGCTAATAGAGTCCTGAGAATGCATGTACTGGCTAAATAGAACTGAGAAGGCAAGTGCGGTAGTAAGGTTTACTGCTGCAAGTGTATTTGCTGAGGTTCGAGCTGAGAAGGCAAGTGTAGCGGCAAACACTTCCGCTGTAACTACACTTGTTGAGGCTCAAAAGGAAGTTGTAGTGCCAAACATTCCCGTCGCAACTACACTTGTTAAGGCTCAAAAAGGTAGTTGCGAAGGCAAACAAATAATACACAGTACATGCAGAGGGACACGTGACACCTTCAGCCTGATGGCTCAAGGTAAAATATTCTGTGTGATCCTTAGGGACACCTATCTTCTCTCTATTTTGCCACTTATTGTCCTCTTGGTGCGAAGGAAAAGCCTATAAATAGGACTCATTTTCCAAGGGCCAAGAAAAGGAATTTTGGTATTTGGGAGAGATGCTACCCATTTTGGCACTGCTATTGTCTTCTTCTTGAGCTACCTGCTTCACCCTCACCCAGCTGCATACTCTCCAACTGCCCGACAGTTACTGCTGTTTATTCTCCAGCCATTCCACCATTGTTGGACCATTAGCATAGTTTTGCCTCTCTGATCACCTTCCTAACCTTGTACCCCCTTACAAGATCCTTACAATAGAAATCAAATAGAATTTACTATAAATAAAAAAAAAATCAATTAACTATACAAAATAAGATTTGCAATGAGCAAGAAGATTAGAGAACAAAAGTGTAATTTTTTAAGTAAAATTTTAAATTAATGACATATATTACATATTTTTTAGACTGAAAGTGTAACTGATGTTAACAAGTGCCTCTAACACTAGTTAAAGTGCATTTAATATAGGGATACCAATTTGAACCCGACCCGACGGGGACCCGAATCGCCTCATCCCGATAAGCCAGGTTTTTCCCAAAAATTATTCCCCATAGGGCCTGGGGTGGTATTAAAAAATAGATCCCCGATGATATTCGGGCCGGGGATAGGGATAGATTCCCCCGGCCTGGCCAGGCCCCGTTTAATTCCCGAACAGCCTTGTATATATATATCTATTCAGTTCACTCTTCTATATAAACCCATCTCTCTCTCTCTTCTCTCTTCTCTGTTACAAACCCACTTCTCTTCATCTCCTTTCTCTCTCTCTCTCTCATGATCTATGGTGTGACTCACACACACACACACACACACACACTCTCTCTCTCTCTCTCTCTCTCACGATCTATGGTGTGACTCACACACACACACTCTCTCTCTTTCTCTTCCCTCTACTCTCTCTCTTCCGTATCCAAAGTCGTCGCATCCTCCGACGCCACTACTACCATGCCCCTGGCCGCTGTTCCTCTCTAGATCTTTGCCGCTACAGATTTACTCGTCGTCCCTCCATTTACCGCGGGAAGTGACTTCCGCAGCAACTGCAACCGCTGCAACTAACTTGCGGAGGGAATATCCCACCAAGGTGATAGTAGCCTTTGAGAAAAGCTTCCCCTCTGCAAGCAAAGGCTAACGCCTAGCGCTGATAGCAGACCCCAAGGCATTACTAACCTAGGGCTGATGGTAGGCTCCAAAGTTCATTAACTTGGCGCTGATAACAGGCTCTAAGGCTTACTGGTTGGAGCTGATAGTAGGCCCAGAAATACCAGCATACTGCGGCAATCTCGTGAAGATGGGAGCGGGGCAACCCGAGTACAAGGGACTCCCTTTCCATTTACCTAGGTCATGGACCTGCTTTAGTCGTATAGGCAGGACTAAGAAAGCCCCCTTGGGCTTGGTACTAAGGCACATCATGGCTGATAGCAGGCTTGGCTGTGGCCTTCGCCCTGGAAAGCTAGGGAGTTTGTGGTTAGGTAGCTAAGGATGAAGACTTTGCTGAGGTGAACATGAAAACATGACTGATTGCAGGCTATGAAGTCCTGAGAATACATGTACTAGCTAAATAGAACTAAGAAGGCAAGTGTAGCAGCAAGGTTTATCTCTGCAAGTGCACTTGCTGAGGTTCGAGCTGAGAAGGCAAGTG
>NW_021026641.1:0-18519 GCF_004153795.1 Camellia sinensis | reverse complement strand
TAACCCTCAGCAGTCTCAGGGAGGAGTTGCTAGATCTGGAGGATAGTCGTGATTGTTGTAGACAATGCATGATGATTAGGCAAACTGGAACTAATCACTGGAATGTGTCATTGAGATTGACGATTGAAAGGATACATTAAATTTATGTATTGTGTGATGATGTGTATAATTGTTGTTTATATGCATTGTGTTGTGTTGGAGGAGATAGGGGATGTACTCCACGGTTTAGGGGAAGATAGGGGATGGACCTCTAAACCGGATGTTGTTGGGAGGAGATAGGGGATGGACTCCATAGATAGAGCTCATATGCTTATCTATTAATGTGTTGACAGAGCTCATATGCTTGTCATTGGAAGTGTGATAGTGCTCTTGTGCATATCTATGGAAGTGATGATATAGCTTGTATGCTTATCTGTTAGTGTGTGATATAGCTAGTATGCTTATCTATTATGAAATGGAAAAGTGTTTAATATGAGTTACTGTCTCATATGAATTGTTTGGCCAAGTTCTGAGCCATGGGTATAAATTGAGAATTTAAAAGAATTGGAAAATGGATTGTAACATGGACATGTATGTCATGAAACTGTAAGGTGTGATAAGGGAAAGTATCAGTATTGGCCACCTATCAACTGCTAATCTTTTAGTCATTGCCCATATTTGGTTTAGTGTATTTCTACTGGGCTGTGGCTCACCCTATATGAGAATATCATTTTCAGGTGCAGGTAGCATGCCACCTCCAAGGACGTAGATTGAGAGGCTAGAGGCAGGCAGACTTTTGTTGTTTTATTTCTTTGATGTATTACATGTATATTCAAGCTAAGGGCTTAATGTGTAAATGAGTTAGCACTCTTTTGTTGTAACTAAGTGTTAACTTGGAAAGCTGTAAGCCTTTAGGGCATTTGCTTTTGTTGTTAACCTGTAATACTTTTGGTAATGGAACTCTGATGAATAGAAGAAAGTGGAGCTTTTATATATCAATGCATGTCTCTATTGATGGGTTTAATGTTATTATTTTGAGGGCGTTACAGAGCCTCGTTCGGAAACATTATTTAAGTAATTTTTTAATTTTTAGTCAAAATATAAGATAAAAAAAATATATTAGTAGACTTGTTTGATTTATATCTCACGATGGAATTTTTGGAAAAAAAAAATTCAAAATTTTGTTTGTTTTAAAGTTTTTGAATTTTTTTTTTAAAATCACTTCATCTCTCTTACACATCGATCAATTACTTTCTCTCTCTCTTTTCTTCTCTCTCCTTTTCAATTATTTTTTCTCTCACACACATCTATTCAACTACAATAAAATATCAAATCGTTTAAAACTCCCAAACTCTAAAACTATTTTCAAAATATACAATCAAACAAAAAAAAAAAAAAATCTAAACTATCTCCTCAAATTTTATTTGAAAATTTATCTCAAAACACAAACTAAACACACCCAATATGTTTGGAATAATTTTTTATTTTTTTACGAAAAGATATACAAAGAATAGAGAGAAAAAGAAATATTTAACTTTTTGGTATAGATTGTTAGATCTTTAATTTTTTTAGTGATTTTTTAACTTTTAAATTAAAATATTTAGTTGCCAAACGAGACCTGATATTTTTTAAATTAATTTTTTAATTCACAAATATTAGAAAGTACAATATTAGAGTATTAGAACGAAAATGATGCTTAAATTCAATCTCTCAGTACCAAAACCAAATGAGGGATTTTTTTATTTTTTTTAGAGTGGACCACTTCTGATTTTTTTTTTTTTTTATTTAACAAATTGACCGCATGTTATTGGTAAGAGGTTTTTACACCCAAAAAAATAAAAATAAAAATAAAAATAGACAATCATAATCTACCACTTTAACCGGTTTTGGTATAAAAACAAGCCCAAATAACACAATGTCGCTGTTTGGAAAGTGACTATTTTATAAGTTTTTTAATTTTTTAATTATTTTAATAGGTTATTTTAATTTTTGTATTTAGAAAAATAAGATAGATTTTTATTTGAGTTATTGTATTGAAAAATGTGTTTGAAATAATGTTTGATGTTGAAATGACAAATTTGTCCCTAACTTCACTTTTTCCAAAATTGGTCTATAGGGGCAAAAGTATCATTTCAGCCTGTGGGACTAGGCTAGCCCTACCCTCTGCCCACTACCGACTGCTTTGGTTTTGTTTGTTTTTTTTTTTATAATTATAAATTATTAATTTACGGGGCATAAGTGTCATTTTACCTGCTTCTTTTTTTTTTTTTGTATTTAAAACTATTTTAATCTCAACTTTGGGTTTCAAACACTCTGATGTGATTCGAAATTGACTTCTCTTTTACATACCTCAACAATAGTTCAAATCTTAACAGCCAACTTTAGAAATAGTTCAAATCTTAACACCCATACGTCATGTTTGATTCACAAGGTTAATAGTAAAGTATTAATAATCCTATTAAATTAGTGTGGTATTCACTATCCAATTGGATTAATATCCATTGGATTAATAATCTCACCCCTACCCCATTACTAATAATCCTACAAATTTGTTAGAATAATTATCTATTGGATTAATAATCCTAAACCAAAATGTTCAAACAAACATAGGATAATTGGACCCATGGATTAATAATCTCAATCTCATACTCTAATCCACCCAATCAAACATGCCCATAACGTATTGTCTATTACTTGTCATTGATATTAACAATGTTAATTATTTAAGATTAATACAATTAGTCAAAATCTTACATTAATGATTAACTCACGTCACACGCAAAATTTTATTTCCTAAACTAAGTAATTGTGAAGATGTATTTTTAAGTAAGATATGATCAGACAAGTTCTGAATCTCGATTACATGATATGATATCGATCTGATAGATTGAAATTCTGACATTGGTCAAACGAGTATGGCTCTTAAATAATGAAATTTTGATAAGAATGTGACTCATATAAGAATGTAACTCTTAATGAGATTAAATTCAACCTAATTAAGAAGAGGAATTAACGAGATTAAAACTCAATCCAACTAAGAGGAGGAAGTCAATATAAGAAATACTTGTTAGACAAATAAATAGGGTCCTGAATAATAATAGTAATAATAATAATAATATTGAGGAGGAGATTGGACACTAATTCAAAGAACACACTCACATAGGTTAAGGTAGACATGTTCTAGATTTTAGTTTTAAGTATTATTCATTATTTTGTAGTGTTCATCTCAAAAAAAGGGCCAACTTTTTAAATATTTAAGAGGGAGAGATAACCTTATTAGATTTGATTGTATGATCAAATTATGATAGATAAATTTAACGGAATGAAGTGCCCGTTGGGCACAGTAAATATTTTGGCCATTATTATCATTATTTGATTTGATTCTTATATAGTATTAGAATAAATAATAATTTTAATAAATTACAATTACAATGATGAATTATGACTCTATTTGATTTTAATAGGAAAAATTACATATAAGTGAGAATTGGATAAAATATTTACAAATTAATGAAAAAAATTATAAATTTTATTATTAATATTTTTAATTAATTTGATTTTTTTTTATAAAAAAAAAACAAGTGTAGTTCCCCGTTTTAAGGGCAAATTACAAAAAGAATTCTAAGGTTTCGCGTGTTTTGCAATTTAAACCCCATGTTTTTAATTTTGACAATTAAAACCCTGTAGTTTATTCTTTGTTACAATGTAAGCCCCCTCTCCCGTTTCATGAAGTAACGGAGAAAGTCATTTTTGGCACCAAAGCCTACCCAAAACAAGGCCATTTTTTATTAGCCCCATATAAAAGGCTTCAAATCTTTGATTTCATCGATTTCATCATCATCATCATTTGACCAACAGAAGAACAAATTTTATATGTTTTTATCTATTGCAATATCAAGCCAAACCAAACCTTTATCTGTTCAAATTTTTTGGATAAAAAATAGATAAAAAAAACACAAAATAAATTTTTGAACAGATAAAAAATAACTCGATCATCATCATCCAATTACTCTATCTTGAAATGTCTAGATCTGTCTTTGAAATGTGCAGATTTGTCCTCGTCACCACTTCGGAATGTCTAGATTTTCGAAGCTGAACTCAGATCTCACATTGGGAGTAGTATGTTCAGATTTGATTTAACTCCTCATTATTGAGCTTATCATATAAACCACACACAAGGGCTCGAAGATCGGTTTCAAACAATATTATTTCTAGAACCGAAAGCTTCAATGACTTCGAATTTTCAGGTATTGAGCAAGTACAAAGAGATTTGAAGAACACATCCTTTTTGCAAAGGCTAGGGTTTTGGCAGTAGCCTTCCAACGGTGAAGGCTAGGGTTTTGTTGCTCAAATCTAATATCGAGGTGGCAACAACGAAGTAGATGACAGTAGTGTGGCTTCAAATGATAAGACTTGAGGAGAGAGCGAGGAAGAGCATGAGAGAAATCCAAGGGCGAGAAAGGAAGTGGGAGTTAAGGCTAATGGAGGAGTGACGGACAATGGAGATGGGGGCAGAAGAGGAGGAGAAAAGGTTGTAGGAGAATAGGATAGGGTTTGGGGTGGCATGGAGTGGTTTGAATCTGATAAATTAGACGAAGCTAATATGAACTCTGCAACGAAGGTGTGGTCCGTTGATAGTGGTCATATAGTGGCGACAAAGCAAGGAGTAGCGGCGAAGAGATCAAGGACGTCGATTTGTAAGTTTGCAATAACGAGAGCGAGAGAAAAAGGTAAGGATATATGAAGAAATAAAAGCGAGAGGCAAAAGTGGAGGGATATTTTGGTCATTATATGATAACTTGTTCTTATGAACAAAATAAATTAGCGCCTGAACCTTTGGGTAAGAAAAATTCAAACTTAGAGTTTTGGCCCAAGTGCCCATGAAAAAACTAGTAACACTAATTTTAATAGTGGATTAATCTTCACTGTTTAGCTTTTAATATGCAATAATGTGATAATAGAATGACAATTCAAAATATCATATTTAACTGTGTCTACTAGACTAATGGAATATAATGATTTTTTTTTTATATGTATAAATAAAAGTCAAACTAGTAACACTAATTTAAATATCATTAGATCATGATAATGTATATAAGTGCCCATATAATAAATTTTACTTTCATCCAAAATGTAAAAATAAAAATAATAACTAGTTATCTCCATCCATCCAAAATGCAAAAAATAATAATAATAACTAGTTATTAAAAAAAAAAAAAAAAAAAAAAAAGATGCGGGTTGCGGGCGGGTCGGGTTCGACCCGAACCCGATCTTCTGCGAATTTATTGACCCGCACCCGCCCGCCTACCTACATCGAAACCGCCCAAAGCACTGCGGGTAGGGTAGGGTCGGGCGGTTTGTGCGGGCGGGTGGGTTTGTTGCCCAGCCCTAACTAATATAGCGCTATGTTTATATTTTTATGAAATTCAAGTGTTATATATATATTTTTGTTATTTAATTATGTGAATCCGTGGTCCTAAACCGATCCAATCCGTATTTAAATGGATTGGTTCGGATTGGTTCCATGATTTAAACGGATTGGATTGGTTTTAATTTTTCAGGAACCGTAGATAACGGATTGGTCCTGGTTTTACCCCAATCCGGTCCAATCCGGACCATGCTCACCCCTAGCCGCAACCGAACTGTTAAACCGCAAGCACCTCTAGTAATTTGTAAAACTTTATATTTTCAATTTGTTTAAATATTTTGTTTGTATTTTCAATTGAAAAAGAGTTTAAATATTCTGTTAAATATATTTTGTTGAAAAAAAGTTTTCAACTTGAATATATGAATATATTTTTTGAATTGAGAAAAAGTATTATTTATCTATATTTTTAATTTTTAAATCTAACTCTAAAAAAAATAAATAAAAATGATGATATAGGCTGGTTGGTTTTTATTTTCAAAAACAGATATAGATGTAACAATACAGAGGTATACAATCTCTACTACTACTTTGTTTATTGTTTGGGTAGTTTGAATTATTTTTATATTTTAGGAACCACATATTGTAATACTTTATGTGGATGAGACATGCTGTGATTGTAATATGTGGATGAGGCATGCAGTGATTATAATATTCTAAAGTTTCAAACTTCTTTATTTGGATGAGATATGCAGTGATTGTAATACTTTTGTAAGTTATTGACTGTAATTTTTTTTTTATTTTTTTTTTGAGAAAGTGCACAAGTTGAATTATGTTAAAAATTTATAAAATTTTAAACCTCCAAACCGATTCGTATCTATCGCCAATCCACTTAATCCTTATTCGCCGGATTGGCAGACAGATACGGATTAGTTTTCTCTAATCCGTCAATCTGGCGAACGGATGGTGAATTGGAGGTTTATGGCCGCAACTGACCAGGGCCCACCCTAATTTGTACATAGTCTTGAATGTTCCTCTTCAATTTAGCCCAAACAATACTACACTATAATTGTATATATATATGTGAAGGTGATTGGATTTACAGGCTAAGTTGGGTTTGAATTGGAGAGTTCAACATGGGTTTTTCATGGTGCTCTGCAATTGCTGTACTGGGCTTGTTGCTGAATGCTGTAGTTTTCTGCAAAGGAGGAACCACAAGTGCTTTTGTGAGACCAGTTGAGAAATCTGTTGATATGCCTCTTGACAGTGATGCCTTCCTTCCGCCCCGAGGATATAATGCGCCTCAGCAGGTCTGAGTTCTTTTTCTCTGTTCTTCTTATTAGTTCCTCTGTCACAATTTGAATTTGTTATGCTTTTTTTTTTTTGAAGTATCTGTAAGGTTTTGTAATTTTTCTGGGTCTCAATCTCAGTCCTTGCTCAAAATTTTAATTAGATATGAGTAAAAATTTGAGTAAAAGCTCCAATGGGAAACTTGGTAAAAATTTGAGTAACGAAGCTCTTCAATGACAAATTCAATTTGTGATATGAGAGGGTTAAAAGAGAATTGTTATGTCATCATTTTTAATAGTTGGTTTTGGGTTTTGGTTCGGCTAAATAATTGGATAAAACTGAATTTGATATGGGTTTTGAGTCAAACAGACGAGAGGTATTTTAAGTGATTTTTTTACTCAAATTTAATTTTCAGTTGAGTGTGTTTGGATATTGGATTTGGGTAAGTATTTGTGAGTAAAAACAAAAATGTCCAAATCTAATATCCAAACGCGGGTAAGGGTCAAAGATGCTTATGAGAAAAACTGGTTCTAATCTTTAATTTTGGACCATTTCAAGCCTTCTTAATTCAGAATTTTGCTTTTCTTGTTGATAAATTAAATGGGCTGTTTTCTTTCCTATTTAATAACTTGTTTTTGGATTTTTATTTTTATTTTTTTATTTTTTTATTTTTTTTGCATTTATATATTTTGACTTGTGGGTCATATGTAATTAGCTTCATATCACACAAGTTTTGGGTTTTTTTTTTTTTTTTTTTTTGCATTTATATATTTTGACTTGTGGATCATATGTAATTAGGTTCATATCACACAAGGAGATCATGTGGGCAAAGCTGTGATAGTGTCATGGATCACCATGCAGGAAGCTGGTTCAAGGATAGTCCTTTATTGGAGTGAGAATAGCAAAAAGGAGAACAAGGCCAAGGGCATTGTAGGTAGATGTAAATTCTACAACTATACTTCTAGTCACATCCATCACTGCACCATCAAGAACTTGCAGGTGAGTTTCAACCATTTTGATCCTCTTGTTTCATCATCAGATGCACCATTTTAATTCCCTATCCCTTTTTCTAATTTATGTACTATTGTTCATTACATCATTGAGTTGAGTATAAAAATGATCCAGTTTCTTGTTTTGTTGGCAGTTCGACACGGAATATTACTATGAAGTAGGGATTGGACGCACGACAAGAACTTTTTGGTTTATGTTGGTGATAATTACAAATAAAATACCCAAAAAATACAAAAAATAAAAGTTACAATAACTAATATAAGGGCTGAGGCGCGGGAAATTCGTTCTCTTTAAGGAGATTCAAGCCCTCTGCGGTTAGGCAAAGTCTCACGCCGGTGCAGCAGAACACACCTTGACTTGTCCCCCCCAGGGTACAACAGCCCAACTAAGTCGTATGGTTCACCAATACTGCACAATTGGTTGAACCCAAAGCTTTATCACATACACCCTTTTTTATTTGCCTGATAATCTCACACAAGACATAATAAAGCAACCAAAACTTCTTCACTCCCCCAAGATAAGAAGATAGCTCCATATATATAGGAGAGAAAGTTTGGAGGGTTATTCTTGGTGGACAAGAAAAGGAAAGGAAATTGGCGGGCAATTTCCTTAGAAGATTTGGAGACTTGATGAATGAGAATAGGATGGAGACTTGACTTGACTTGGCGAAGACTTAGAAAAGAAGACTTGAAGGATTCTTGGAGGAAAAGAAAACAAATCAAACCAATAACACATTATAATATTAAAATATCTGTTAATATTCCCCCACCTATTTTAATATTATAGGTAACAAAAACTAAGATTATTAGGCAAATAAGGATATTATGCATCATGGTAAGTGTGCTGTGCATTGAACCTCCATTAGTGAAACAATGATATCTACTCCAGAGCCAATAGTATGCTCAGCATTGAACTTTGACTACTTAAGGAAAATAAATAATTATTGCACACACATAATATTCCAGGTGTTCACATAAGCTTTAAAAGCTAGCACATTACGGCCTTATGCGATCCCAGGATTTATAAGTGTGTTTGAGAATTAACCCAAATCTCATAGGTAGCGGCCCCACTACCACACTCACATAGGTGAATTATGTCAAGAGTGCTCCTGTAATTATGACACCCCACTCAATAAGAGCTACAGAAATTCATTAAGAGTTTTTTAATAACTCAACCTCTACAACGTTACAGAATAAATGCACTTACATCATAGGGATGGGTAAAAAGTAATTTAGTGCATTTCTCACAGCCATCATATGATCGTTTTTCTCATTGAACCCAGTTACAAGATCTCTGGTCCCTGGGTTGAGTATCCTCATACATGGCTCCTGCTATATACAATGGGCTTCAACCTCATCCCCCTCGATGTATTCCAGACTTTATCTCTTGCTAAGGCCTTAGTTAATGGATCTGCAAGATTATCACCAGATTTAATATAATCTACATTTATGATGCCATTATTCATATAAGATCTCAAAGTACTGTGTTTTCTTCTGATAGGTCTAGATTTATCGTTATAATAACGGTTATTAACTTGACCAGTTGCTGCGGTGCTATCACAATGAATCAATATAGGTGGAATCGGTTTTTCCCAACAAGAGATTTCATTTAACAAATCTCTTAACCAATTTGCTTCTTCACTGGCTATAGCTAAAGCAATAAGCTCAGCCTCCATTGTTGAATTAGCAATAATGGTTTGTTTTTTCGATTTCCAACTTATAGCACCACCTCCCAATGTAAATAAGTAACCAGTAGTTGATAATGAATCACCTGACAAGGTATTCCAATCGGCATCACTAAAACCTTCGAGTACTGCAGGATACTTATTATAAAACAAGCCATATTTTATGGTACCAGATAAATATTTCATAACACGCTCAATGGCTAGCCAGTAATCACTGCCAGGCTTGCTAGTAAACCTGCTAAGTACTCCAACTGCATAGGCAATGTCAGGTCTAGTACAGTCAATCGCATAACGCAAGCTAGCAATCATACTAGCATATTCCTTTTGATTAATTACATCCTCATCATTTTCAATAAGAAATAAACGCACATGAGGATCGAAAGGAGTAAGAACATGCTTTCACTTATAAAAATTATATTTTCTCAAAATTTTCTCAACATTATGCGACTGATCAAGAAATATACCATCACAAGTTTTGGTAATTTTCATTCCCAAAATATAATTAGCCTCACTAAGATCTTTCATATCAAAATGGCTACTAAGCATATTTTTAGTTTCCTCGATGATATGCAAATTAGAGCCAAATATAAGTAAATCATCCACATAGAGGCTAATAATGACATGTGAATTCTCTTCAGATTTATAGAAGATGCATTTATCAAATTCATTCGTTTTATAGTCATTCTCAATCATGTAGGAATCCAATTTCTCATGCCACTGTTTAGGGGCCTGTTTTAAGCCATATAGAGATTTAACTAGCTTGCATACTTTGCTTTCTTGATCGGGTTCCACAAAACCCTCAAGTTAATTCATATAGATTTCTTCACCCAGGTCTCCATTTAAAAAGGCCGTTTTAACATCCATTTGATGAATCTTTAGATCATGAATTGCAGCCACTGCAATTAATAATCTAATGGATGTAACTCTAGTAACCGGAAAAAATGTATCAAAAAAGTCAAGATCTGCTTCTTGTTTAAAACCTTTTGCAACAAACCTTGCTTTATATTTATCAATAGTTCCATCCGATTTAAGTTTTTTTCTCAAAACTCATTTACAGCCAATAGTTTTACAACCTGGTAGTAAATTTATTAATACCCAAGTTTTATTGGATAATAATGATTCTATTTCATCATTTACAGCCTCGTTCCAAAAAACAGAGTCAGGAGATGCCAAAGTTTCTTGTAAAGTTAATGGAGTTTCCTCCACATTAAAAACATGATAATCAGGGCCAAAATCTTTTTCTAATCTGGCTCTTTTACTCCTTCTAGGTTCAAAAACTATAGTGTCTTGGTTTTATAAAAGAGGAGTAGAGAAACTAGTTTCAGATAAAATATTTTCTTGATAATTTTGACCCCCACCATTTTTAGATTTAAAAGAAAATTTTTCTTCATGAAAAATTGCATCACCTGATTCGAAAATTATTTTGTTTTCCTTATCAAAAAATCTATAGGCTGTACTATTTGTTGCATATCCAAGAAAAGCACAAGTGGCAGCTTTCACACCTAATTTAGGTCTTTTAGGGTCCACAAGTCTAACAAAACCTAGACAACCCCAAACCCTCAAATATCTCAAATTTGGTTTATGCCCTTTCCACAACTCAAAAGGTGTAACTTTTGTTTTTTTATGTGGCACTCTATTCATAACATAACATGCAGTTAAAATTGCTTCTCCCCACAAATTTGAAGGAGCACCTACTTCAATTAGCATAGCATTTGTTAAATCAGTTAAAGTTCTATTTTTCCTTTCTCCTACACCATTAGATGCAGGTGAATATGGTGGAGTAGTTTCATGGATTATTCCCAAAGGCTGAGCAAACGAGTTGAATCCAAAAGATTTATACTCACGGCCACTATCACTTCTATATCTTTTAATCTTTTTACCGAATTGATTTTCAACTTCAAGAAGGAATTCTTTAAATTTTTCAAAAGCATCACTTTTATTTTTCAACAAGTATACATAAGTGTATTTTGAAAAATCATCAATAAAAGTGATAAAATATTTATTTCCACCACGTGTTAAAATTCCTTCAAATTCACATAAATTAGTGTGAATTAATTCTAACAATTTAGTATTTCCCATCACACTTTTATGAGGCCTTTTAGTTATTTTTGCTTGACTGCAAACTTCACATTTCTCAAATTTATTTGTTAGTCTAGGAATTAATCCTAAACTACTCATGACTCCCACATATCATCTATTAATATGACACAGACGAGCATGCCAAAAATTCATAGAAGACAGCATATAAACAAAAACATGTGTTTTCTTATTCTCAACATTTAATTTAAACATTCCATCACAGGCATACCCTTTCCCCACAAATATGTCTTTTTTAGTGATTACATATTGGTCAGATTCAATAGTCTGCTTGAAACCAACTTTGTTGAGCAAATAACTTGACATCAAATTTTTCCTCATGGACGGTGTGTGCAACACATCTTTTAAAACAAGCACACGTCCAGAGGTAAAATTCAGCTCAACATCCCCACACCTGAGCACCTTGGTTAAACTGGAGTCACCAAGCATAATAGTCTCCTCCTCATTAAAAGAAGTGAAATCCTTGAACCAATCTTTATCGTAGCAGACATGCCTATTGGCACCAGAGTCTGCCCACCACCCTTCCACATATTGAACCATAAAAATATCTGTAATCATTGCCACAAATGGTTCCTCGATAACATTAGCCTGTGGTCGAGACTGTTGTTTCCGAAATTTGCAAGTTTGAGTAATATGTCCACTTTTGCCACACACAAAACATATCACATTTGCCAGGTCTTGTGAAAGGGGTTCTTGGTTCCATTTCTTTTGCCTCGGGTAATTTTTATTTTGTGGCCTTCTAGTATTTTTCCAGATTTTCTTAACTGGTTTCAAGTGACTATTTTTATGAAATCGACCTTTAGGTCAAGTATTTCCAGAAGTTAAATTTACCTTTGCAGTGTAATGCTCTTGTGTCATAAGCGTATTTTGTCCTCATGCTTCCTCCTCTACCCGAATCCGTGCGATTAGAGTCTCTAAGGACGTCTCTTTTTGCTTGTGATGCATTAAGAACTCCCTCCAAGACGATGGTAGTTTGTCAATAATACCTGCTACAACAAGATTGTCTCCAATTTTGATGCCTTCAGATCTAACTTCAGCTATTAACATCTGAAAATCTTGAACTTGCTCCACCAATGATTTTCCATTTATCATCTGATAGCGGAAAAAACGGCTTGCAGCATATTTTTTAGCATCTGCCTCTTCAGTGTCATATTTATTCTGCAAGGCTTTCCAAATTTTCTTTGCAGTGGTGTAAATAGTATCATAAAAATCATAAAATTGATCTGAAAGACAATTCAAAAGATAATATCGACATTTATACTCATCTATGTTGTATTTCTCAATTTTTTCAAGATGAGCAGCATACTCCTCGTCGGTCATCTCTTCAGTGAGGACTTTGTTTGGATTTTCTCGGTCAGGATATAGGCCACCTTGAGGAGACTGAGGTAGAAAAGAACCTAGCCTTTCCATCTCTTGAAATGGGCTCCCTTGAACCGGAAGGGCTTGTTGAGATCGTCGGTATTCTCATTGGGCTTCTCCAGTACAGGCTCCATGAAATTTTACTCATTGAATCTCCTTAAAATTGTTGGTGATAATTACAAATAAAACACCATAAAATACAAAAAATAAAAGTTACAATAACTAATATAAGGGCTGAGGCGCGGGAAATTCGCTCTCTTTAAGGAGATTTAAGCCCTCTGCGGTTAGGCAAAGCCTCACATCGGTGCAGCAGAAAAAACCTTTGACTTGTCCCCCCCAGGATACAATAGCCCAACTAAGTCGTATGGTTCACCAATACTGTACAATTGGTTGAACCCAAAGCTTTATCACATACACCCTTTTTTATTTGCCTGATAATCTCACACAAAACATAATAAAGCAACCAAAACTTCTTCACTCCCCCAAGATAAGAAGATAGCTCAATACATATAGGAGAGAAAGCTTGGAGGGTTATTCTTGGTGGATAAGAAAAGGAAATGAAATTGGTAGGCAATTTCCTTAGAAAATTTGGAGACTTGATGGATAAGAATAGGATGGAGACTTGATGGATAAGAATAGGATAAAGACTTGACTTGATATGGCGAAGACTTAGAAAAGAAGACTTGAAGGATTCTTGGAGGAAAAGAAAACAAATCAAACCAATAACACATTATAATGTTAAAATATCTGCTAACAGTTTACAACTCCTCCTAAGGTTGGCTCGGATGTCCCATATACATTTGGTCTCATAAGTAAACTCCTCTTTATTATATCAATTTGCCGATGATTGTAAAATCTTTTGTACATGTTGAGTTAGTGTTTGATATTTGGTATACTGTTTCTATCACCGTTCATTCAAGCTAAGGAGGCTTTGGTTCCACTTTTGCTAGACTTTTTAATGGATCGTTAATTGGAGATGATTACGAGCAATGTGCATTTTTCTTTTGAAACTTGGTGTTATTTAACTTGCTGGCTTACCATTTTGGGGGAACGCTGCGTTTCTTTCCCAAATTTTGTTTGTTTTTGTTACCAAATGAACCTCCTGTGCCTTGGTGTGTGTTTTGTTGACTATATCAAGCAACTTTTACAGGGGATATTGGTCAGACTTATGATTCAAATAAGACTCTTACTTATTACGAATCAAACCCAACAAAAGGGAAAACAGTGTTGTTTGTTAGGGACCTCAGTTATGCTGATTATTATCCAAATCATGGTAATGAAAGGTGGGATACACGAGGAAGGTTTGTTGGAACAATCTTCTGTGTAAATAAAATAATTTGAAACAATTCAAACAAAATAAAATAAAACTTACAGTATTTATTTTGTAGAATCGAATAAATAATTCAAAGGCCAAGTCGAGTGTGTGACACTCTGTCCTTAAGACAGATTCGCCCCGCTGCTGTGCTTACGATTGAGTGGCGTCTATCTCACAGGATACAATGATCTTCACAAAATTGTTGTAGCACACCAACCAAAATTGTACGGCGAACCAAACCTTGTGTTCTATACTCTATTAAATTTAATTTAAAACTAATATATGAAGAATAAATGCACTAGAACAAAATGGACAGCAAAGAGACAAATATTCAGACTGATTTTCGAATACAAGACTACTGGAATCATGGTTGTATTTATAGACAATATATCTGACCCGAACAGGTACTTTAAGGAAGTGAACAGGTGTTATTTTGAATGAACAGATATCATTCAAAATTCAAACAGATTTGGAACAAAACTGTCCAGATTTGAATTTGTCTGAACAGTTAAGAATCTATCCGGTTTTAGACAGTTAGAAAAACTGTTTGAACTGAAAAATCTGTTGTGGAATATTTTAGATAGGAAAAAGTTTGTTTGGACAAAAATTTAAATTCAAATTTGAATTAAATTGCTGCAACAAATTTTGAAAAAAAATTAAATGAATTTCATCCAAAAAATTAATACAAGAACCGACCCGATCCACAACCCACACCCGCGCGCCGGACGGGCAGCGGCGGCGCGCGCGCGCTTGTGGTAGTTTGGGCTATGGTTCACTTTGTCCATAACTCCTCTCTTCTACAAACTTGGGGTGCCCTTTGGGGCCCAACCCAAGTGTTGTAGGCTAGAGTTTATATACTCAACAAAACTCTCTTAAAGTTTCAATGTGGGACAAGCCTCACAAGGAAACCCACATTTAAAACTTAAATGTTCAATTCCACGAACCCAAAAATGACGTCATGTTCCCATTCACTCATAAATGGTTTTGACGAACCGTCTTCACCGTGTGACTTGCCACGCGGCAAGGAACACTTCACCTCTTCGGACCTACCCCAAAAGACGTTTGGGGCCCACTCAATTTTGGGCTCAAAGTCGCCCCAAAATAAGCCTAATAAACCAATTTTTCCCTCGATGAATTCTCAACTAACTCTCTTGCTAATCCTTTGGTTAGTGGATCCGCTATGTTGTCTTTAGACTTAACATATTCTATGGAAATAATTCCATTAGAGAGTAGTTGTCTCACGGTGTTATGTCGATGACAAATGTATCGTGACTTACCGTTATATATGTGACTCTGTGCTCTACCTATAGCTGATTGACTATCGCAATGTATGCATATAGCAGGCACTGATTTAGGCCATATTGGAATATCTTCAAGGAAGTGGTGAAGCCATTCTGCTTCTTTCCCAGCTTTGTCTAAAGCTATGAATTCTGATTCCATAGTAGACCTAGCAATACAAGTCTGTTTGGAAGATTTCCAAGATACAGCCGCTCTACCAAGAGTAAAGACATACCCACTGGTGGACTTTGAGTCTATAGTATCCGATATCCAATTTGCATCGCAGTATCCTTCAAGTACTGTTGGATATATAGTATAATTTAGCCCAATATTGCGAGTAAATCGGAGATACCTTAAAACCCTTATAATTGCTTTCCAGTGTTCTACTCCCGGATTACTCGTATATTTACTTAATTTACTTACTGCATAAGCTATATCTGAGCGAGTGCAATTCATCAAGTACATTAAGCTTCCAATAATTTGGATATACTCTAATTGAGAAATACTTTCGTGTACATTCTTAGAAAGATACAAATTAACATCTATAGGTGTTCTAGCAAGATGATCATCATCTTTGCTGAATTTGTCAAGTATTTTCTCAATGTAATGAGATTGTGACAAAGCATATCCTTCTGATGTTTTGGTAATTTTCATATCAAGAATTACATCAACAATGCCCATGTCCTTCATGCCAAAGTGTTTATTCAACATTTTCTTAGTAGTTAGTAGTTTTAATTCATATTATTATTACTTACTATGATGAGCATATCACTACATAAAGACATACATTGACATAACCTTTGGTCTGTGTTTTTTAATATAAACACATTTGTCACACTCATTAATTTTAAAGTCCATTTGACATCATTGCCTTGTCAAATTTTCTCAGCCATTGCTTTGGCGCTTGTTTTAAACCATTATGATTTTAACGCAATTTACACCACTTTCTTTTTCTTTTCCTGGAATAAAAAACCTTCTGGTTGTTTCCATTGTAATTTCTTCATTTAACTCACCATTTAAGATAAGCGGTTTTTCAACATCCATTTGATGAATTTCTAGATTGTATAGAGATTGCAAGATGGGCAATTAAGCATTCTAATTGGATGTTTATTCTAGTAACCGCGTGAATATATGTCAAAGTAGATTAAGACCTTCTATTTGTCTAAATCGTTTGGACCACAAGTCTTGCCTTGTAATTTGTCAATTGATAACCATCGTCGCTTTTTCGATTTTCTCTTTGAAATCCACTTGTTCCAAGAGGTTTACAAACCTGGTGGACAAATCGCACAAATTCCAAGTTGTGATTTCTGCAAAGAGTGGATTCAAACTTTACTTGTTGACAACTTCTTTCCATAAAGGAGCTTCAGGACTGGAACATAGCCTCTATAAAAGTTAAAGGCTCATTTTTCTAACAAAAAAGTTAGGAAAATCTGGACCAAAAAGATACTTTTGAGGTTCTAGCACGTTTTATACGCCTAGGTTGTCCTTTTTCTCAATTTTGATCTAACTCTTGTTCTTAATTCATGTTCTTGATCCTGACTAGTTAATAGCATCATGAGTCTTCTTATTATTTACCAGTCTCTTGTCTAGTTTATTTGAGAATACATGTTCAAAGAATGATGCATTCCGAGACTCAATAATAGTATTTTACATGCATTTCGGTATATCTGATTATTGAATCAAAAACCGAATGCACTACTATTCTTAGCAATAACCAATGAAAATGCAATCAATGGTCTTAGGACCCTATCTTAGTCTTTTTTAGGACTAGGATAGCATTTTAGCAAACACCCCCAAAACAACTTTTTAAGTATTTTGTAGGATGGTACTCTCTGCCCAATGCACATTTCTAAGGATGTTTTTGATTCCACTTTTTTCGGGGTCTTTATTTAAAATATAATTTAGTAGAAAAGTATTGTTTCCCCCACAAAGTTCTGAAGTAATTAATATGGTATTCATCATTTCTTTTAAAGTCCTATTTTTTCCTTTCAGCAATTCCATTTTGCTGAGATGAGTAAGGAGCGGTGGTTTGATGAATTATTCATTTCTCTTACAACCAACTTCCCCAAAAGGTAATTTCATATTCACCACCCTCACTCACTTCTTAAGTTTCTTGATTTTCTTCCAAGTGATTTTCAACTTCATTCTTTATATTGAATGAAAGTTTCCAAAACTTCATCATTGGTTCGAATTAAATTAAACATAACTATTCTAGTATTAGTCATCTATAAAAGTGCATAAAATTACTTTTTCTCCCACCTCTAGTTTGAATTAATTTAAAATCACAAATGTCAGCTAAAATTAATTCAGATGGTTTCGTCTTCTTTCAATTGAATGAAACAATGAGTTTTAGATAATTTTGCCTCAACGTAAATTTCACATTTATGATTTTGAATCAATGTCAAATTTTAGGTAAACATTCCATATTAAATTAATCTATGCAAAGATCCATAATTAACATGTCATATCTATCATGCCAATAAATTTGAAAGACTCAAGCAAGTAAGAAGAAGATGTATTATTTATTAATAACTGAGGGTACACAGTCATTACATTTAACTTGAAAAGGCCATCAGACAATGTAAACACTTTTCTTTACATACATTCTCATCTTAGTAAGTACAAATTTATCCACTCTCAATACTACCTAAACCCATTCTTATTCAACAAATATCCGGAAACAAGTTCTTGCGAATGTCCTGGTAATGCAGCACATTGTGAGAGTGAGTTCCTTTCCAGATGTCATCTTGAGTACAATGCTTTCCTTGTCCTTTCAAACTTTGGAAGTTTAAGGAGTGCCATAAAAAGTTTGTTCACCATTGTCTACTGGTAGAATTAAGATGTGAACATCTTTTTGTCGGCACAAATATGACAAGTAGGCACCCAATTGTCCAACCCACTATCCATTTAGGATTTCTGACAAGGATTCCCTCAGAAACAACTGCAGAAAGATTTATATGCAATCTATTCCATTGAAATATTTGTCCACTTCGGTTCATATGGGCTTTGAGCAGGCTTCTTTGCTTGTTCTTTCTTTTGCTTTTGCCTTTACTCGGCAACTTTCGCCCGATGTCCTCTTTGTCCACAGAGTAATTTGTCATTAAACTTGTACTTTTTATTTCCCCCGCCCCCCCCCTTTAG
>NW_021026640.1:716245-735711 GCF_004153795.1 Camellia sinensis | reverse complement strand
TATCTGGCAAAGCAGTCCATGTTTGGCACTTCTTTCAAAAATCAGTTTTTTCTCAAAACGATTTGCCGGATTTGGACTCTTTGGTTCAGACTTAGAACCGTGACAAATTTGAGAGTCCTGAGCTGTAGTGACCCCAATATGAACAGAACGGGAGCTCATTCCTCCCGGGGCGTTCGGGGACGTCTACACACATGCAAGATGCAACTACAATAGGCTCGGCTACTCTAAGATGGCACATGATGATGCTACAACTAACACGTATTCAACTTGGAATTGAAATACAATGCAGTTAGTATGATGCGCCGAGCCCGGTGTATGCAATACTGATGAATGAATGCACGCATGCATAGCATAAGGTATGCTAAATTAAATATGCCCTAGTACTGACCATCAAAATCAGGTAAGTAAAAGGGAGAAAGAAATGGGGGTTGGAAGACATGCACACACACACCCACACTTATTACACATTCGCCCTCGCTCGGAGGGACCGAAAGAATAATACAAATCAACTAACTAACAAGCTAATTAATTATTACACAACACTTAACTAATTAACAAATTAATTAAGCTAAGAAAGCAGTAAAGAGTCCTCGGGAAGAAGGATGAATGCATGCATGCTCGGCTCCGCTCGGAAATCCATCGCTATGTCACATGCTGCCTCTGTTTACACTGCTTTGCACCTCTAAAAGCTGCATAAGTCTCCAGGATGCTTCTGAACCACCTTCTGAGCACTGAGGAAGGTCTCCAGCCAAAAATAAATGCCATCGGCCATCCATCGACCATGGATATTGATATCGACCACAAATGTTTGGTCGATCAGCACTGTAGATGGCCGACCAGCCATATCTTCCTGCAGAAACCTGTTTTGACAGCAGCAGAGGATAGACAAGGCATGTCAATGCATTTCAAGGCAAATGTTTGCACAACCACACCCCATATCATGTTTAAGACTCAAGGGAGTATGCTCGACCCTCGGATCACCAATCACGCATTTCAATGCATGATGGCCCAAGAAGCCAAAGTGTGCAATTTCAATATGGAATGAAATGCGCAAAACAAATAATGGGTCCCAACCTCATAATCAATTCAAGAGGCAAGAGATGCATGCTATGATATGCAACCTAAATATGCAAGCTAAGCATGCAACATGAGCATGTGAACATGCAATATGCAATAGGCATACAACCTAAACATGTGGACGTGTATAGCATGCAACAACATGCACAATGAAACAAGCATGCAACAACATAGTGAGATGGACTTAAACTAGCATGGGTAGCTCTCAAGCATGCCAAAATCAGTGGCCAACCATGATGAAAACTAGGCACCAAAATGCACACAAGCATGCACCATGCAAGGGCTCAAGCCTAAGGCCCAAAACTCAACTCTCCAAGAGCATGGCAAAGATGAAACAATGAAATGGCATATATTCCAGCTCTGAAACAGCATACAAAATGACTCCGAAATGATGCAACAACTCACACGAAGCATGTTGGATGGCTTAAGCATTGAAACTAGTGAAGTGTGTTACACTATAGGTATGCAAAGCAAGCATCATTCAACCAAGGGGCCTCAAAACCAGAGCTAAGGCAGCCCAAATTATTAACAAAATCAGTTTAAAACATGGCCAAAACATGCTAGCATCAAGGGCCAAAACAACATGCAATGTGAGCTAGTAAGCATGGTTTACGCTACAAGCATGTGAAGCAAATGAGGGACCACCAAACCAGCCAAAAAAAGTTTCAAGGCATGCCAAAATAAGCCCAAAAAGCCACTGAAACATAGTCAACACATACTAGAATGGGGTGCCCCTTTGATAAGCGAAAAAGGGAGTTACTCTACACATGCAAGAGGTAAACAAAAATGGACCAAACCAGATATGGAAAGAGTCTATGCAAGTCCCAAAAGTCACCAAAAAGGGCTTGAACCAAGCCTCCAAATGATCTAAACATAAGCCCCTTTGTAAGGCCAAAAATGCCAACAAACAAGACAACAAGGGAGAGGGTCACCCCTCTCTGATTTAGGCCCTCAAAACAGCAAGCCTATCACCAAAAATCCACTGGATTTCAGTGGCTATGAGGCCAAGAAAAGACTAATACAAAGGCTTCAAGGTATGGCACAAAACAAGGCCGAAACAAGCATGCAAGAGGGTAGACGACCCCCAACAGTAAAATGATCTTAAAAGAACATCAAAAGGGCCTCAAAACAAGAATTTTTTCAGTTTATGACAAAGCTCAAATATGCTTGCAAGTATGGCTAAGATATGGATCAAAATAAAGCCTTAAAAGGGAGATGAAGCATACAAGCAGGTAAATGACCTCTAACAGAAAAATTCCCTGAAACAAACTTCAAGAGCAGCTCAAAATAACACCTTTTCCAGTTTATGACAAAGCTCGAAAATGCCTGCAAGTATGGCTAAGCTATGAAGCAAGATAAGCCTTAAAAAGGGAGATGAGTGTGTTACCCTTGTAGCCAAGAACTCCAGCAGCCTTTGGTCCCAAAAACTAGTCCCTTAGCCTCTGAAAACAAGCTCCAAGATGCTTGGATGGATGAGGGAGAGGTTAGGCTAAGAGTTGAATTGCAATGGGGCCAAGAACCTCACACTTTTGACCTAAAATGGAGGAGATGTGGAGAGACAAAGAGGGATATATGTGTATATGCCCTAACCAAGTTCTCAACCTGGTATAAGGAGAGGGGAGCCTTCCTTTATAGAGCCAAGGGACTAAAGCTTCTCTTAGATGCTTCAAACCAAGAGAAAAGATCCTCCATACACGTGTATGAAGGATCCAGTATGTGCCCTCCAGCTGGCACAGCTGGCATCCATTCAATCTGTAGAATACACCAGAAGGTCGTCGACTAGCAAAAATGGTCAGTCGGCTACTATAAATGGTTGGCCTGCTACTTATTTGGTCGGCCGGCACATTGTTCTGGTCGGTCGGCACAATGTTTGGTCAGCCGGCAGGAAAAATCTGCTCTGCAGGTCCATCTTCAAACGGGCATAACTCCTTCATATGAACTCCTTTTCAGGTCATTCTTCTGTCCAAATTGAAGCCCGGAAGTAAGCTTTCCAATGGAACCATCCTTGTATAAAAATTCCAACTGTACAAAAAGTAATGCTTGTTTTGGTAAAGGTTGCTCAGTTTCGGTCCAACCGGGATGATGCCCAACTTCAACCAATCATATCTCCCCCATCCGGACTTGGCTTTAAGAGACTCTTGAATGCAAAATAAAACCCCGGAAGTCTTCTGTCCAACGGTAGTAACCTCATAGATTAAATTCAAGTGCATAGACAGAAAAGCCTGATTTAACGAGGACCGCTCGACTCTCTCTTAGCGGTTCATACCCAACTTCGTCCTCAGCCAGGCTTCTTCTCTCTTCTCCTCTTTTCTTCAACTCCAAACCCCCGAAAAAGGTGTTTTGAAAGATTTTTCAATGATTTCATCTCTCTTTCATTCATTTCCACTTTGTCCTTGCTCGGTTTATCGAAAAGCGCATCATTTGACAAAATGTGAGCCTCGGAACATTGTAGAAACTTTATTTTAAAAATGTTTTGAAAGAGAGGTTTTTAAGGTCTAAAAACCATCCAAAACAGCTTTGGTCCAAAATGGGGTGTGAAGTTCAGATTTGTCTCTCTCCTTGCCGAAGAAACCGAGTCTTTGCCCTGCACACCTTTCTCCACCAAGTAAACCATCAATAATGCCCAAGTCTTGTGGGCGGTCAAAAATGGGGTGTCTACACCCATACTTTTCACGTTGAACCACGGTTATGATATTATGTGTACGCACCTAGTGTTGAGGGTGACGGCACCGTTTACGTGTTAAACGTGGTTTTTTTTGTGTCCATGCCTTTCCTAGGAAAGATACGGTTCAGCCGCGCGCCTTATCAATTCCATCCATTGCATACAGAATATAGGTTGCATTGTTTTGCATCCTCCCATCCACCTGCGTTGTTTTACATTCTTAGGTTGCATTGTCTTGCATCCTCCCGTCCACCTGCGTTGTTTTGCATTCTTAGGTTGCATTGTCTTGCATCCTCCCGTCTACCCGCGTTGTTTCGCATTCTTAGGTTGCATTGTCTTGCACCTTCCCGTCCACCCGTGTTGTTTCCCATTCTTAAGTTGCATTGTCTTGCATCCTCCCGTCTACCCACGTTGTTTCGCATTCTTAGGTTGCATTGTCTTGCATCCTCCCCTCCACCCGCGTTGTTTCGCATTCTTAGGTTACATTGTCTTGCATCCTCCCGTCCACCCGCGTTGTTTCGCATTCTTAGGTTGCATTGTCTTGCATCCTCCCGACCACCCGCGTTGTTTCGCATTCTTAGGTTGCATTGTCTTGCATCCTCCCGACCACCCGCGTTGTTTCACATTCTTAGGTTGAATTGTCTTGCATCCTTCCACACACACATTGCATGCGTTGTCGCGTTATGCTTTACTTCTATGTGTTCAAGTTTCTATACACATTGCATGCATTGTCGCATTATGCTTTACTTATATGTGTTCAAGTTCTTATACACATTGCATGCGTTGTCGCGTTATGCTTTACTTATATGTGTTCAAGTTCCTATACACATTGCATGCGTTGTTGCGTTATGCTTTACTTATATGTGTTCAAGTTCCTATACACATTGCATGCGTTGTCGCGTTATGCTTTACTTATATGTGTTCAAGTTCCTATACACATTGCATGCGTCGTCGCGTTATGATTTACTTATATATGTTCAAGTTCCTATACACATTGCATACGTTGTTGTGTTATGCTTTACTGATATGTGTTCAAGTTCCTTCATCTTCACACATTGTACATGTTGTCACATGTGCTTCACTTACATGTATACATTTTATTCCCTGCTTTACACATTGCATACGTTGTCGCGCATGCTTTACTTACATGTGTATACTTATCAATTGCCTTACACATTGTACATGTTGTCGCATGTGCTTTACTTACATGTGTACATTTTATTCCCTGCTTTACACATTGCATGTGTTGTCGCGCATGCTTTACTTACATGTGTATACTTATCAATTTCCTTACACATTGCATGCGTTGTCGCGTTATGCTTTACTTATATGTGTTCAAGTTTCTATACACAATGCATGCGTTGTGGCGTTATGCTTTACTTATATGTGTTCAAGTTTCTATACACATTGCATGCATTGCTGCGTTATGCTTTACTTATATGTGTTGAAGTTTCTATACACATTGCATGCGTTGTCACGTTATGCTTTACTTATATGTGTTCAAGTTCCTATACACATTGCATGCGTTGTCGCGTTTTGCTTTACTTATATGTGTTCAAGTTTCTATACACATTGCATGCGTTGTCGCGTTATGCTTTACTTATATGTGTTCAAGTTCTTATACACATTGCATGCATCGTCGTGTTATGCTTTACTTATATGTGTTCAAGTTCTTATACACATTGCATGCATCGTCGCGTTATGCTTTACTTATATGTGTTCAAGTTCCTATACACATTGCATGCGTCGTCGCGTTATGATTTACTTATATATGTTCAAGTTCCTATACACATTGCATACGTTGTTGTGTTATGCTTTACTGATATGTGTTCAAGTTCCTTCATCTTCACACATTGTACATGTTGTCACATGTGCTTCACTTACATGTATACATTTTATTCCCTGCTTTACACATTGCATACGTTGTCGCGCATGCTTTACTTACATGTGTATACTTATCAATTGCCTTACACATTGTACATGTTGTCGCATGTGCTTTACTTACATGTGTATACTCTTCCTCAACTCCATACATTGTGCACGTTGTCGCGTGTACTTTACTTATATGTGTTTGTGCCTTCATAGCATTGTTGTGCCTATTTCCAAATTGCATTGCTATGCACACACTTGGGTTGCGTTGTTATGCACCCCTCTCACCCGCATTGTCATGCACCCTCTCACTCGCGTTGTCACGCACTTTTCACTTGCATTGCTATGCATGTATCTAACGATATTGTACCTATTAAGTTCTCTTTCTTTTTCAGGCACGATATTGTATGCACGGTTCATTTGAGGCTGGCACAACCAGACGAACCGGACAGGAACGATATTGTATGTACGGTTCATTTCAAGCTGGCACGACCAGACGAACCGCACAGGTACTGTATTCTTCGCGTCAAATGTAGCGAGAATTACATAATTCTCTTACATCCTTTCTGCATTGTAGTGTAGTTTGGTTTGTGCTAGCTTAAAACTATCGCATGTTATGCTTCATTACAGCTTTCTTTGCATGATCATAAGTTATGCTCGGCTTTGTGCATTGTTCTTGCATTTTGCCCCTGTCTTCGGGCGCATATCTTTTTCTGTAGCTTGTATGCTTGTCTAAGTCTTCGGCCTTGTCAAAAATGGGTTGTTTTTGGGCTTTGACACTCACTCCTGTCATTGTTATGACTTTCGAGTTCTGTCAAAGAGGGGCAACTGTAGACACCCCATTTTTGACCGTCCTCAAGACTTGGACGTCACCGTTTGAACACTCGGTGATCATCCATGTTTGTGTTCGTCCTGAGTTCTCGGAGGTCTCGGCCCCGCGCCTTGCCTCAAGACCTCTCGACTTGCCTATTTTGTGTTTGGTTTTGCACCAAACACTTATTGTTTTGCTTCTGAGGGCAGGGAATGGCTTGTTGGCCATCCCCGCACCTCACCGGCCATGGCTTGAGGCCACCGGCCATGTTTTGTTTCCACTGGCCATTGGTAATGGCAGGCCGACACTATTTATGGTCGGTCGACCATTGTTTTGGTCAACTTGTCATTTTTGGCTGGCCGATCACTGTTTATCTGCTTTTGGCAGATATTTTATGCCAGCTGTGATAGCAAGTATCCACAACGCACCCCCTCCATACACGTCCCTCTTGCTTAGCTTGTTTTGTAAGCTTTGCATGAGTGGATCTCTATAAAGGGAGGGCTTCTCCTCCCTCCTCAAAGGTTCCAAAAAGTTCTAGAGAGGGTCTGAGATTAGGGTTTAGGATTTGTATCTCTCTATCTCTATATCTCCCTCTATTTCACTCTTGTGTGTGTATAAGGTATATTTGTTCTTAGTTTTGCACTAGGACACCTAGTATCACACCTTACCTTGGTTGCTGAGGTGCCAAAGGGTTGTTCTTGAAGTTTTTAAGTGGATTTAAGCTTGGAAAGGCTGCTGGAGCCTTGTTCTTGAAGGTGGTCTACAAGGGTGAGATTCTTGCTCTTTATTCCCCATTTTTGCATAAGCCTTTTGCCTATCTTGCATCTATTTTTGAGCTTAGTCTATAACTGATAAAAGTTCTGATTTTACTTGCTTAAAATAGTTGTTTAAGGTTGCTTTGGTGTTTAGGATTGTTTACCGCCCCTTACGCCTTGTTTGGCCTCCTTTTTGTGCTATTTTGGTGAGCTCCCGGACCACCTTGTATTGGCCTCCTCTGGATTTCAGTGGTGAGGTTGGTGTTTTGAGGTCCTAAGAAGGAGAGGGCCATCCCCTCTCCTTGTTGTCTTCAAACCTTGTCATTTTAGCCTCATGTGTGAGCACCTCTTAAGTTGATGTTGGCCTTGTCTTAGTTGGTATTTGTGCTTATTTTTTGTTGATATAGCACTGTTTCAAGTTGGTTTAGACACACCATGCATGCTTTGCATACTTGTCTTGTAATGCCACGAAATTGCCTTAACATGCTTTGTGCTTTGAGCCTTGTTTCTAGCATGATTTTGGCTTAGCTTTGTGAAGCTTTTATGCATGTTTTGATGTGCTTGAGGTCTAATTTTGGTTATTTGGGTCGTCCATGACTTGCTCTGTATAGCTACCATGCAACCTAGCTTGTAGGCTTTGAGTATTGGACCCTCTAGCATGCTTTACTTGCACTATTTTAGTGGTTTGAAATCACTTATCATGTCATTTCAGTCCATATAGCATGCTTGTGTACTTGCATTTATGGCTCTTTTGATGCTTTGGAAGGTTTATGTTTTATGCTCCATGTTTGGACCTTTTTGCATGCCTTTAGACTTAGGCCATTTAGATGCCATCTAGGTGTGTCTTTAACCTTGTTTTGGTCTGCCTTGGGGTTGTTTCGAGTCCCTTTAGCCCTTTGAGGCTTGGTTGGCATGGCCATGGGTTAACCCCTCCCCCTTTTTATAGCTTTGAGCTTTGGACCTTCGTTGCATGCTTTGATTGCTTTGTTTAGTTGGTTTGGCACCATCCTTAACATGATTTTCAGAGTTTGCCATGCTTGTCATTGGTCCATGATCATCTCCTTTTAAGTGTGCTTAAAAGTCCCCTCTTTGTGCTTAAGTGTTGGACCATGTTCGCATGCATGTTTGTATGTAAGTTTGCCTTCATTTCCATAGCATTTTGGCTGCTTATTTAGACATGGCTGAGGCTTGTCTATATTAGTTTAAGTCCACCGTTTGCATGTTGTTCGAATGTTGTTACATTGCTTCATGCTTGCATGTTTTGGTTGCATAGTGTTTTGCATGCTCATTACTTGCATTATTGATACATGCTTAGCTATATTGCATTTTGTTGCATTGCTTGAGCTATATGGCATGTTGTTGCATGTTTAGGTTGTAGTGCATTTGGCATGCATTCTCTCTTTTAGTTGCCTAACATGATGTTGCATGTTTTGCCATTGATATGTTGTTACATGCTTGCATGTGTGCATGTTTGCCCTCATGTTCATATTGCATGCTTAACTTGCATGCTTAGGTTGCATTTGGCATGCTTGCCTTGCCTTTTGAATCACCATGATAGAGGTTGGGCCCCTTAGGTGTTTGTGTGCATTTCATTTGACATTGAAATGGCACACTTGGCCTCATTGGCCATCACGCATTGAAATGCGCGATTGGTGGCCCGAGGGTCGAGGGCCACGCTTCCTTGAGTTCATAACATGATGGGGAGGTTGGTTGTGCCAACATTTGCTTTAAAATGCATTGCCATGCCTAGTTTGCCATCTGCTGCTGTCAAAACAGGTTTCCATAGGAAGATATGGTCGACCGACCACATTGAGTACTGGCCGACTAAATACCTTTGGCCGAGAGCCATACCAATGGTCGATGACCAGTTTCCCCTGGCCGATGGTGTTTCCTCTTGGTCGGTGACCTTCCACAGTGATCAGGAAGTGATTCTGGAGCATCATTGAGACTTGCACAATTTTCAAAGGAGCAGAGCAGGGTAAACAGGGGCAGCTTGTGCATGGTGGTGGATTTTCGAGTGAAGCCGAGCACGCATGCATTGAACCCTCTTCCCGAGGCTATTTTTACCGCTTTATTATCTTAGTTAATTTGCTTAACTAGTTAAGTGGTCTGTAACTATTTAATTAGCTTGTTAGTTAGTTAAGTTTGTATTATTCTTTTGGCCCCTCTGAGAGAGGGAAAATTGTGTAATAAGCGTGCGTGTGTGTGATGCATGTCTTCCAACCCCCACTTCTTTCTCCCTTTTATTTAACTGCTTACGATGGTTAGTATTAGGGCATATTTCAATTAGCATCCTTATGATATGCATGCTTGCATCCATTCATTCGTATTGCATGCACCGGGCTCGGTATATCATACTAATTGCATAGTATTTCAAATCTAACTTGAATACATGTTATCTGTTGCATTTCACATGCCATCCATAGATTAGCCAAGCCTATTCTAGCTGCATTTTGCCTGCGATGCATTAGCCATCTTAACATGGACTGGGATCATACATTTGATTACTAGCATGTTCCTTGATTTGGCTTAGAGTACTGGGTGAGTGTTTATGCTTTAGCATCTCGCATGAGTGTGAATGTTAACATGAAAGCATGGTTGCCATGAGGCTAACCGCTTAGTTGATTTACTACTTGAATGCCTGTGGGTGAAGGTTGGATTGTTTGAATTAGAATAATTCATCGAAATCCGCATTTTAGCCTACTTGCGAGTAGCAAACCTCAAATCATTTCCAAACAGTGGATATACGATGTTTCGTTCCAAATTAGGCAATCTAGTCTATACTTTTGTGTTGTGCGCATCACATAGTAAGATTAGCTAATTAATCAGAATAAGAACATGTAACGTTTCAAAACTAGATATCATGGTTAGTAGAGGCCGATCTTTGATCGGGCGAGAGGGGGTGCTCATAGCTGACCTTCCCCAATCGTACCCAAGTTCCCGAGCCGAGGCAACTTTGGTGATGACGGACACATGGCCTTAGGCAAATGGGTCAGGGTTTCCTAAATTCGCCAAATAAAATATTTGGGTGGCGACTCGGTATCTGGCAAAGCAGTCCATGTTTGGCACTTCTTTCTAAAAATCAGTTTTCCAAAACGATTTGTCAGATTTGGACTCTTTGGTGATTTATCAATCTCACATCGCACATTGTGAGATCAAATTGAGAACCGTGACTATTTGAGTCCAAACTGTAGCGTGAGGCCCATGGGCACGTCTACAGCTCATCCACAGTTGCACGAGTGAAAAGACTATTTTAGACCGAACAAGTTTCGTGTCGAGCAGTCTTGATTAGCTCGGTGGAATGGAGCACTTTAGCTCGGTTGGATAGAGTAATCTCAATCATGCATTGCAGATGGAATTAAGAGGCAATTGAGAGACTAATTTGTGTAGCCAAATTGGGCTGAGCTAGGTGAAAGTGAACTTAAGATTTGTGTTGTGTTGGCAGATTGAGCTGTGTTTTGGAGATAGCCTGGTTTGGGCCGAATAGCGGTCAAGCTAGTCAAAGAAGTTTGATCGGACTGGTGAATGCCAACGTTCTAGGACCGAGCTACCTCGCAGTGGCGTTCAAGAGTTTGACTGAACTAGGAGAGGAGCCACACAACATCAGCATGGTGGCACGCCGTGCAAGGTTTGCATGGCGCTGCGTGTTGCATGACTAATTTAGAGACGGACAGAGAAGTTGGCTGGGATGCTCAGCTAGAAGTCGTGCAAAGAGTCATGGCATCTTACTTAGCTTGCAATAAGAAGGGTGTTAAAGGATAAGCATTATCCTACAGGAATGTGATTCCTAGAAATATTCTACAAAAGATAGTTAGAGTCTTACTAAGATTGTGCCACGCGAAACTTACAAAAGCTCAAACCAAACCTTAATTCCAGGAATTGCAATTATTATTCCCTAATTCACAGAGCTTTTATCTCTTTAATCTATTTGCTGACTTAGGCATCAGAAAGGTTTCCGGCATATACCTGCGGCTAGCTTACGTTTATGATTTCAAGTGTTATGACGACGTTTAAAGGAGCGCGAACTTGTTTAACAAGATTATACAAGTGATGATTATTTTATGCTCGCATAACAGGTACTGGGAGACATTCAACTAAATTGACGAATGCCTCACTGACCTAGCCATTGCCCAGTATAAACGCGGACTGTCGGTTGGGCATAGATTGAGGAATTCAATGACTATGACTCCGCCTCTTACCATGGAAGCCTTGATGGAAAAAGTGCACCAACATATTAAGGTGGAGGAGGACGTTGCCCAGGCTAAGGCCAAGTCCGGGACAACAGCGATGTTGGACAAAAAAGCTTCGGTTAAGGTTAACATAGTTGGCAAGAAAGGAAAATCAAGCTACAACAGCCGAGGTGACCCTCCCCAAAGTAGTGAAGAGAACAAGGCAAGGAAATTGAAAGTTTGCACTGCTATCATTACAGTATTCAAGAAGCCCATCTACCGCATTCTCAACGAGATTTGCAATGAGCCCTTTGTTTGGTGGCCTGCCAAATTGGGAGAAGCACATAGGGGTTATGACAAAAGGTACCGATGCACATTCCACGATGAAGTTGGGCACATAACTAAGGATTGCATCCCATTGAAGCAACACTTAGAAGAATTGATGGCAGCAGGGCACCCGGACCGTTACATCAAAGGGGGAACTTGGCCAGCCCCTCATGACAAGAATATGGTTGACAGAATGCCATTAGACAGTCCACCTCAAGGCATGATTAATGTGATCCATGGGATCATTGAGACTGAGCGAGGCTACGAGCTTAGAGGAATGATAAAATAAAACAAAACACATGAGGGACGTACTTAGTGTTCAGCTGACTTTGAAAAAGGGAAAGACCGAGGCAAGAAATGTGATTTTTTCTCCGACAGAGACTTAGCAAGATTGTAGAACCCTTACAAAAACACGCTAGTGGTCACTTTGTGCATCAAGAATTTTGACCTCAAGAGGATCTCGATTGATCAGAGGAGTTCATACGAAATCATGTACTATGAAACCTTCAAACAATTGAAACTGGAGGACAAAGACTTGGCGCCAGCCATGTCTCTTTGGTGGGTTTCAACTCTATGCCTGAATGGCCAGTTCGCAAGATCACTTTGTCGGTCAAAGCAGACTTAATGGTTAAACAAGTGGAGTTCTGAATTTTGAAAGTCTCATCCACTTACAACATCATTTTGGAAAGAACATGGCTACACGCCATGCGAGCCGTATTGTCAACCTACTATCAAGTAATGTAGTTCTCAAATGAAGGTAGGGTGATTGAAGAGATCTTGAGAGACCAAATCATGTCAAAGCCATGCTTTGTGACAGTGAACGGTAATCGCGCTGCCAAAGGATTTGTACAGATAGTTGAGGAATCTGAGAACAAAAAGATGTTTGAAGACATCGGCAGGGCGGCCGAACAGAAGGCCGTGGAGGAGCTAGTGGAAGTAAGGTGTCACAACCCAAACCCACCCCTATAGGTTTAGTGTCATAACCATTCAGTAATCCTGAGATTACCAAAGGCCTTTGACCTAAAAATCATATAAATAGAGGGGTTGTGGAGCAAATACACAAAATACAACGTCTATTGAGCTGTACTGACATACATGAGATAGATAATTATAACTTTATATAAATATATGATGTCAAAAGTTCATAAGTCATGCAATATCATATAGGTATCATCAGAAGGGACTGAGCCCAGTGTATAGATGAACAAAAACAAAACAGAACAAAACATCCTAACATGATTCACAAAACTTGACTTCTTCAAACGGAACCTCCCCGAGAGGCATGATGGCTGGCTGGCTGACAAAACCAAAACTCTCCAGGCAACAGCTTAGGCTTGGTCACGCCCCTGCTCACCTACATACATAATATAAATAGTGAGCTAAAGCCCAATAAATAATAACAGAGTAAAGGGTTTAATGAATGATGTCCCATAACAGATTCAGAAAGCAGAAACAGAGTTATAATACTTATTCTGGTCCAAAATCATATACAAAAATCAGAATTCGTGCTTAATCATACATGGTCCATCCATTAGCGCTAATAGATCAGATACAGAGCTTGAAGGGTCATGCTTGACTAGTTCCATAAAGGAACCTCCGGTGCCAGGAATAGATAACATGCTTAAGCCATGGTATTGTTACCCCTAGGCGAGGGCCATGAAACCACGATATTATTACCCCCGGGCAAGGGCCATGAGACCACGATATTATTACCCTTAGGCAAGGTGTAGACACCCCATTTTTGACCGTCCTCAAGACTTGGACGTCACCGTTTGAACACCCGGTGATTATCCATGTTTGTGTTCGTTTGGAGTTCCCGGAGGTCTCGGCTACGCGCCTTGCCTCGGGATCTCCGAACTCGCTTGTTTAGTGTCTGGTTTTGCACCAAACACTTGTGTTTTGCCTTGGAGAGGCAGGGAGTACCTTTTGAGGCATCCCCACACATCACCGGCCATGGCTAGAGGCCACCGGCTGGTGTTTTGATGCCATCGGCAATGTATATTGCCGGTCGGCATTCTTTGTTGTCGGCACTCAATTTTGACAAAATTGCAATTTTGAGTAGCCGACTACTGTTCATCTGCTTTTGCAGATATTTTAAGATAGCTGTATGTCATTTTGTTCCCCTCCATACACGTGTATGGAGGGATGGACTCCTTGTTAGCTTACCTTGTAAGCTTTACAAGATTGGCTCCTCTATAAGAGGAGCCCTCCTCTCTTGGCTCTAGGTTAGAGACTTGACAGAGAAAAACATTGTGAGAGCTCTGGTTTTAGGTTTAGGGTTTGGTATATATATTCTATCTCTATACCTCTCTCTCATTTAGCCTTAGTTTGTGTGTTTTGTCTTACTTTTGCTCACAAGCACCCACCATTACACCATTCCTTGGAGCTGAGACCTCTTGAGGGTTTGTTTTTGAGGTTTTGAAGCTGGTTTCAACCTAAAAGAAGCTGTTGGTCAACCATTGTTGAAGAGGTCTTCAAAGGTAAGAAACTAGTCCCTTTATTCCCCATTCTTGCATACTTGTTTTACCTATCTTAGAACTGTTTTTGAGCTTAGTGTATAATACAAAAAAGTTCTGTTTTTAGGCCCTATAAATAGTTTGTTTAGAGTGTTTTGTGGTTTGGAGTTGTTTGACCCCTCTTAGGCCTTGAGAGGCTCCATTTTGTGCTATTTTGTGTAAGCTCCGAGACTTTGGTGTTTGGGCCTCCTCACCACTAAAATCTTGAGGGATTTCAGTGGTAAGGATGGTGCCTTGAAGTCCCAAGAAGGAGAGGGCCACCCCCTCTCCTTGTTGTCCTTGAAATGGACCATTTTTGGCCTCTTGAGGGAGCACCTAGCTAAGCATCACGTTGACCATGCTTTGGCTGTTTTTTGTGCTTATTATGTCATAATATGCCTCTGTTTTTTGTTGGTTTTGGTACACCATGCATGCTTAGCATACCCACCTTGTAATGCCACTTTATTGCCTTAACATGCCTTAGGTTGTAAACCCTTGTTCTAGCATGTTTTAGGCTTAGCTTTGTGAAGCTTTTGTGCATATTTGGCCATGTTTAAGGTCTGTCCTAGGTTGTTTGGGTCGGCTTTGGCATGCTTAGTATAGCCCCTTTGCATTCCGGCTTGTTGGCCTTAAGCGTGTGAATGTATAGCATGACATTCTTGCATTGATTTAGTGGTTTGGAACTATCCACCATGTCATTTCAGTCCCCTTCGTATGCTTGTATGCTTGCCTTGGATGTCTCTTTGATGCCTTATGAGCTTGTGTTATATGCTCCATGTTTTGGGCATTGTACATGCCTTTGAATTTGGGCCACTTAGATGCCATCTAGGGGGTCCCCTTTGCATGGTCTAGGTCTACCTTGGACCTGTTTTAAGCCCCCTAGGCCTTGTGAGGCTTGGTTGGCTTAGCCATGGTTCAAGTCCCTTTGACTTGCTTCAAGTACTTGGGCCATTTATTGCATGCTTAGCCTATCTTGTTTGCTTGGTTTAGCACCATATTCTTGCATAATTTTTAGAGCTTAATGCATGTCATTTATCCATGTTTGCATCCTCTTAAATGTGCTTGAGAATTGCTTTTAAATGCTTGAAGTATTGCACATCCTTTGCATGCATGTGTGTGTGTGTGTTTTAGTCCATCATTTTGGGCACTATGGCCACTGTTTTGGGCCTAATTAGAGCTGTCCAAATCATGTTTAAGTCCATTCTTGCTTGCTTGCATGCTTGCCTTGCATGTTGTTTGCATGCTCGCATGTACATCTTGCATTTCCATGTTGCATCCTTAGCTTATATGCCTAGGTCGCATTGCATCTAGCATGCATGTCTTGTTCCTTGATCTAGTGATAGGAATTGAACTTTGGTTTGTTGGTTTGCATTGCATTTGACATCCAAATGTGCACACTTGGTCCCTTGGGCCATCATGCATGGAAATGCGCGATTGATGGTCCGAGAACCAAGGAGCATGTTCCTTTGAGTCGTTAACATGATAAGGGACATGATTGGTGCATATATGGCTTGAATTGCATTGCCATGCTCTGCCTTGCCCTCTGTTGCTGTCAATTGCATATTCTGCTGGAACTTTCTACCGACCGGCAATGCTAGGTGCCGACCGGCAAACTTTCTATGGTTGATGGATTCATTCACAGCCGGTGATCACATTCCACTGCCAGTGGCCATTCTATTCAGCCGGTGGTGTCTTCCAATGTCCAGGGAAGCAATCCTGAGACTTCGGCAGCCTTCGGAGGAGTATAGCAGGGAAAACAGAGGCAATCTATGCATGACAGTGCACTTCCGAGCAAGACCCGAGCACGCGTGCACCGAACTCTCTTCCCGAGGCGGTTTACTGTTTTTCCTAGCTTAGTTAGTTTGTTAACTAATTAGGTGATTTGTAATAATTAATTAGCTAGGTTAGTTAATTCGTTATATAATCTGTATTATTCTTTTGGTCCCTCCGAGCGAGGGTAAACTTGTAATAAGTGTGGGTGAGTGTGTGCATGTCTTCCAACCCCCACTTCTTTCTCCCTTTTACTTACTTGCTTTGATGGTTAGTAATAGGTCATGTTTAAATTAGCATACCTTATGCTATGCATGCGCGCATCCATTCATTCGTCTCGCATGCACCGGGCTCGGTACATCACGCTAACTGCATTTGTACTTCAATTCCAAATTGAATACGTGCATCAATTGATTGCATTTCAGATGCCATGTTTAGGTTAGCCGAGCCTACTCTAATTGCATCCTGTATGTGTTGCATTAGACATCCAAACATGGACTTGGATCATGCATTGTTTACTGACCGGTTTGACCTTTTTGCACCTCCCAGGCATGGTGCATGCCAGCTGTGCCAGCTGGGATGCACAAACCCGTCCCCCCATGCACATAGGTGGTTGTTTTGAGCCCTTGATCCCTTTTTTTGCACCCTTTGCTCAAGGCTTCTTGAGGAAGCCTTGACCCCTTATCTTGGCTTCCTCAAGAAGCTTACCAGCTGTCCTAGCTTCTGTGAGAAGCCTTGGCCCTCTTGCCCCTCTTGACCCTTTCTCTTAAGCTTGTCTTATAAACTTAGAGCCATTTCCATTGCCTATTTAAGGGCCTCTCCTCCTCCATTGTTAAGGGTTGGTGATTTTGAAAGAAAAAACCAGACCTAGGGCATATATATCTGATATATATACACCCTCTCTCTATATATCTCCCTCTCTCTCATCCTTTGTGTGTGTTTAAGAGCCTTAAAGTGTGTTTTGACCATAGTATTGCACCAACACACACACCATTACACCACACTTCGACTTGAGAGGCCTTGAGGGTTTGTTCTGGGAGTTTTAAGCTGGTTTTGATCACAAGAAGAAGTCTGACCTTGCTGTTTATCAAAGGTTCTTCAAGGGTAACTTCTTTGCTTTAGTTTCCCCAATCTTGCATTAGCTTTTGACCTGTCTTGCATGCTGATTTGAGCTTGGTGTATAACATAAAAAAGTTTTGTTTTTTTTGTGTTTAAGATACTTCATTAAGACCACTTTGGTGTTTGGGGTTGTTTGACCCCTCTTAGGCCTTGTTTGGCCTCATTTTTGTGCATTTTTAGTGAGCTCCAGGACCACCTTGTTTGGGCCTCCTCACCACTGAAATCTTGAGGGATTTCAGTGGTGAGAATGGTGGTTTAAGGTCCTAAGAAGGAGAGGGCCATCTCCTCTCCCTGTTGTCTTGTTTGATGCCCTTTTTGGCCTTACAAAGGGGCCTATATTTGCACACTTCTTGAGCTCGGTTCAGGCATTTTTCAGTGGGTTTTAGGACCCCCATAAGCCATTTCCAGAGTTGTTTTGGTCATATTGAGTGTCCCTCTTGCATGTGTGTAACAACCCCTTGCATGGCCTTCCAAAGGAGCACCTCATTCTAATATGTATTGGCTCAATTTCAGTGGGTATTTGGTGTTTATTTAGCATGTTTTACCTCTATCCCATGTTGGTTTTTTGACCCTTGGCATGTATCATACACTTGCTTTGTATTCCTCTATTTTGCCTAGAAATGCATCTTGCCTTTGGACCACCATGCTTGCATATTTTGGCTTAGCTTTGTGAAGTTTTTGGTCATGTTTTAACATGCTTACGGTCTGTCTTGGCTCTTTCGATTCATGTTTTCCATGCTTTGTATAGCTTCTTTGCATTCTAGCTTACTAGCCTTGGGTGTGAAGGTCACTAGTATGCTTTACTTGGCTTGTTCTCATGATTTGGCATCATTGGAGACCACATTTCCATCCATGTTCCATGCTTGCATACTTGCATCTTCCATCCCTTTCATGCTTTGAAGAGTTGGTGGCTTATGCTCCTTGTTTGGGCCCTTGTGCATGCTTCCATACTTAAGCCATTTAGATGCCATTTAGGTGGGTTTTGAGGCTCATTTTAGCATGTCACATCTCTATTTTCAGTCACTTAATTCATGCCATGTGTGGTTGCGCTAAGTGTAGTTCAATGCTTCTATAGTGAGCCTTAGGCTTTAGATCATTTGTTGTATGCTATGCTTGTCTTGTTTGCTTGTTTTGGCACCATCATTAACATGATTTTCAGAGCTTACATTGCATGCCATATGCCCATGTTGTTCCTCTTTTAAGTGTGCTTAAAAGTTGTCTCTATGTGCCTAAGTGTTGGACCTTGCATGCATGCCTATTTGTATGTGTTTTGGCTTCCATTCTTGGGCATGTTGGCCACTATTTTGGACCTAGTAGAGGGCTGTCCAAATTAGTTTAAGACCATCCCTTTGGCATGTTGTTGCATGCTATACATGTTTGTATTTTTAGGTACTTAGCCTATTAACATGTTGCATGTTTAAGTGTCATTTCATTTGGCATGCTTCTTGTGTTAAGTCGCTTTGCATATTTACATGTGTTATGCCTTTCATGTTGTTATATGTGTGTCATTAACATTGATGTTATATGCCTTGCACGCTTACTTGTTTAGTTCATGTGCCTATTGCACATGGTTTTGTTGTTTGCATGATCATGTTGCACACTTAGCTCACATGCCTAGGTTGCATTACATTTGCATGCATGCTTTGCCTCTTGAATTAAGTATGATAGAGGTTGAGTTCATTGTTTGTTTATGTGCATTTCATTCATATTGAAGTTTCACACTTGGCTTTTGGGCCATCACGCATTGAAATGCGCGATTGGTGGTGAGAATCGAGCACCATACCCCTTTGCGTCACAAACAATGATAGGGATGTGGTGGTGCATACACTTGCTTGAAATTCCATGCCATACACTGTCTGTCCTTGTTTGCTGTCAAAAAACAGATTCTGCAGGGAACTTTCTGCAACCGGCAGTGTTCAATGCCGACCGGCAATCCTTCCTGGGCCGATAGCTTCATCAGCAGCGATGGATATTTTCAATGGCCGGTGACATTTCCTCCAGCCGATGGTGTTCCACAGTGTTCAAAGGACCTGTCCAAAACTTTTGGCAATTTTCAGAGAAGCAGGGCAGTGCAAAACGAGGCTGGCAGTGGTATGGTACGGACTTTCCGGGCGAGACGGGTTCGAGCATGCATCATTCGCGCATCCGAGGCAGGGCTGTGGCCACCTTCTTTTTTGCATTTCATTCTGTTAATTAATTAGAGATTCTTGTAATAATTAATGTATTATTTATTCGGACTGTAATATTTTATTTGGACCCTCCAAGTGAGGGCAATTGTGTAAATAAGTGTGCGTGAGTGTGTGTATGTCTTCCAACCCACGTCTTTCTTCCCTTTATTTACCGCGCTTATGATGTAGACTAGGGCATGTTTAAATTGCATACTTATGCTATGCATGCCGGCCATTCTACATT
>NW_021026640.1:690424-703142 GCF_004153795.1 Camellia sinensis | reverse complement strand
ATGCACCTCCCAACTGTGGGCAAGTTCTCTTCATATGCCCCGGCTGACCACACTGATAACGCACTCTCGCTGGACTCACCCAAGTGCAAATCAAACTTGCCAATTTCACTTTTTAGCAATGTGCTGGTTGTTCCCTTCCCTGAATTCCGCACATACAGTCCAAGGCCCCGCACGTGCGGCCTTGGTCCTCAGCCCGAAAATATCTTGGCTCGATTTCCGATGCTCCGGACTGACCTCGCACCCTCCGGAACAAACGAAACTCCACACCGGAATAAATAAGAACAAGAACTTTTGAGAAGAGCTTCCGAACACAACAAACTCAAATGATTAACAAGACTCCAAGTCTAAATTGTCACTCTAACAAGGTAAGCTCAAAGGTAACAAGGAGAAACAAGATGAAAGACAAACCCGGTCATCATAACCTCCCCACCATAGGAAATTTCGTCCCCGAAATTAGATCCAACTACCCGAACAAAGATTTTCAAGCAATCATGACCACGCTATTCCATTTTCAAATCGCATCATTAGTTCTCAACTAAATCTTACCATTACATCACGGTTACCTTGCTATCAACAACTTTTCAAAATACCTAAAAACATGAAGTTTTTCCTAAAAGTAATGACAGCCCACAATATCTTTATGCTTAAAATAACAACATACAATCAACATGTATTTAACAATCTAAATACATTTCACTTAAACACTAGGGAAAAATACAACTAGAAGTGACTTAAACATTTCCAAACAAATTCGGATGTTTGGAGCGGACTTCCGCCTCCCGTTCCCACGTTGCTTCCTCAACCCCATGGTGTCTCCACAACACCTTTACCAATGGTATAGTTTTACCCTGTAGCACTTGCTCCCGGGTATCTAAAATTTGAACCGGTCGCTTTTCATAAGAGGCATCCTCATCTACCTCCAAATTAATCCAATCAAAGCACATGTGAAGGGTCGGGTTCATACTTCCTAAGCATAGATACATGGAATACGTTGTGAACGCCCGAAAACTGTGGCGATAAGGCCAACCGGTATGCCACTTCCCCAATTCGTTCTAAGATCTCAAAAGGTCCAATGAACCTTGGAGACAATTTACCACTCTTACCAAATCTCATCAAACCCCACCTTGGTGAGATTTTAAAAAACACACGGTCACCAACTTCGAAAGACAAATGTCGTCTCCTTTTATCAGCGTAACTCTTTTGTTGGCTTTAGGCCGTAGCTAACCTCTTCCGAATGAGAACAACTTTCTCGGTTGTCTCTCTAACAAGTTCAGGACCCAACAACGGCCCATCACCCACCTCGGCCCAACAAACCGGTGATCTGCAAGGCCGGTCGTACAAGGCCTCAAATGGTGCCATCCCAATACTAGTTTGGTAACTATTGTTATAAGCGAACTCGACCAATGGTACGTGTTTCTCCCACGACCCCTTGAAATCAAGGACACAAGCTCTAAGCATATCCTTCAAAATCTGAATGGTACGTTCCGGCTGTCCATCGGTTTGAGGATGATAAGCGGTGCTAAGAGTCAACTTAGTTCATAACGCCTTTTGAAGGCTTTGCCATAACCGGGCAGTAAAACGAGGATCCCTATCCGACACAATAGTCACAGGGACTCCATGAAGTCAAACTATCTCTCTAATGTACAACTCTGCCAAGCGTTCAACTGAGTCACTGGTGCACATCGGAATGAAATAGGTAGACTTAGTCAACCTATCAACAATCACCCAAACGGCGTCATTGCCTCGTTGTGTTCTAGGAAGTCCAACTATAAAATCCATGGTAACATGCTCCCATTTCCATTTGGCTATTGGTAAGGGTTATAACAAACCCACTAGTTTTTGGTGTTCGGCCTTCACTTGTTGACAAGTAAGGCACTTCGATACAAATAAAGCGACATCTCGCTTCATGCCCCTCCACCAAAACTGACGACTAAGATCATGGTACATTTTGGTACCTCCCGAATGTACCGCAAGGCGTGAGTGATGGAACTCCCGAAGTGCTTCCTCTCTACAAGATTCTGGTACAAACAGACGGTCTAGGTAACGTACACTCAGATCTGAGTAAATGTTCAAACCTTTCTCTTCTTTCCTATTGGAAATCTTAACACGGATTGATTCCAAATCACGGTCTCCTCATTGTGCCTCTATGACCTAACTAACTAAGGTAGGTTGAGCATTCAAAGTAAACAAGGTAGCACTCTCGCTGGACTCACCCAAGTGCAAATCAAACTTGCCAATTTCACCTAGCATAACCCATTTCCGAATGGCCACACTTGCCAAACTACTCACGGATTTCCGACTCAAAGCATCGGCCACCACATTGGCCTTCCCTGGATAATAGTGTAACTCAAAGTCATAATCCTCCATAAATTCCATCAATCTCCGTTGATGTAAGTTCAAGTCTTTTTGAGAAAACAAATATTTTAGACTCTTATGATAAGAGAGAAAATCTCAAACTTCTCACCATACAAGTAATGCCTCCAAATTTTCAAGGCAAAAATTACCGCCGCTAATTCTAAATCATTGGTGGGGTAATTCTTCTCGTGAGTTTTCAATTGTTGTGATCCGTAGGCCACAACGTTTCCCTCTTGCTTCAAGACATAACCAAGTCCATCCCCGGACGCATCACAATAGACAGTGTAATCCAAACCCCTTTCCGAAATTATCAAGACCGGTGCTGTAGTCAATCTAGTCTTAAGTTATTGGAAAGATTTTTCACAAGCCTTGTTCCACACAAACTTGACACCCTTCCTAGTCAACTTAGTCAAAGGTGCAGCTAGTCTAGAGAAGTCCCTTACAAAGCGTCGATAGTACCCTGCTAACCCCAAGAAACTCCAGATCTCAAAAACATTCTTGGGTTGTTCCCAATCCTGTACCGCGTCTATCTTTGAGGAGTCTACAGTCACTCTTTCACTCGACACTACGTGCCCCAAAAATTTCACCTCAGTGAGCCAAAACTTGTACTTATCAAATTTGGCAAACAAACGGTGCTCCTTAAGAAATTCAAGCACTACCCGTAAGTGAGCCTCATGTTCCTCCTCGGAGGTTGAATAAATTAAGATGTCATCCACAAAGATGACCACAAAAAGGTCTAAGTATTCTCGGAAGATTTGGTTCATCAAATCCATAAAGAAAGCATGTGCATTAGTCAACCCAAAAGGCATTACAAGGAATTCATAGTGGCCATAACGCGTACGAAAGACCTTTTTCTGGGTGTCCTCCTCCCGAACTCTCAACTGATGATACCCCAACCTCAAATCTATCTTTGAGAAGCAACGAGACCCTCTAAGTTGGTCAAACAAATCATCTATTCTAAGTAGAGGATACTTCTTCTTAATGGTGACTCAATTCAACTTGCAGTAATCAATACACAACCGCAACGATCCATCCTTCTTCTTCGCAAAGAGAGTCGGTGCTTCCCAAGACAATGTACTAGAGCGAATGAAGCCCTTGTCTAAAAGTTCTTGGAGTTGAATCTTTAACTCATGTAATTCAGCTAGTGTAAATCTATACGGAGACATGGAAATTGGTGCCATGCCAGGCACTAATTCGATGGAGAACTCTATGTCCTGGTGGGGTGGCAAACTAATAAGATTCTCAGGAAAGACCTCCGAGTATTCACGAACTATCCTTGGTAATTCAACACGGGCCCCGTCACTCTCACCATTCAAGAGTGTTGCAAGAAGGCCACTAAGCTCGCTCTTACTATGAGGGTCAAAGACTGGTGACAAGACTCTATCAACTCAATTCCCCAGAAAGTAAAAACAATTACCACCTGAGGTGTAAACTGTAACTCTCTGACGGTAACAATCTATCACAGCTTGGTACGAACACAACCAGTCCATGCTTAGAATAACATCAAAACTCGACATGTCTAGCAATACAAAAACAAATGGAAGTCGACGTCTGGCAACTTCTATCTCACAATTATGACACCCCCAGTCTAAATCAATCATACCCCCAATAGGTGACTCTACTCTGAGCGGAGACGCTAACTGTGCCACCTCCAACCCCAATGTAGAAACAAATGCAGTGGATATAAATGAATGAGATGCACCCGTGTGTGTCAATACATTAGCCAAAGTATTACACACAACAAAAATACCTCTCATAACTGAGGTTTCTGGCAACTGCTCTGGCACGGTAACAGCATACACGCGCCCTTGTGGCCCCTGATTAACTTGCTTCCCCCTCGAAGCATATGCCTATTGTACTGACTGAGCCGAAGCGGCTCCTTGATTAACTCGCGAAGCTTGGACTGATTGAGCCTGCTAGTGGCTCCGAGTTTGCCTCGACCCTGATGCGCCAGATGCGCCTCCCAACTGTGGGCAAGTTCTCTTCATATGCCCTGGCTGACCACATTGATAATAATTAAACCCTTGACCTTTATTTTGAGACTGAGACTGACTTTGAGATCGGTTAGGTGGTGGTAATATTAACTGCCCTCCTTCTTTCTGTGGGCATGAGAAGGCTTTGTGACCCGGTTGACCACACTTGAAACATGAGAAGCTACTCGATGTACTTTTTCCTGAAAACCCGAACTAGGCAAAGGAAAAGTAGATTTAGACTGCTGTAGTTAGGGCTGGGATGAAAAGGTACCCTTGCTCTTCTTATTCTGCCTATAGTCTTCCTGAGACTCTTGGCCCCTAGGCCTCGAACTCCGAAGCCTCTCCTCATCAACTTGTACAGAAATCTTTACGTACACTGCCGACTCTACAAGACGGTCATAGTTTCGAATCATGTTTCCAACAATCTTAAAGAAAATTTTGGTTTTCAACTTTTTCTCGAATTCAATGCAACGGCGCTCTTCCGTTGCCACCAACTCTGGTGCAAACCTCGACAAACTAGAGAAGACTGCCTCGAACTCGGCCACAGTCATGTCGAGTTGTTTGAGGTCTTTCAACTCTTGCCTCAATCTCTCCCTAGCAGCAGGAGGTAAATACTTATCTTGGAAAGCAACTACAAAGACTTCCCATGTTGGCTCCACTCTACTCTTGGCATACTTCCACCACTGACCCGTATCCCCTTTAAGGTAGTAACTCGCTAGAGTCACTCTCAACTCGCTATCATCAATGTGACGCATCTCAAATGTCTTCACAGTTTGTTCGAGCCACTCATCCGCTTTCTTAGGCTCGGGACCACCATGGAATTCATCCAGTTTGGCCTGCAAAAACTCTCTAGTAAGGAAACTCGCTCTTGCCTCTAAGGTGTTCTCTCGAGCATGGTTCTCCACCCTCAACAAGTTCATAACCCCTGTTATTTCTCTAGCTAGGGCCCCCATTGCGGTTTGACCCACTTGCTCCGCTTGTTCGGTCATATTAGCTTGGCCTGACTCTTCCTCTTGCACCGGGACCTCATGAACCGGTACCCCATGCATACCTCGGTGAGCCCTACCACGTATGGCGATCCCGGTTGTCCCTTTACTGTTCTGTTGTATTCCGGACTTGGTTTCGTGAAGTTGGTAGTAGTATCTATCTTGTTGTCGTCCTTTAATTCCACTTGATTGAGTTTTAGGATGTTTTGAACAGGGTTGTTACAGGTTGGTTAGGCCTTGGTTTCAATTCCTTGTTGTTCAGTTTTTAGGCGATCCGCTCGAGCGGGTCTTCTTGCGCTCGAGCGGGTATTGCACACCTCCAGTATTTCGGGTTCCTGCAAAACTTCTGCAGATGTGATTTTTGCACTCGAGCGGGTTTGTTTACGCTCGAGCGGTGGCGCTCGAGCGGGTAGTACTTCCTAGGTATAAGTTTTGGGAGGGGGAAATCTACGCTCGAGCGGACTGGTTTTCGCGCTCGAACGGATTTGCTTTACTCTTGTGTCTTGGCGCTCGAGCGGGCCTTATTGCGCTCGAACGTGTCCAGATTTTTGTTCTTGACGCTCAAGCGTTGTGTTTTCCACTCGAGCGGGAATGTCGTTTAACAGAAGGCAACTAGGCATTTTTGAATCACTTTCTACACTTCCTCTCTCTCTCCTACTTTCTAAAAAGATATTTTGAGAGCCTCTCTCTCTAGAAATTCCCTTCTCTCTAGGGTTTGATCTAGTTAGAGTGCTTGCCTTCCCTTTACCCTTTGTAAAAGTTGTGTTGATCGTCGAGGGCTTCATTTTGATCCGTGAATCTTGGAGTTTGGAGCATTTTAGTTTTCTACATCTTCTCCTCTTGGGCTCCAAAATTGAGGTGGGGATTCCTACTCACATTTATGGTCTTTAACATAGATTTTTGGTGATTTTGATTAAGTGTTGAAGTTGGGAAATTTTGGGACTTAGGGTTTCAAAATGTCAAAGAGGGTTTTATGGTCATTTTGGTACAGCTGGAACTGTCCAACTATTTTTTTGTACCTTATATACACATACACAGGGATTCATATCCGTATCTATATGTATGTATATTTGATTTGTTTGGTATTATTACTATTATTATTCAAAATGAAAGAAAGGTTGACACACTTATATAATTTTCATTTTAGTGCAAAGATAATTTTTAAAATTAGGAAAGAATTTTTTGTTGTTTCCTAAAATGACTAGGTAAAATGAATACTAAAAAAAAGTAACTCTTAAGTTAAAAATATAACTATCCATTTCTCTCTGCGTAAGGTAACGGAGAATGAAATACTGGGGTTTAAAGTAAAAAACATGTGAAATCTTGAGAATTTTTTTATTTTATTTTATTTTATTTTTTTTTTGTAATTAACTCTTTTTAATTTTTTAAAAAATGGTTAATTACAAAAAAGTTATAAAGTTTCGTACGTTTTTCACTTTAAACCCCAATGTTTCATTCTCTGTTACCTTATGAAGATGGAGATAGACGAATAAACAGGATGGAACTCTAGGGTTTAGTTTGTCAAAATTAAAATATTGGAATTTAAAGAAAAATATATGAAACCTTGAGTTATTTATTTATTTATTTATTTATTGTAATTAACCGTAGTTTGTTTAGTATTTTTTTCTTTATTGATAGTCTATTGAATTATCATTATCATGATCCATATTAAAACAACAAATTCTACGCCATATAAAAATGCCACACAATGACTATAAAATGTCAAAATTACCCTTCTCAATAAGGAAAATAGGTTTTAAAATGGGTAACATTTGTCTCTACACGAGTTGTCCCTTGTGTAAAATAAAGGTTAGCACCAAATTGATGTGTTTAAACTATCCTACATATATACATACATATATGTGTTCGTCCCTTGTATTTCCTAGGCTTGTTTGGATTTGTTGAATTTGTTGTATGCATGTATTGATTTTATTTTATTTTTAATAATTGATTGTTTAGTTTGATGTAAGTGTCATGAATGAAAAGTAATTGGGACTTGTAAGTCGTTGACATAAATATGTAATTTATGTGATTGTATCAGTGTTGACCAACTATCAATTGCTAATGTTTTAGTCATTGTCCATGGTTGGTTTAGTGTATTTCTACTGGGCTGTGGCTCACCCTATATGGGAATATCATTTTCAGGTACAGGAGGCATGCCACCTCCAAGGACATAGCTGGGAGGCTAGTGGCGGGCATAGTTTTGTCGTTTTACTTTTGATGTATTACATGTAATTTCAAGCCAAGGGCTTAATGTGTAAACGAGTTTGAACTCTTTGTTGTAACCAAGTGTTAACTTGGAAAGCTGTAAGCCCGTAGGGCATTTTGTTATGAGGTTAACATGTAATACTTATGTCTTGGAATTCTAATGAATGAAAGGAATGCATGTCTTATCTGATGGGTTTAATGTGTCTTATTTTGAGGGCGTTACAACTTGGTATCAGAGCGTACCGGGTTCGAATACTTTGGGTACGTGGGAAGTGATTAGGATCACAATGGGTTTGTCTCGCTTGATAGAGACTTAGATGTAGTGTCATATGCTATGTGCTTAATTGATAACATGCTTATGTGACTATATGGGTATGGAATGCAGTTTCTAGGATGTTGATTGGATCCTTGGGTTGCTGGGAGTTTTGTTGGAAAAGCACTTGATCAATGCTGTTTCTAACCGAAACTCTAGTAACGCCTCGGGGCTATCATTATCCAGAAATGAAATTCGTAAATGCTTATGTGTTTATGTGCTTACGTGGAGTGAATTACAGTTGTCCATGCATTAGGACGCGAGTGTTTAGTTTCGGCACATTTATGTGTTAATATCTTCGTTACCTTTATTAGGATGTCAGGATGAGGACGTGGTGGTAAGCGAGGTAGGCCTAGGAGGCAGGAGATGCCTATACCGGATGAGATTTCGACGCAGCAGGACGGTGTTGGTCAGGCCAATGTGGCCGAGCCAGTAGGTCAGCAGGCCATGGACGCCTTAGCCCACGAGATGGCAAGAGCGTTGAGGGAATCCATGGGCATTCTCAGGGCTGAGAATCAAGCCCAAGCCTATATAGCTGAGGCAGGGCCTTCCTTTCTGAAGAGGGAGTTTTTCCGATCTAATCCGGACGAGTTTTTGGGGGATCCAAACGAGCCACTTAAGGCTGACGAGTGGTTGGAACAAATGGAGAAGACGTTTGAGATGCTTGGCATCGAGGACGGGACTTTGAAGGTGACTTTGGCATCCTTCCAGCTGAAGGGAGATGCGGGTCAATGGTGGAAGTATGAGAAGGGCAGTGTTGGTGGTGCATGGGAGGCATTTGCAAATGCTTTCCAGGAGAAGTTCTTGTCTTCAGCTGCTAGAGAGAAGCTGAGAGAGCAGTTTTGCCAGCTTGGACAGCAAGGCTTGTTTGTGGCCAAGTTTGAGGCTACCTTTACTAGTCTGTCCAGGTTAGCACCTGAATTGGTGGCGTCTGAGGAACGCCGTTGCTTTGAGTTTGAGCGGAAGTTGAGGCGAGGCCTCAAGTTGAGGGTTGGTGGATCCTTCATCCGGGAGTATAAACGTTTGGTGGATGCGGCAGCTCATATGGAGCTCATGATGCAGGAGGAGGATGAGGGGCAGAGAGGCTCCAAGAGGAGCCAAGATGGTCAGGGTGATGGCAGGAGACAGAGGGGTTCCAACCCTCAGCAGTCTCTGGGTGGTGTGGCTAGATCGACCTTTCCAATACCGAGTGCGGGCTCAGGGAGAGATAGTCAGGGAGGCTTGACTTGTTTTGCGTGTGGCCAGCTGGGTCACAAGTCTTCAGTTTGCCCACAGAAAGGAGGGGGTCAGCGAGCTATTTCTTCTTCAGCTAGACCTCAGGGCCAGAGTCAGGGCAGGGGCCAGCCTTTGTCTTGCTATCAGTGTGGTCAGCCTGGGCACCTGAAGAGGTATTGCCCACAGTTGAGTGCTACTTCGGGAGCGTCTGGTTCTAGACAGACGCAAAGTTATCAGCCAGCTCAGTCTGTGCAGGCCTCGAGGGCCAATCCGGGAGCTTCGTCATCCTAGTCTGTGCAGCAGTCGTTTGCTCCTAGAGGTGAGCAGGTATATCAGGGGCCTACAGGGCGCGTGTATGCTGTTATCGCGCAGGACCTAGTACTGGCTCCATCAGTAGTGAGAGGTACTTTTCTGTTTTGCAACTCGGTTGCTAGTGTGTTGATTGACACGGGAGCATCTCATTCTTTTGTATCTGCTGCATTTGCATCTGTTTTGGAATTGGAGTTGGCACAGTTAGCATCTCCTATTTGTGTAGTATCGCCTATTGGTGGTGAGTTGATCTTGAAACAGGGTGTTAGAGGTTGTGATATAGAGGTCGCCGACCATAGGCTTCCTTTTCCATTTGTGGTCATGCCCATGAAGGGCTTTGATGTTATTTTGGGTATGGACTGGCTATCGTCATACCGGGCTGTTATCAAGCAAAACATGCGGTCTACGCAAGCAAAACATGCGGTCTACGCAAGTAATGAAATTGATTACAAGCATGCAAAATGCAATGAGATGCGCAAAACCGATGATTCGCGAGGGCGGAGTGAGCTTAGTGGTCTACTTGCTAGCTTTTTGAGTGGTGAGTGTGATGAGACCCATGTTGTGTTGCCGAGGGTGGTTTGTGAGTATTCGGATGTCCTTCCTGAGGACCTTGTTAGTTTGCCACCTCATCGAGAGATAGAGTTCTCTATTGATTTAGTGCCCGGCATCGTGCCGATTTCTATGGCACCCTATCGTTTTGCCCCAGCCGAGTTGAGTGAGTTGAAGATTCAGCTCCAGGAATTGCTAGATAAGGGTTTTGTTCGCCCTAGTGTTTCACCGTGGGGAGCACCGGCCCTCTTTGCTAAAAAGAAAGATGGTGCCTTGAGATTGTGTATAGACTACCGGAAGTTGAATCGGGCTACGGTCAAGAATAAGTACCCTATGCCCCGTATAGATTATCTGTTTGACCAGTTGAAGGGTTCCCGTTGTTTCTCTAAGATAGACTTGAGATCGGGTTACCACTAGTTGAGGGTCAGGGAGGAGAATATTCCTAAAACGGCATTCCGTACGCGGTATGGCCATTATGAATTTCTGGTGATGCCGTTTGGGCTCACCAATGCACCGGCAGTCTTTATGGACTTGATGAACCGGATCTTCCGGGAATTCTTGGATCGTTTTGTAGTCGTTTTCGTGGACGACATCCTGATTTATTCGCCTTCAGAAGAGGAGCACGAGGCACACTTGAGAGTGGTGCTTGAGTTACTTAGAGCCCATAGGCTGTATGCAAAGTTTGGGAAGTGTGAGTTCTGGCTAGGAGAGGTGAAATTCTTAGACCATGTGGTATCCGGGGAAGGGGTGTCTGTTGACACATCCAAGGTTGAGGCAGTGCAAGACTGGGCATAGCTTAAGAATGTGTTTGAGATCCGCAGTTTTCTGGGATTAGCTGGGTATTACCGTCGGTTTGTGAAAGATTTCTCCAGGCTAGCTTCGCCGTTGACTAGATTGACGCGAAAAGGGGCCAAGTTTGTGTGGAGTGAGACTTGCGAAAAGTCATTCCAAGAGTTGAAGGTTAGATTGACCACCGCCTCGGTTTTGATTATTCCGGAGAGAGGGTTGGGTTATGAAAGAAGAGGAGATTTCTAAGTCTGGGTTTCCAATCTAACACAATGCGTGGTATGGATCTCCGGCTTCATAACTTCCGCAAAGCATACTCACATGAACACGTTACATGAACTCGGAACATACGTGCGCGTAAGGCTAACGATAACAACCCTCACCCAATCCTCTCAAGGATCTCAAAAGAGCCAATAAACCGAGATAACTTCTCCCGTCTTCCCAACTCATCAAACCTCGCCTAGTGTGATATCTTTCAGAATAGACATTGATAGCCTATCCTATAACGGCCAAAGGTCCTTCTCTCTACTGGTCAGCATAAACTCTTTGGCGTACTCTGGGTGTAACAAGCCTCCATACGGATTAAGCTTCAACTTTGTCTCTCCCCCCCATGTTCGTACTCCCTAACCAACTCCGGACCCAACAATAGGTGCATCTACCCACCCGGCCCAAACAAACTGGGAGACCTACAGGTCGGGCCATATAAGCTTCAAACGTGTGGGCCATACCGATGCTAGACTGAAAACTGTTGTTTGAGCAAACTCACCAATGGCAAAGTGCTCTCCATGTCCCCACTGAAAGTTAGGACACAACCCCGAAGCATATCCTCAAGGATCTGATAGTACGCTTCGGACCTAACCGTTCAGTCTGAGGATGATTAAGCCGTACTAAAGGTCAAACTTAGCGTCCCCAAGGCACTCTGAAACTCTGCACAACCTAGCAGTAAAACGAGGATCTCTATCCTGAGAACGATCGTCACTAGGACCCCGTGCAATCTCACTATGTCCCGAATATACAAGTTGGCAAGATGATTTACTGAATCTCTCACGTGCATAGGAAATGAAGTGCGCCGACTTAGTCAACCGGTCTACAACCACCCAAATGGCATCACTACCGCCGCTGAGTCCTCGGAAGACCTACAACGAAGTCCATAGTGAACATGCTCCACTTCCACTCGGCAATAGGCAAGGGTTACAACAAACCCGCTGGCCTCTGATGCTCGGTCATTCACTTTTCTGGCAAGTAAGGCACTTCGATACGAAAACCGCCACATCTCTCTTCATACCCCGCCACCAAAACTGGCGCATCAAATCACGATACATCTTAGTTGCCTCCCGGATGCATCCGCAAGGCGCGCGAATGATGGAACTCTCGGGAGTACTTCCTCTCGGCAAGACTCCGTACAAACAAACGGTTTTCGGTATCTCACAACTCTGGTCGGATACACCGTCAAACCTTCTCCACCTTCCCACTTGAGATCTTCTCTCGAAGGGATTCTACCTCAAGGTCACCTCTCTGTGCCTCTAACCACTCTAAGTCACAAGTGTGGCTGCGCAACAACAGAAACAAGGCTGCAGCCTCAAACAGATTCGCCCAGATGCAAATCAAACTCGCCAAAGTGTCCCAACATCTCCATTCCCGGATGGCTTATACAGCTACATCACTAATTGGGATTTTTTTCTACTAAGGGACATCGGCCACAACAATTGGCCTTTCCGGATTATAGTTGCAACTCAAATCAATAGTCCTCAATGAACTCCATCCCATCTCCTCTGCCTCAAATCAATCCTCGGGTAAACAGGTACTTCAAAACTCTTGTTGGTTCGAGAAACACCTCAAACCTCTCACCATATCAGGTAGTGCTCTAAATTTTCAAGGCAAAGATCACGGCTGCTAACTCTAGGTCGTGTGTGGGTAATTCTTTCTCGTGAATTTTTCAAGCTGCGCGAGCCATAAGGCTACCACTTTCCCCCTTTGCATTAACACACAACCCAAACCCTCTCGTGAGGCATCACAATAAACCG
>NW_021026640.1:608221-689146 GCF_004153795.1 Camellia sinensis | reverse complement strand
CTTGAATTGACATTAATGTGACTATAAATCCATAATCAATAAGTTCAATCCTATCAACTCAAAAAAAAGTGTCCCACCATAAGGAAAAATAAGCAACTAAACAAATCTCATAATAAGAAATGAATTATCAATTGATTCAATTCTTGCCTTGACCTATCAATTAAAAGTGTAAAGAAAATAATCAATAATAAAATAGAGAATTTTTAAAATTTTAAAAAACCAAAAAGTTTTACATAACTTAAAGAGGGATACTATATAATTTTATAAATGATACATAATACATAATCTTTATTTATATGGGTAATAGTTTAAATATTGAAAGTTTAGAGGGGCACGTGACCCCCTAAGCCTTAGGTGGTTGCGCCCCTGACTAACTGGGCATTAGTTAGCGTGCCTTGCACGCGTAGCCTCTCTCACTAGTATCTATTATTAGATTAATAATAATAATATTTATTTTGCGGACCTTTCTTAGGTGTGCCTTGCATATGGTATGAAGGCACTTACACCCTTTCTATTTTGCATTTACACCTTTTATGTATTGGGTATACCATATTTTTTTGAAAACTTACACATTGGCGACCTGCTAAGCTGGTCACTTTCCAGGTAAATTAATAAAATAATATATTATATGACTAAAGATGTAAGTTGTCACAAAAAGGCATAAATAATTTCACCAGAAGGCGTAAGATTCCACAAAAGACGTATATTTTCACAAAAGGCGTAAGTAATTTCAGAAAAGGCTTAAGTAATTTCAAGAAAAGTTACACATTTTGTGAAAACTTACGCTTTTTGTGAAAACTTACATTTTTTTTGTGAAATTATTTACACATTTTGTGAAAAACTTACACTTTTTTTGTGAAATTACTTACACTTTTTCTGACAACTTACGTTTTTTTGTGAAATTACTTACACCTTTTCTGACGACTTACGCTTTTTTGTTAAAATTACTTACACCTTTTGTGAACACTCACTCTTTTTGTGAAATTACTTACAAAAGGTGTAACTTTTGACAAACTTACACATATTACTTACACCTTTTGTGAAAAAATATACACATTTTCTGAAAAGTTACACCTACTGTGAAATAATTTCTTTCATAAAATTTACATCTTTTGTTAAAACTTACACCTTGTCGTGAAAATACTTACACTTTGTCAAAATTTATACCTTTTGTGAAATATTTTTTATTTTATAAAATTTACACCTTTGTTTTAAAAACTAAACTTACACCTTTTGTGAAGTTACTTACATTTTTTGTGAAAAAACTTACACCATTTCTGAAAAATTACACCTTTTGTGAAATAATTTTCTTTCATAAAATTTACACCTTTTCTGAAAAGTTACTCCTTTTGTGAAATAATTTTTTTCATAAAATTTACACTTTTATTGAACTTATACCTTCGTGAAATAACTTAATCTTTTGTGAAACAAGTTACATCTTTTCTAAAAGTTACACCTTATGTAAAAAAATTTCTTTCATAAGATTTACACATTTTGTTAAAACTTACACATTTTCGTTGAAAATACTTATACTTTTTGTCAAAAGTATATACCTTTTGTGAAATATTTTTTTCCTAAAATTTACACCTTTATTAGAACTACACCTTTTGTTGAAATGAAACTTTACACTTTTTGTGAAGTTATTACATCTTTTGTGAAAAAACTTACACCATTTTTTGAAAAAGTTACACCTTTTGTAAATAATTTCTTTCACAAAATTTACACTTTTTGCTAAAACTTACACATTTTTCTGAAAACTTACACCTTTTCGTGGAAATGCTTACACCTTTTCTGAAAGTTACTCCTTTGTGAAATAATTTTTTTCATAAAATTTACACACATTTTTATTGGAACTTACACCTTTGTGAAATTAACCTTACATCTTTTGTGAAACAAGTTACACCTTTTCTGAAAGTTACACCTTAATCTCTCATAATTGTAATAAAAATAAAAATAAAAATGTATAAGTTTAATAATATCTCGCTGTTACTTGTTATGGGGGAAAAAAAATTCATTGTTGTGATTAATGTGTGCCCCTCTACATTGAATTTCTAACTTCGCCACTGCAGTTAGCGCTCATTAGATTTTTGTTTCGAGTTGAAATTTGTAAACATGTTAAAGCTAGAGTAGAGAAATATATGCAGAGAAGTGTGTTTTTTTGTATAGAAAAGTTGAGATACAGATATAAAGAACATAAAAATTTTCAAAACACAATCGTTAACAGCCCCTTGTGTAGGCTGTTTTTGCAGCCATGTGTGTAGCCTATACTCTCTCTAGGTACCTTAGTTTAGTTATGCATACTGTTTACAAAAATAACATATATCCATCAAAAGGTGTTCCATATCCCACTCCATTGCTTTCCTTTCGTTAATACTCTGAACTAATGGATGGCAATCGGTAGGTATAATAGCTGCCTTCACATTGTTGTGCACACACCACCTCTAGACATGCTGGAGGTTGCAATAAAATAAAAGTTCTTTTTTACAGTTTGATTTCCCTTGTTATGCAAAGCTATGCAGGTTGCACCAACTTTGGAAGTGAGATGTGACCACACCTCACCAATTAAAAACCTGAGTAAAAGAAATTGAGCTATCTGTTTAGTGGAAAATACTCGCAAGAGAATTTCTGTAACGCCCCAAATTTGTAGCCCAAATGATAATACAACAATCATGGCTCTTTCAAGGAAAACCGAATATAAATCTCCAAACTTACATTACATGATACAATAATTTTTCATGCAACAATACATTAATCCAATAACAAGTAAATAAACAAATAATACCCCCAAGGGTTTACAAGTTTCCAAGGCTTAAGCCTGGTTACACAAAATGGTTATTCAAAGCCACACACATACAGCCATTGGCTTACACACAGAGTCACAGTAAAATGAGAGTCTCGTACTCTCAACACATATTTCCTCGCCTTTAGTTAGGCGGCATCACCACATTTTTTCCTGCACAAAAATCTCGTAAGGTGAGCATAAAGCCCAGTAGGAAATCCTTAACAAAGTATATACATTTTATACAAGTCTCAAGAGATGAAATGCACATGCCATGCTATGTCCTTTTTTAAGATAAATCACATTTTCATCTTTTGAAAACCATCATGCTCAATGATACCATGCAATTTCAATTGTTCAAAACTTAACAATTTATTTCAAGGGCGATAAATATGACCAGCACAATAGATAAATATAATTAATGAAATAAAAATAATTAAAACAAGTGTCTTAACAACTATGTTAGTTAATGATTTTAGCACAGTAAAAATGTGAAATACAACTATGGCAATTTAAAATAAAACAAAGAGATAAGGAGAGAGAGGCAAACAAATTTATAGTGGTTCGGCTTCAACTCGGCCTATGTCCACTCCTCAAGCTTCACTTGAGATTTTCCACTATACTCTAGCTTCGCAGGGTGCTAGCAACCTTTTCACAGATGGAGCAATCCTCTACAGATTTTACACTGACTTTCTAAGTCAAGAACACTGAGTGTACTACACTCTTACAAGGTTGAAAAGAAGGTGTTTTTGCTTTCACAGAAAGCTACAAGAATTATCTCTCAAAGATAGATATAAAAATGGAGCTCTGGTTTTTCTATAAACCTCACACAGGAAAGATGGGCTTAAAGCTATAAGGCTCAGTGTATAATTTCTGAGAATAGATGTGAGTGATTATAGATCAAAGAATATTTTCAGGTTTTTGTAACTTGTTTACATTAGAGGCTTTAGTATATATAATAAAAATTATAGCCGTTTATAGCCGTTGCATTCATTTGAATTTATAGCCGTTGTAGTCATTTGAATTTATAATTGTTTATAGCTGTTGTACTCCATCATTACTAATTTGAATATCTTCCACTCCATTATTACAAATTTGAATATCTTCCACTTGAACCTTTTGAACTGCTGCTGTGCTAGGCTGTTTGAATCTCTGTTTTTGGGCTATTTGAACTCCTGATTTAATCAAATATTAAATACATTCTAACAATATTTAGGATAAAATTTTAGGTGAGAAATAATTGTACAAAATAAATTTTGATTTTATTAAAACATAAAAGCATCAAAATAAATTTTGATTCTATTTTTCTCTTTCAAATAAATCATCAAAATAAATTTTGATTATATTTTTCTCTTTCAAATAAATCATCAAAATAAATTTTGATTATATTTTCCTCTTCCAAATAAATTAAAACATAATTAAATAACTCATCAAAATAAATAAGTCTAACAATCTCCCCATTTTTTATGATGGCACACAATGATGTTTTGATTTGATTTGGGAGTAAGAAAAGCTCCCCCTGAAGTCATGCTCCCTGAATTCATTTCTAAATACATAAGTTAGCACATTTGTAATAAATAAGTTTTAATTAGAGACATGATATGAGACTAAGATATCAAACTATAAATACATAATCATCAGATTAGTTTTCAAATAATACCATAATACATAACATCATATAATTTCTCCCCCTGTGACATTATCAAAAGGAAATCATGGGTCAGAATCTGAAGGAGGAGGAGAAAAATGATAATGATAAATGGCATCAAAAAATAGATAATCAAAACATATATATACATACATACATATATATATATGAATCGCTCGCGCCTTTCTTTTTTGTTGAAAATCGCGTCGAACACGCGGCCTCGCTTTTGTGTCAGCCAACCGACAAAAGTAGCTTTTCTCGATTGCCGCTCGCTTCGACTATCTCTCCCTCTTTGTCTTCTTCTCTTCAGCCTTTTTCTTAATTACACTCGTTGGCTTCTTCTTCTTCACCTCACTCTCTTTTATCTCTTCGTCTATATCTTCTTTACCACTCTCTTCTGTTCTTCTTCCTCATCAAGAAACAAAAAAAAGAAGCTGAACGAAAGAGGCTAAACCTCAGTCTGTTCTCTTTTATTTCTTTGCAACTCATTTCTTTTACACCTCTCACCTCTAAAACATGGCTTCCTCATCCCGTCCCCTCACTCTATTTTCGGACCTAAACGATCCCATAAGCTCTGCTGGACCAAGTGCCTCTACTCCTATTCTTCCTGTCATTCCTCTGCCTAACCTTCCTGTGATATCGATTGAGCAAATCATGGCAGCTCAATCTGGCATAGAAGCCAATCATTTCACACTGACGTCCTGTATGGAGACGGTGACAATTGGCTCACCGATTGCAGAACAGGATGAGTGAGCTCCATCAAGTCAACGCCCAACTCTCTCTGCTCCAGCGCATGTACAAGGATGCGTGAGCAGAAATAGGCTCACTGAAGACCGAAAATAAAGAGCTTAAACAGAAGACCACCTCCATGTCCCGATTTGGAACAACGTCGTTCTTGGCCTTTGATAGTCAGCGAGGAGTCGTCGTTCTTGACGAAAGCACAGGGGCAGGGGCGTCAAGGGTCACCCAAAGTGATAAATAGAAGAAGAAAACAATGGAAGAGGCGAGTAAGTAAGATCGGCGTATGGCTGGAAAAAAATGAAGTTTTTTTTTTGTGTATGTTTATTTTGATCGGTGTGTGGCCGTAAAAAAAATGAAGGGTTTTTTTTATGTAAATATTTGTATTTTGATTTGTTTTTGCTTTTATGTTTAAGTACTGAAAAATGAAATTAAAAAGCAAAAAAAATAAGAAAATTAAGTCCAAACAAAAAATAATAATGAGAAAAAAAATAAAAATAAAAGAAATTAAGCCTAATAGCAAAATTAAAAAAATAAATTAAATTAAAATAAAATAATACTAGCAGAAATTAAATTTAATGGGATGTTGGTGTTGCTGGAATGGTAATACAAAAAAAAATATCATGAGGATTTAAAAATATATATATATGCAAAGTTAACTTTACCTCAAGATGCAGAACCAAAAAAAATTACACAGTTAAGAATAGCAAACTGTTAAGGAGAATAAATATATGAAGGACTTGAGAACATTCAACTGATATAAATGTTTCCATATCAATGTAGCAATACACATCATTTTAACAAAAATTGAAGTTTCACAGTCATAACAAAACTTTTTAAGTAGAAATCGACATTCCAAGCTCGCCACGAATAAAATTGAAGCGATCCTCGCTTAGGGGTTTTGTGAAAATATCCGCCAATTGCTTATCGGTGTTTACAAATTCAAGTACAATATCCCTTTTTTGAACATGATCTCTTAAAAAATGATGTCGAATTTCAATATGTTTTGTTCATGAGTGTTGAACCGGATTTTTGCTTAAATTGATGGCACTAGTATTATCACATTTAATAGGGATATGATCATAATGCAAATCAGAGTCCTCTAATTGTTGTTTCATCCAAAGTATTTGGGCACAACAACTTCTGGAAGCTATATATTCACCTTCGGCAGTTAATAAAGCAACAAAATTTTGCTTTTTGCTAAACCAAGATACTAATGAGTTACCAAGAAAGTGACAAGTTCCACTGGTGCTTTTTCTATGAAGTTTGCATCCGGCAAAGTCGACATCTGAGTAACTAATTAAATCAAATGCAACACCTCTAAGATAAAACAGTCCCAAATTTTGAGTGCCAACAAGATATCTAAAAATTCTTTTAACAGCACTGAGATGTGATTCCTTAGTATTTGATTGATATCTAGCACACATACAAACACTAAACATAATATTGGGTCCACTTGTAGTTAAATAAAGAAGTGAGCCAATCATACCTCGATATTTTGTTTAATCAATGAACTTACCTTTTTCATCCTTATCTAGCTTAATGGATGTGCTCATAGGTGTTCCAGCTATTTTTGAGTCATACATACCAACCTTTTTGAATAGTTCTTTTGTGTATTTAGCTTGGTTGATAAAAATTCCTTCCTTACATTGTTTGATTTGAAGCCCAAGGAAATAATTTAGCTCTCCTATTATGCTCATCTCAAACTCACCTTGCATACACTTAACAAATTCCTTACACAAGGTTTCATTAGTAGCACCAAATATAATGTCATCCACATATATTTGCACAATAAGTAAAACATCATTTTTAGTTTTAACAAAAAGTGTTGTGTCAATCGTTCCTCTAGAAAAATTATTTTCAATCAAAAATTTACTTAATCGTTCATACCATGCACGAGGTGCTTGTTTCAAACTATATAAAGCTTTTGATAGCTTAAAAACATGATTTGGAAAGGCATGATCTTCAAAACCTGGGGGTTGTTTAACATAAACTTCCTTATTTATAAAACGATTAAGAAAGGCACTTTTTACATCCATTTGATAAAGTTTGAAAGCTCTAAAACATGCAAATGCAAGTAACATGCGAATGGCTTCTAATCTAGCAACCGGAGCAAAGGTTTCATCGAAATCAATACCTTCTTCTTGATTGTATCCTTGTGCAACAAGTCTAGCCTTGTTTCTTATAATTGTGTCGGATTCATCAAGCTTGTTTCGAAAGATCCATTTGGTACCGATAATAGTATGATCTTTAGGTTTTGGCACAAGTTCCCACACTTTGTTTCTCTCAAATTGGTTAAGCTCTTCATGCATAGCTATCATCCAATGTTCATCGAATTCGGCTTCTTGAAAGCTTTTAGGCTCAATCTGTGAGAGAAAAGCCAAGTCACTACAAATATTTCTAAGTGAAAAGCGAGTTTCAATACCTTTTGTAGGGTCACCTAGGATTAAATCCTTAGGGTGATTATGAACAAACTTCCATTCTCTTAGCAAATCATCACTGTTTCCTCCTTCTTCTTGAGGTGGGAGAATAGTTGTTCAATCTCTTTGTTTAACTTACATTGTTGGTTCTCTTCTTTGTAGATACTTGAATCTTCCACATTTGGTTCCAAATCTATATTATCACTAACAATTTGCTTTTGAGCAGAGATGTTAATTTCATCAAATGCCACATGTATAGATTCTTTCACAACAAGAGTTCTTTTATTAAAAACACGATAAGCTAGGAATAGCCAAGAAAAATTGCTTCATCAGATTTTGAATCAAATTTACCTAAGTTATCCTTACCATTATTATACACAAAACATTTACAACCAAAAACATGCAAGTGACTAATGTTGGGCTTTCTATCATGCCAAAGCTCATAAGGAGTCTTTTTGAGAATAGGTCTAATTAATGCACGATTTAAAATATAGCATGCGGTGTGAATGGCTTCAGTCCAAAAATATTTAGGAAGATTTTTTTCGCAAAGCATTGTTGTACTCATCTTTTCTAAAGTTCTTTTCTTACTTTCTACTACACCATTTTGTTGAGGGATTCTAGGTGCTGAAAAATTATGTCCAATACCATGCTCATCACAAAACAATTCAAATTTCTCATTTTCAAGTTCTCTACTATGGTCGGTTCGAATATTAGAAATAAGAAAGCCTTTTTCATTTTGAATTCTACGACAAAGTTTTGTGAAAGAAGAAAAGGTTTCATCTTTGTGTGCTAAAAACATAACCCATGTAAATCTTGAATAATCATCAGCAATAACAAGACAATAATGTTTACCACCTAGACTAGATATACTTGAGGGACCAAATAAATCCATATGCAATAGTTGTAAAGGTCTAATTGTGGAAATATGAGATTTTGATTTACATGATGTTTTAGTTTGTTTTCCTTATTGACAAGCACTACAAAGATGATCTTTTTTCAAATTTAATTTTTGGAAGTCCAATGGCCAAATTATTTTTCAAAAGTTTAACAATTAAATCCATATGAGCATGACCAAGTCTTCTATGCCATAACCAACTATTTCCATTATGAACATATAAACATTTAACATCATGGGCATAGAGATCATTAAGATAAAAAACATAAACATTATCATGGCGATTACCAACGAATAAAGCTTTATGATCATTTGTGCTTTCAATTGTGTAATGTGATTTATCAAAAATAATTCAATTACCTTTATCACATAATTGACTAATACTGAGTAGGTTATGCTTAAGTCCATCAACAAGTAAAACATTTTCAATAGAAGGGTTAGGAGAAATACCGATGCTACCAATACCGATGATTTTTCCTTTCTTGTTGTCTCCAAAAGTAACAAATCCTCCATCTTTCGATGATAGTTTAGTAAAGAATGATTTATCTCCGGTCATGTGTCTGAAACATCCACTATTAGGATACCACTTCTATTCTTTAGCTTTGGACTTAAAGCAAACCTACAAGATGACAATCAAGTGTTGGTTTTTGGTACCCATAGTTTCTTGAGTCCTTCTTGGTTAGTTTTGTTACATCCCTTAATAATCCAAATCTTTTTAATTCCCATGTTCATATTCTTTTTTAATGAACAATAAGATATATAATGGCCTTTCTTTCTACAATAATGACAAGTAATATGATAGTGTGTTATGAGAGGTGCCTTTTCAAAAATTGTATTGAAATTCTTTTGTTTCTTAATAGGGTCATATCTAATACCCGCTTTATCAAAAACACATCTTTGATTTCCAAGAAGCATGTTGAGATTATTTCTACCTTTTACAAAATTTTCAAGTGTTTTTGTTAAATCATCAACATTGTTTTTTAAAGTAGTTTTCTCATTAGAGATAGTATCAAAATCTTTTTTCAAAATAATTTTTTCTTTCTTTAATTCTTCTACATTAATAGATAAAGATGCAACAGATTTCTTCAACACATTATTTTTGGCACAAACTTTTCTAAATTCATTTGATAGTTCATGGAATGCACTTTCAAGTTCTTCATAAAGAGTAGTTACCTTATCTTGGGTAGAGTCTTCATCTTCAAGAGCCATGAGACATAAGTTGGCTACTTCATTTTCAATTTCATCACTTGAACTTTCATCTTCACTTTCTACCCAAGCTACTACCATGGCCTTTTTGTTTCTTTTGTAGTTTTTTTCATAATTTTTCAATTTTGGACAATCCATCTTCTTATGTCCAGGATTTTTGTACTCATAGCAAATAATAGGCTCTTTCTTGAAAGGTCTTCTTCCTCCATAATTGTTTTTCTTAAAGTGCTTTTTGAAATTTCTACTAAACATGGAATAGCTTTCATCCTCACTGGAGTTTTCATGTTCTTCTTCATTTGATAAGGCTTTGAATGCAATTCCACTTTTCTTTTTATTTTCAACATCCTCATGTCCTTTCATGGTGATCTCATGAGTCATAAGGGAACCCATAAGCTCATCCAATCCAAGTGTAGAGAGATTTTTGGCTTCTATAATGGTCGTGACCTTTGCTTCCCAATTCTTTGGTAAACACTTAAGAATTTTTCTTACCAACTCACTGTTAGTATAAGTTTTGCCAAGGGATTTCAAAAAGTTTACAATTTCAATAAATCTAGTAAACATACTTGAAATAGATTCATCAGAGTTTATTTTAAACAATTCATAACTATGAACAAGCATATCAATACGAGATTCCTTCACTTGGTTTGTACCTTCATACGTTACCTCAAGTTTGTCCCAAATTTCTTTTGCCGAATGACAACTTGAAATTCTATTATACTCCTTAGAGTCTAATCCACAAACAAGGGTGAGTTTGGCTTTAGCATTGGCTTGCAATAATTTATGATCTCTCTCATCACATTTATCTTCAGTTTAGGTACACTAATATTGTCTACTAATTTGGTAGGAATTTTTGGACCTTTGGTGACAATAATCCATATGGCATAATCAGTGGCTTGTAGGTATAGGGTCATCTTATCCTTCTAACGACTATAGTTGTTTCTGTCAAACAATGGTGGCCGATTTGTGGCTTGCCCTTCAGCTAAGGTTGCCAGGGATCGAAACTCCTAGATGGTTAAATCTAAAACAAGAGTCTAGGCTCTGATACCAATTTTTACCCAAAAAATAACCAAAGAGAGGAGGGGTGAATTAGGTTTTTATAATTAAAATTAATAATACCCTAATAAAAATTATGACTAGCACAATAGATAAATATAATTAATGAAATAAAAATAATTAAAACAAGTGTCTTAACAACTATGTTAGTTAATGATTTTAGCACAGTAAAAATGTGAAATATAGGTATGGCAATTTAAAATAAAATAAAGAGATAAGGGAGAGAGAGACAAACAAATTTATAGTGGTTCGGCTTCACCTCGGCCTACGTCCACTCCTCAAGTTTCACTTGAGATTTTCCACTATACTCTAGCTTCGCAGGATGCTAGCAACCTTTTCACAGATGGAACAATCCTCCATAGATTTTACACTGACTTTCTAAGTCAAGAACACTGAGTGTACTACACTCTTACAAGGTTGAAAAGAAGGTGTTTTTGCTTTCACAGAAAGCTACAAGAATTATCTCTCAAAGATAGATATAAAAATGGAGCTCTGGTTTTTCTGTAAACCTCACACAGGAAAGATGGGCTTAAAGCTATAAGGCTTAGTGTATAATTTCTGAGAATAGATGTGAGTGATTATAGATCAAAGAATATTTTCAGGTTTTTGTAACTTGTTTACATTAGAGACTTTAGTATATATAATAAAAATTATAGCCGTTTATAGCCGTTGCATTCATTTGAATTTATAGCCGTTTATAGCCGTTGTAGTCATTTGAATTTATAGCCGTTTATAGCCGTTGTACTCCATCATTATTAATTTGAATATCTTCCACTCCATTATTACAAATTTGAATATCTTTCACTTGAACCTTTTGAACCTTTGAACTGCTGCTGGGCTGGGCTATTTGAATCTCTGTTTTTGGGCTGTTTGAACTCCTGATTTAATCAAATATTAAATACATTCTAACAACATTTAGGATAAAGGTTTAGGTGAGAAATAATGGGACAAAATAAAATTTGATTTTATTAAAACATAAAAGCATCAAAATAAATGTTGATTCTATTTTTCTCTTTCAAATAAATCATCAAAATAAATTTTGATTATATTTTTTTCTTTCAAATAAATCACCAAAATAAATTTTGATTCTATTTTTCTCTTCTAAATAAATTAAAACATAATTAAATAACTCATCAAAATAAATAAGTCTAACATATTCAATATCATCTACACCACCTATCAAGAGTTACCAACGTATATACCCCAAAATCATACCATAAAAACTTGTTTCTCAACATTCTTTTCTCAATGCTAGTTTTCGAATCAACTTTCAAAGTTTAATATAATCAAATGCATTGATATGCCAATAACACAAAATGAATATAAATACTTTTATTCCACTTTATCATCCAAGGAATAAAACAATTCCCCCTTCTCAAGTATCCTCAATAATTAGTCATTCCAAGACTATTTCAACGTTTTGAACAATAATTTTCAAAATGAACAATTCTCATATTTCCTGAAATTCATCATTTATATAAATATAAACAAGAAATTTTTCAAACATCCATTTATTTTAACACACAAAATAAATATAACAATATCATTCATGGTTTTTCAGTCTCTAGGTTTTCTCACCAAAACCATACAACTCAAATCTTTTGAAAGAAAACTTTCCAAAATCATCTTTTCATCAATCAACGAATGTAACGCCCTGAAAATTGGGCATGATATATCTATTTATGCAACAAAACCCACTTGATAGACAACCACACATATATAGCAAACTAATCCATACACCCAGTTCCATTAAATCCTAAATGCCAAATACATGTTGTTCACATCTCAAAGCCCCAGTTCTAATCCAAAACATGCATTTTACAACAAGTATGAAATGGAAGCCAAACAAATAATAAGTACCCTACAGGCTTACAAATTTATCCAAGAACATTCTTGGTTACACAAAATGGAGTCTCACTCATAACATCTTAAGCCCTTGGCTTTACAAATAACAAACATACACACATAAGGCATAATTAAGAAACTCTTGCTTCCCAAAACTCCATCCACGCTATTGCCTTGGAGGAAGCATCTCACCTGTACCTGAAAATGGTATTCCCATATAGGGTGAGTCAACAGCCCAGTAGAAATAATCTAACACAATTTATGAGGTTTAGCAAAAGTATAAATACCACATACATAAACAATACCGATCCTGAAACATCCACAAGACTTGCATATCCATATGCCACTAAGACCAACCTTATTCCATTTTCCTTTAATTTCATTTCCAGTTCATATATGCTACTCAATTCATGAGTTAAATTCGTTATCTTTCAAGAATCAAAATGAGACTGCAACTCAATGATTTTTCCAATTATGCAAAACTCACATAAACACTTCAAACCTGCCATTTTATGGATATTTCGTTCGAAGGAATCAGCACCCATGTATATATAAAATTTCAAGTCTTTCACCCAAGACACTCCGGCCAACTTGCTTTAAATGGAGTCCATCCCCTTTCTCCTCCCAAACAAATATACATATGCAATGTATTTCTAAACATAATAACATATGGAGTACATTTCCTTTCTCCTCCCAATAAACATACATATATAATGTATCTATAACATAGTCATATTCAATGACACCAATAATGGATTAGCATTAAATCGCTTAATCTTCATGTAATTTCTACAACAATCATAGCTATCCTCTACCGATAGCCCAATGCAATTATTTCTAAAGAGATGTTCAATATCAAAATAAATAGTTTATTCAAAATTTCCATAGGTGAGATAATACATATCCAATATCACCATTTATAATCACAACCTTCCAATTTCACGTTTTCATTGTTAATCCCAATTATTTATGCAAAATAATAATTTAATCAAAATTAGGGCAGAATCCCCCTTTCACCAAATATCAACTCAAACACCAAAATCAACTATCACTACAAGAATTTACACAATTGGCGACCACTTTTGCCGACCAAAAAAATTTTTGTCGCAAAAAAATAATATTTGGCGACCAAATATTAATTAGTCGCGAATGATCAATATTTTTGGCGACCAAATATTATTGGTCGCAGAAGGTTATATTTTGGCGACCAAAAAATGAGTTGGTCGCAGAAAGTGATATACTTTTGCCGACCAACTACAAATTTGGTCGCGGAAGGTCACATATTTTTTGGCGACCAAAAATTTGGTCGCCAAAAACTTATTTTCAGCAACAAAAAAAAAATAGTTGCCAACTTAGTACTTTTAGCGACTAATATTTTAGTCGCCGTTGATTGAGATTTGGCGACTGAAAAATTTTGTCGGCAAAGGTACATTTTTTGCGACTAATATGGTATTTTGGTCGCCAAAAGTTTGGCAGGGAAATTTGATTTTCAGTGGGGCGGGATTTGAATTTTCTTTCTCTCAATCGGTGCCCACTCTCTCTACCATGCCTCACTGCCAAGTCTCAGCCTTTCTTTCTCTCTTTCTATCTATCTAAGAATCCTCCTCCACATCTTCTCTTTCTCTCTCTCAAAAAACCCCCATATTCAGTTTTGTATGGCAGTTCGCTTGCTAGCATACGAGGTAGCTGACCTCTGCCTAGGCAAGCTGCCTCTCAAATCTGTCTCAATCTCCGCCACCATGGCCGACGCCTTGTCCGCCCTCAAATCCTCCTCCGACACCTGCCTCAACGTATGGACCTGTGACCACTCCAAATCCGCCGCCGAGGAGTGTCGCTGTGTCGGAAAAGTCTGCATGGTCGATGTCATTTGCTACCTCTGCAAAGACGAAAACCTCTCTTCTCCTTCCTCTGCTCTCAAATCCCCTGTTTCTGTCTTGCTCCCCAAACTTCCTGGTCTCGTCAGAAACGTCGAACCCTCTTCCAGGTAACCCATTAACATTTCAATTTTAATCTGTTTTTGTTTGTATTTGCTTTGGTAGATTGCTTGATGATAGGTTTTTCAATGTGTAGAGGGTTTTCTCTAATGTCCTCTACATGTTCGATAAATTGCCTCAAAGAATTGACTCCACAATTCCACCCAAGAATCTATACATGTTTTAGGGCTTCCAATTTTTGTAAATCATGTTAATTATACATACACTTCCCTTTTTTCTGTCTCAATTTGGCCTTTTCTGAAATTTTGGACTTGTTTACAAGTTGATTTTTATGTGTTTGGGTAAGCAGGTTCGTTCTTGGGGATGCATACATTGCATTTGAGTGTTTCAAAACTATCAATTAATTTTTTTTTAGTTGTTCTGTTACATTTGGGGCCATAGTGGCTGCTCTGGAGCTAAGTAAGAACAAAAAGATTAGATCAATATATTGTACGTTAACATCCAAGTCAATTAGCTTTTTTAAATTTTAAATTCTAATTGCTTCCTTTGTCGTGCTTTTGTCTTGTTTATTATAGACATATTTGTGACACGAGGATATATCTTGCAATCACTGCTGGTTTTATGCAAGCCATATTTAAAAAAGTTTAAAGAAAAAAAAGAAGTTAACATGGTAAAAATTATGCTATTTGCAATTAGATTAAGTTATATCCCTTTGTTATTCTCCCTTCCCAACTAACATGTAACCCCCACAAACTTTTTTTGACGTATACCATGCGACAAAAAAGAAAAAAGATGAAGAAAAGATTAAGCTATATTTATGTATATATATTCATAGGTAAACAATTCAATTAAAGGTTCTAGAAATGGGGTTCAACATCTACATAGTAGGGGTATTAAAGAAAAGCTAGCTATATCACATCAACAAAAGAATTTTTATTTTTTTATGAAATCAATAGAAGCGACTAAACAGTCACAAAACGTCTCATGTAACCAAAATACTAACCATGTTGGAATGCCACTACACATGTAACACCAATTAGGAAGCATCTCACCCGCTTTCCCAAGGTGTCCAAAGTCAAGATGGAATCTAAGGTTGCAGTCCATACAAACACCTTCATGTGAACCCCAACTTTCTTGATATTGTCCCATGCAATGACTTGTCGGTGGTACCCGTTGAATCCCATTTTAGCGATTTAACAGATAATCTCTCACCATTAGCTTTCCACACCATCCTATTCTCCCTTGGCCATGCACCATTCTCCTCATAAAGAATGTGAATGAGTCACCCACTGCCTCCAAATTCTAATAATGTAAATACTATGATGTATTAGTGATCCTTATGTAGTTTGAGACCCAAGGCATCCTTATCCACTGCAATCTGAAACTAGTCGGGAAAAGCCCCACCGATAAGGGAACATCCCCACATTAGGTCATGCCAGAATTTAACTTTCCTACCATCTCCAGGGATGATTTCCCACGTCTTCTAGAATACATATAATGTATATGGCTTTTCAAATAACAAAATGTGTATATGGCGTATATGGAGTGCTACTGCATTTATTCAATATGCATTTCAGTTGCTTATGGAAGCCTGGAGTTCTCATCCAGTAGTGTTATATGCAGTAAGACATGAAAATTCTAATGCCTCTTTCCTAAGTGACCTTCATGTCACTTGATGCATCATATGTTGGATTTTGTTTATTGCAGGGATAATTTCCTGTCAAAGGGGTTCAAACTGGTTCTGTAAGCTACTGGAAGAAGAAGTAGAAGAGGAGCTATATGTTGGAGAGGTAAGTTAATAAATTATTTTTGTATTTTACATTAATGCTCTTAATTGGTCATAATGCTTATTCATAAGTGTTATATGTATAGATGATATTCTGAATACATAAATTACTTATCCAAAAAAAAATTATGAATATAAATGGAATTAGATGATTTTGTCCAATCCGATGCTAGAGAAATGTGGAGTTCTTTGAGCATATGAAGAAGGCCCCCCTCCCCTTCCCCTTATGTCCTTACTTTCCATCTTTTAACAGTACTGTCTATTTACCTATTTAATTACCCAAACCCTTCATTATTTAATATAACAAATCTTGTTTCCTTTAGGGTTGAAGTTGTACTATGGGGCAAGAGTTTTGTATTAGGAAGGTTATGTTTGCAAGGAATGAAATAAGATGTGAGGTGTTTTTTTTATAATATCTAAATTCTTTGTGAAAAAATAGAGTAGATTAAGTTTAGTGGTGAAAAGAGTAGCATCTTTACTTATGTCTTCAAAGGTATGCTAACTATGGTTTTTGCCCATTTGAGCCATTGTCTATGATAATAGCGTGCTTTCCTCCTGCTTAGTTCCTTTAAGTCTATTTAATTTGCTTGTTTTGTTGTTCGTCCAACTTTTTGCTTTGATTGGGAGAGATCAGGAAGAAGGAATAGGTGATTGTCATGTTAAAATACTTTTTGTGCTGTATGCTGCAAAACATTTCCATTAGTATGCATCTCTTAAATTTATTTTGCTGGGTTTCACCATAAGGGAATGTGAATGAACTTTTGTAGACAGTTAAACAGTATATATTAATGAACCTCTTTTGATTTTCTATTAACTTTGGATTTTGGCAACAACTTTCAGATTATATATATTGTGGGAGTTGTACTATGTTTGATTATGGTAGGATATAACATTGAATTATTTTTGACAATCAGATTGAGTGATGTGGCTGATCCCATGGCTATGAAATTAGCAATACCATTGTGCTAGCAATCACACTTCTTTTTCCCAATCAAATGCGTTATAGTAAACAAGAAAAAAACATGTGGATCCATGCGATTGACAATCCCCCTCCCCTCTGGATCCCCGCTCTATAACGTGTATCAAACATGGTCTAACAGTGTGCATCTAGGAGAATTACATCAGGTAGTTGCTTTTGATGTTAAACCTGATTTTGGAATTTATGATGAGTAGATTTATTATTTATGCATTGTAAAATTGTTTTTGCAAATCCATATTTATTTTGAAAATTATTCATAGTTGTCAAATTGAGAATCATATTGTGAATCAAATCGAATGGAGAATCATTAGAATTAAGTACAAACTTGTTATAAAATAGTTCTTAATGATAACTCCATCTAAAAAGCTAAGGAAGCAGCCCTTTAAGCTGGTAACAAAATGACATTCAACTTTTACGAGTTGATCTCTATCTACTCAATCTTGAAATCAAGTTCAAGTTCGACCAATTTATACACAAAAATCAAGCTCAAAAGGGCTCCTAATGGGCTTATATGAATTTTTTCACATGCAACAAAGCTTGATCTACAGCCCTAGCCCCAACCAAGCCAAGAATTGACCGGCTCTCCCTAAGTGAAAATGTTGTCTCTATTGATTGAATTTCTGATGATTTAACAATAGCTGAAGTATTATATAGATATAAAGGTATGTGCTTGGTTGATGTGGAATATCATTAGTAGCATGTGAAGATAAACATTTAGTGTTCTTGACATTGGGCCTTGGAACTGTTTTGCAATGAGTGCAAGACAGGTGTTTACTCACCTACCTTCTATAGAAATACCCCATCTCCTCATTCTGTAGGGCTTATCGTGCACTTCGTCTTGGGCTCTCAAACTAAGCTTATGTGGATTAAATACTCTAAAATAGTGCAGCAGACTGGGTTGTTTGAGGTTGACCACCAATTTTATATTTGGACTTTGGCATGCATTTCAGGTATGGATTTGAATCAAGATGTCCCATAATTTGAGGCAATGTTTGGTAAAGACATTCATATTTTCTCTTATTTATATTCTAAGGTAGAACAAAGTTTCTACATAAGCAGGAAGTCTAACACAGCAGTTCATTGATATGGTTGTAACATAGAAATAGAGAAGAAATACTTCAGCATGCTTGGCAATTATTGTCACTCAAGCATCAAACCTGAATAAGTGTGGGCTATTGTTCTGTATGGTTGAAAATCCTTCCTTGCCACAGGATTAGTTATTGATTGAGTTGCTTCTAGGACAATAATGCATTTAGTAATGAAAGTTGCTTGTATCTCTGTCAAGGGAAAACCAGCTCAAAAAAAAATGTAATTCATCCAGCGAGAGAGATTACATCTTTGCATGGGGGATCAAGCAAGTTTGATCCTGTGAGACATTTAATTGTCGAGCTTTGCCTTCTGATGAGAAGTGCAAGAATCAATTTTGATTTTCGAGCGCCGGATGAGAAATATAATTCTCTCAAGTATATTTTGTTATGACAAGATCAACCTTAATCTCCTATCAATTTGTTACTCCTAATTTTAGTTTTAAGTTATGTTACTAAAATGTTTTTGCCAAGATAGTTTGGGACATAAGTGAGTAGTTCTGTTTCCTGTACATAATGAGATGGAGTTGAGGCTATTGGAAGGAGTAAACCAGGTTGACTTTTTGACTAACCTATTCGCGAGTGGGTTATTATGTTCAGGTGGGCACATTTTTTTGAGAAAATTAGACATTCATGTTTGAGAAAATTATGATCAAGAATGTCTTCCAGCCTGTTATAACATGAACAACAGATCAAGAGAAAACAATATACCGAGCATGTATTATGTGTACCTATGTGCATATATACATCTATGATTAAATGCATAGTGTATGCAAAGCTACTTAACTAATGCATTTTCTTCTTTCTTCCTCTTCTTATTCTTTTTCTTTTTATTTATTTATTTATTTTTTATAATCTTTTCCTGTCATCAAAATGAACTAGTGCATATTTAGTATGTTAATTTTGTAGGCAAGTAAGTGAAACTGATAGTCATCTCTCAACCACTCTCTCTCTGCTATTCATTCAGTAGTGATATTTAGTATCTTTTTTTTAAAAAAAAAATTTAATTTAATTTTTTTTATAGCTTTTCTACAAATGAAAGAGGCAGAGAATACAAGACAACGTGAGGAGATGCAGCGGCAGCTTTTTGGACTTCAGAGCATGTTGGCGCAAGTTTTGGAAAATCGCAATCTACCAAATTCTCGACAATAGATAGTCATGGTAATTGGTAAGTGTGTTAAACCATATTTGATTATATTTATGTTCAAAGTAAAGGCAAATAAACGTTTGATGAGAATATCATAGAGAAATGATTGTCTTTAAACTAATTTTTGTTTAACTATATAAAAGATGGAATTTACAGTTTAGTTTATGTTGACCAGTATAGAAACTTTAAACATTGTAATGTTCCACTGATCCAAGGATGACTAGTTAAACAAGAATTTGTGACTGTTCCATGGAAACCAAAATGTGATAGAGAAGGCAAAAACGAGCCGGTTGGGGCAAAAAGTTGGAAACAGCCTGGAAACAAAGTCTTTTGAATTTTGATGCTAGGGATTTCGTTAATTTCCAATTCAAGTATGCAGAAATCTTTCATTCAATCTCGAATGTTATGGAAAAAAAAGGTGTTTCTCCACCTAATTTGCCTTTGTTTAGTTTTGTAGCTACATGTGTTATATACACACACTTATAATAGCAAAACCAAATAAATGGAACCGTGTAAGAAATAAATGTGAATTTGTGTGTTGAGAGTATATATTGGAAGCATTTGTGATTTGCTTTCAAAATATTCTATCTAGGTTTTGGAAACCATATTAAATGATGATATCCGGTCTTGCCAACAATCTTTACAATATCAGCAAACTAGTAAAAATACAAACAAATTTAGGACAAAATTGGTTAAGATAATTGGTTTTTGTGAAATGAAACATTTTATAGACTTAAGCAAGCTTAGGAACAGATAAGATTCTCCTAGTGAATTGATTAGAATTTTTTGTGCGAAAAAATACATTAAGCCCCTCACCACACCACCTGACAAAATTGACTAGGAATCGCCTCTGGGATTTGTTGATGTCACCATCGGCTAAGCCTTTGCAAAGGAGTTTCCAAAGCTATTATATGTATGCATTGCATTTGAGCTTGTGGATTCAACAAGATTAGATGTTTCTTTGTTTGTTTACTGTGATTATTTAGATCTATAATTGTTAAGAAAATTGTAGGATTATAAATTTAGCTAATAAATTAACTTTTTAACTAACTCTTAAAAAAAACTCTTATATTTCAAATAACTGATGAGAAATCAAAATATAAATAAATGAGCAATTACAAAGTGATGAGGTTTCATGTTAGATAGGTAGACACCCAAAACATGATTATTTACAATAGAATTATATAGACCAAACAACAAGATGGTAGGTGTAATGCATGTTTTTCTCTAAAAAATCATCTAATGGCGAGGGTATCTTTCACATGAGGTCTACTCCATAGTCTTTCAGCAATAAACAAAGCATAGCATACACAATACTGTCTATCTCACTTTAGAAAGTAGTGTAATTTTGTCCATGAAGTAGAATTTACTTGGCATTCCCAACTTTTCGAAGCTACAAGTTCTGATGAAAGAATATTCTCGAATTCCGTAAGATAGAAGTTATTAGAACACACTATTACATGCTTGGAAAATATTTGTGTATGAAACTTTATAATAAACTTAAGCTATGCTACGTGTCTGTCCCTTACCATCAATTTTGTTTGTCTATGACTAAGATATTGTTCCAATCAATCTTCTAACAGAGAGATGAGAAAGAATGAATGAAAAAAATATTAGAAATTTAAGAAAAAGAATGTTCATCCTTTAAACCCATGTTTTTTTTGCAATTCACATGTTCTTTGAGGAAGCCAAGAGTATATCTCCTTCAGTAAAGCTAGTGCTTCCATCCGTTTGAGTGGCCATCCTCTATGTATGGCTCGAGGAATCCTATGAACTGCAAGAATAAATAGATACATTACAATAGATTTAAAAAAAAATAGAACCAACTTACTATTAAAATAAATATGCAAATCTTGATCCTTACTGCTTAGAGATACTTCTAAACAGCCCAGTTCTGTACAGCCCAGTTTTACTGCTCACCCAGGTTCTGCTGCTCTGCAGCCTAGTTTTTCCTTCCAGCAGCCCAGTTCTGTTGTCCTGCTGCCCAGGTATGCCTGCAGCCTCCAACTCTACAGCTCAATTCTACAGGTCCACAGTCCAGTGCTGCCATTCCACAGCGTAGTTCCCTTTTGCCACAGCCTAGTTCATTTTTTCAAGCTACTTCTATCCCTCTGCAACCTACTTTTTCAGACCCATCTGATCTTGCTGTCTCCCCTAATCCTTCTATACCTATACAGTCCATTTCTATACAACTTCCTTTGTAGCCTTGACCTCCTCCTACCAACACTCATCCTATGATCACTTGATCTAAAGCTTCTTTCTCTGTCATCAAGTCTTCTTCTCCTCATTTTTTTTTTTTTTGCAGATTTTGAACCACCTTCTTATAAGGAAGCCAATTTATCCATTTGGTGAAACACTTCATTATTGGTAGACCATGGAGAAACACATGGAGAAACACTTCATTATTCAATTCATATCTTTGATAGATCAGTATTGTCATTTACATAATGTATATATATAGCTCTAAGACAGTTACAACTAACTAACACATGCATCCACTCTAACAACCACTATAACAAACTCTTTATCTAATCAACTATAGTCTGGAGCTGTGTTTTTGTGAGTGCATCTGCAGCATTGGTAGACCAGTTGCTGGTATTGCTGCTGGTATTGCAGCTGTCTTATCAGCTTTCACACCGAAGAGCAAAATAAGCCCAACATTGACAACATGAAAGTTTTAGCTTTTGCAATGGTTGAGTCAATCTTTGTCTTGCATTTGACAATGGCTTCTTTGAAATTTTTGGCAAAGTTGTCAAAGAATCTCCTTACATTTTGCAAAGTGCTTTTTGTCACTTTTATTCTTCATTATGAACATGGCGTGGCCTCTGTCGGGGAGGTGAAGGATGCTAACATAGACTTTGATGTGGCACAAAGTATTGAACCCATCAATTAAGAGTTTACACAACATGCAATATTGAACCCATCATTTTTGCCCCCTGCTCTGTTTTTTTTTTTTTTTTTTCGGCCATGTTGGTAGCATTTTTCCATCAGTCGTATTGACATAGATAGAGAGGTTTACCATTTTTTTCCATCATTCCGCTAACTTTGGGACCATTTAGAGATATTTTATTCAATTATGAACATCAGACCATTCAACTTAGATTGATCATTTTACATTTTTTTGTGTAAAAATTTGTTTCCCTATTTTCACTTGTTAATAGCCAGAGTTAAACAGGAAATTGAAAAAGCTTAGCCGACCAAAAATAAAAAATTAAAAATCCAAACAAGTCATTAACCGAAAAGGAAATCCCCCCTCCTTTTTTTTGTGTTGTTGAAAATAGTAGTGCAGCAACAAAACATAAGTGGCAAGTTTATAAGAAGAGAATTTGTTTATTGATGTAGTATATCATCATTAATTAGAACTATGTCGTGTTAAAGTAAGCTTACAGGGAACACACCTAAATCTTAGATCTGTGAGAATGAGTTGACTGTCTTGAACCCATGATTCTCAGGTAGAGGTCCATTTCCTAGCCGCACAGAAATTATCACCTCCAAACCTGAAACATGTATTAGAATTCAAGATCCAATGGTTAAGGCAATCTCAACCAATGGCTCAGGCAATAAAAAAAAAACTGTATGGCTACATCACTCAACCCTCAAAGCTCACCACACTCACTCAAACCTATTTAGGATCTTACAACACTTAACTCACATCCCTATAGATCATACAGCAACCTGCAAAAAATTAACCTGCACTGAGAGCATTAGTTAAAAATTTGAGGCTCACCCCACTCAACCCACAAATCTCACATCACTCACTCAATGAGCTAGAATAAGGTTCATAACATTCAACCCACCTCCCTAATAAAGTACCAGCCATATACCTGCAGGTTATTAATAGTTACTAGATTTAAGCAGAGAGTCAGGTAGAGACCATATTCATTTTTTTTTAATCCGGAGATGCTTGATAATGTTTCTTATAGTACTCATATAGATTATCTTACCAGGTTTTGTAATGTCATGTAAGATGAGTGATTTTGGAATTGGTTGTTTTGTTTGGTTAATGCTAAAAAGTCTGCCACTTGAGGCCAAAGAAATTCGAGGGTCCTATATATGGGCTCCTGCTGATGACGAATTGATTTTTCTCTATTTAATTATGCATTTTTCTTTCCAACAAGTATGACATAATTCTCTCTATTGCAGCTAAAACTACCCTATCAAATTGTGGCTATTGTTTCCGGTGCTTTGAATGATGCAGCTGCAAAGAAGTATGATTTGGAAGGATGGTTTCCTGCATCCAGCACTTACAGAGAACTTGTTTCCTGTTCAAATTGCACTGACTATCAGTCCAGGAGATTAGAGATTCGATATGGGTAGAAAAAGGGTAGACTAGTAGTTATATTTTTGGATACACTAGTAGTTATATTTCTGGATACACTAGTAGTTATATTTTTGGATGGGTGTGTATAGAAAATATTTAGTAGACTAGTAGTTATATTTTTCGGTTGATGTACATGGATAAAAATTTTAAACATAATAACAAGTATTTGTTATGTCTTAAATTTTTATGTTAGATGAAATATGTAGTTTGAAATTATTTGTGGATGAAAACTTATAATAGTTGCTGATTTTAATTAAACAGGTTCAGAAATGGTTGATCTATGTATTTTGTTGAATGTTCATGATTCAATTTATTTGTTGGTTTGAATGATTTTTGCAAATTACATATTATATTGAATAAATTGGATGGATTATTATAAATTACAGGTTTATTTTATTGGATGTTGGCGACCAAATGTGACAATTGGCGACCAAAATTTTTAGTCGCGGAATGTGACAATTGGCGACCAAACTAATTTTGGTCGTGAAATGTCACAATTGGTAACCAAAAATTTTGGTCGCGAAATGTCATAATTGGCAACCAAACTAAAGCAATTTGGTTGGTAAAAGGCAACTTTTCGCGACCAAAATGTTTTAGCGACAAAATGGATTAGTCGCAGTAAATAAATATTTAGCGACCAAAAATTTAGTCGGCAAATGTAACTTTTCCCGACCAATTAAAATTTTGGTCGCGAATTACTTTTGCCGACCCTCAATTGGCGACTAAACTAGCGACAAAAAAAATTGGTCGCGGATAACTTTTGCCGACCAAAAATAGACTTTTAGCGACCAATTTTTTTGTTGCCAAAAGTGTTAATTCTTGTAGTGTATTTTGGCACAACATGATCTTATATTCAAGCCTCATACTCGTTTACCTCATAATCATCAAAACTCCTCTTTTCATTTCACACCCAAATCCTAGATTTGTCCAAACCACAACCAAATTTCATCATCTATACACAATAGCAAATAACTGAGCTAAAAATCATATTAGAGTGTAGAAAATCCCTACCTCAAGTTTTGAAGAGAATCTGAGATGAAACCCCAAAATCTACGATGTCGAAACTCGATCTCCACCGTACACAATGAAGCCCTTGAGGTGATAACAAACTTTGGTGAAGAACTTAGGCCTAAATCCCAATGGATTTGGAGAAATCAAAGAGAGAATATGACTTCTAGAGAGAGAAGCTCTAGACCTGGAAATTTGGAGAGTTTTAGAGAGAGAGAGAGAGAGCTGCAAAAAGTGATTTGAAACCCTAATCTACGGACTGATATAACAAGGTCACTCGAGCGTGAAATACACTTTCCCGTAAGCAATTTCGAATGCATTTTGCATTTTTGCTTTCGGCGAGCTGACCGGGCAGCTTGACCCCTGAAGTTGACCAGGTCAAAATCGGGATCGCTACAACGAAGATAAAACCCATAAGATCTTTCTAAAAGAACAAAGACAAACCCACTTTCAAAATTGCTCAACTTCTTGAATCAACAATCAATTTTCAAAGCTATCGAAAGATGATTTCGAAAATCATATAGATCTTGCAAAAATATATATATAACTCTAAGGAAATCCCTACCTCAAGTTCTGAAGAAGAAATGAGATGAAACCCCCAAAATCAACGGTGTTGAAACTCGATCTTCACCGCACACAACGAAGCCCTCGAGAAGTTAACCAACTTTGATGAAGAACCTATGGTAGAACTCTAATGGATCTTGAGAAATCAAGGTTTTGACCCAATTTGGCGTAGGAAAATGTAGAGAGAAGGGAGAGGAAATGTCTTTAGAGAGGGAGAGATATACAAAAGTGATCTGAAATATCAAATTCACGAACTGATATAATACATGGTCCGCTCAAGCGTGGAAAGCCCCGCTCGAGCATTGAATGCACCTTCCCAGTACTTTTGCAGACAGGTCAAACTTCAAGAACCAAACATTCTCCACTCGAGCGCATAAACGGCCGCTCGAGCGGACAAGCAACGTCTAGTACATTTTGCATTTTTGCTTCGGGGGCGCTGCCCTTTAACCTCGCTAAGGCGCTACCCCCTGAACCCTCGCAAACTAACTAGGCAGCTCGATCCCGGCCAGGGCGCTGCCCCCTGGACCCCCGTGACCTGACCGGGCAGCTCGATCCCCGACATAGAGATGAGCAACGGATATACCCATCCGTCTAAACTGATCGAACCGAACCGATCAGCCGCATTTTGGACGGATGCATGATGACGAGCGGACAATTGCGGATCAATTTTTTTCAATCCGCTTAGTTTTGGACGGATGACGGATTTGAGATTTATTTGGCCGCAACCGAACTGTCAAACTGCCAGCACCTCTAGTAATTTGAGACTTTGTGTTTTCAATTTGTTTAGATATTCTATTTATGTTTTCAATTGAAAAAGAGTTTTCTACTTGAATATATTTTTTGAATTGAAAAAAATAAATGTAAACTACTGCTCTGTTCATGGTTTTGATGGTTTGAATTATTTTTATATTTTATGAACCACATATTGTAATACTTTATTTGGATGAGACATGCTGTGATTGTAATATGTGGACGATGCATGCAGTGATTGTAAAGTTTTAAACCTTCTTTCTTTAGATAATGCATGAGTGATTGTAATACTTTTTTAAATCATTAACTGTAATATTTTTTTTTTTTTTTTGGAGGAATTGTACAAGTTGAATTATGTTGAAAATTTATAAAAATTTAAACCGCCAAACCGATTCGCATCCATCCACCAATCTACCAATCCGCTCAATCCACATCCGCCGAATCGGTGAACATATGCAGATTGATTTTCTCCAATCCGCCAATCCGGCGGACGGACGGCGGATTGGAGATTCAGTGGCCGCAACCGACCTGCGCTCACCCTTACCCCAACATACTCAGCGAAGTGGCAAAACTGGGATCGCTACAAGTTTCCCCCCTTAAAGAATTTTGTCCCCAAAATTCCATTTTCAAACTACCCAAACAAAGGGTTTCTAGCGATCAAAACCACGCTATTTCATTTTCAAATCACAATAGTAACTCTCAACCAAATTCCACCATTTCCACCATGGTTATCTCATTAACAACAACCTCCCAAATACGCATAAACATGAAATTTCCCAAAAAGTAATGGCAACTCTCAACAACCTTAAGCTTAAAACAACAACGCACATATCAACATGTGGTTAACAACTTTAAATACGTTTCCCTCAACACTAGCGAATATTACAAAGAAAAGCAACTTAAGCATTTTCAAACAAATCCGGATATTTGGAGCGGACTTCCGCCTCCCGTTCCCATGTCGCTTCTTCAATCCCATGGTGTCTCCACAACACCTTTACCAATGGTATAGTTTTGCCCCGTAGCACTTACTCCCGGGTATCTAATATTTGAACCGGTCGTTCTTCGTAAGAGGTATCCTCATCTACCTCCAAGTCAGCCCAATCAAGCACATAAGAAAGGTCGGGTTCATACTTCCTAAGTATAGCTACATGAAATACGTTGTGAACTCCTGAAAGTTGTGGCGTTAAAGCTAATCAGTATGCCACTTCCCCAATTCGCTCTAAGATCTCAAAAGGCCCAATGAACCTTGGAGATAATTTACCACTTTTACCAAATCTCATCAAACCCCGCCTTGGTGAGATTTTTAGAAATAAATGGTCACCAATTTAAAAAGATAAAGGTTGTCTCCTCTTATCGGCATAACTCTTTTGTCGGCTTTGGGCCGTAGCTAACCTCTTCCGAATGAGAACAACTTTCTCAGTTGCCTCTCTAACAATTTCTAGACCCAGTAACGGTGCATCACCCACTTCGGCCTAACAAACCGGTGATCTACAAGGTCGGCCATACAAGGCCTCAAATGGTGCTATCCCAATACTAGCTTGGTAACTATTGTTGTAAGAAAACTCAATCAATAGTTAGTGCCTTTCCCAAGGCCCCTTAAAATCAAGGACACAAGCTCTAAGCATGTCCTCCAAAATTTGAATGGTACGTTCCGACTGTCCATCAGTTTGAGGATGATAAGCGGTGCTAAGAGTCAACTTAGTTCCCAACGCCTCTTGAAGGCTTCGCCATAACCGGGCAGCAAAACGAGGATCCCTATCCGACACAATAGTCACAGGGACTCCATGAAGTCGAACTATCTCTCTAATGTACAACTCTGCCAAGCGTTCAACTGAGTCGCTGGTGCACATCGGAATGAAATGGGTAAACTTAGTCAACCTATCAATAATCACCCAAACGAAGTCATTGCCTCGTTGTGTTCTAGGAAGCCCAACTAAAAAATCCATGATAACACGTTCCCATTTCCACTCGACTATCGGTAAGGGTTGTAACAAACCCGCTGGTCTTTGGTGTTCGGCCTTCACTTGTTAACAAGTAAGGCACTTTGATACAAATAAAGCGACATTCCGTTTCATACGCCTCCACCAAAACTGACGACTAAGATCATGATACATTTTAGTGCCTCCCGGGTGTACCGCAAGGCGTGAGTGATGGAACTCCCAAAGTACTTCCTTTCTACAAGATTCTAGTACAAACAAATGGTCTAGGTAATGTACCCTCATATCCGAGTGAACGTTCAAACCTTTCTCTTCCTTCCCATTGGAAATCTTAACATAGATTGATTTCACATCACGGTTTCCTTGTTATGCCTCTATGACCTTACTAATCAAGGTAGGTTGAGCAGTAAAAGTAAACAAGGTAGCACTCTCTCCGGACTCACCCATGTGAAAATCAAACTTACCAATAACATCTAGCATATCCCATTCCCGAATGGCCACACTTGCCAAACTACTCACAGATTTTCGACTCAAAGCATCAGCCACCACATTGGCCTTCCTAGATGATAGTGTAACTCAAAGTCATAATCCTCTATAAATTCCATCCACCTCCGTTGCCATAAATTCAAGTCTTTTTGAGAAAACAAATACTTTAGACTCTTATGATCGGAGAAGACTTCAAACTTCTCACCGTACAAGTAATGCCTCCAAATTTTCAAAGCAAAAATCACCACTGCTAATTCTAGATCATGGGTGGGGTAATTTTTCTCATGAGTTTTCAATTGTCGTGAATCATAGGCCACAACTTTTCCCTTGTGCATCAAGACACAACCAAGTCCATCCCCGAACACATCACAATAGACGGTGTAATTCAAACCCCTTTCCGAAATTATCAAAACCGGTGCGGTAGTCAATCTAGTCTTAAGCTCTTGGAATGACTTTTCACAAGCCTCACTCCACACAAATTTGATACCCTTTCTAGTCAACCTAGTCAAATGTGCAACTAGTCTAGAGAAGTCCCTTACAAAATGGCGATAATGACCTGCTAATCCCAAGAAACTCCAGATTTCAAAAACATTCTTAGGTTGTTCCCAATCCTGTACGGCTTCTATCTTTGAGGAGTCCACAATCACTCCCTCTCTAGACACTACATGCCCTAAAAACTTCACCTCTGTTAACCAAAACTCGCATTTTTCAAATTTGGCATACAATTGGTGCTCACTAAGTAAACCCAGCACTACCCGCAAGTGAGTCTCGTGTTCCTCTTCAGAGGTTGAATAAATCAAGATGTCGTTCACAAAGACGACCACAAAACGGTCCAAGTATTCCCAAAAAATTCTGTTCATCAAATCCATAAAGGAAACCGGTGCATTGGTTAACCCAAAAGGCATTACAAGGAATTCATAGTGGCCATAATGAGTACGAAAGGCCATCTTCTAAATGTCCTCCTCCCGGACTCTCAACTGATGGTACCTCAGCCTCAAATCTATTTTTGAGAAGCAATGAGACCCTCTAAGTTGGTCAAACAAATCATCTATTCTGGGTAAAGGATACTTGTTCTTAACTGTAACTCTATTCAACTTGCGGTAATCAATACACAACCGCAATGACCCATCCTTCTTCTTCGCAAAGAGAGCCGGTGCTCCCCAAGGCGATGTACTAGGGCGAATGAAGCCCTTATTTAAAAGCCCTTGGAGTTGAATCTTCAACTCATGTAATTCGGCGGGTGCAAATCTATACGGTGACATGGAAATCGGTTCCGTGCCAGGCACTAATTCAATGGAGAACTTGATCTCCCGATGAGGTGGTAAACTAGTAAGATCTTCTGGAAAGACATCCGGGTATTCACAAACTACCCTTTGTAACTCAACACGAGCCCCGTCACTCTCACTATCCAAGAGAGTTGCAAAAAGGCTACTAAGCTTGCTCCTACTACGAGGGTCAACAATTGGCGACAAGGCTCTATCAACTCGATTCCCCAGAAAATATAAACGATCACCACCCGAAGTGCATACTGTAACTCTCTGACGGTAACAATCAATTACAGCTTGATAAGAACACAACCAGTCCATGCCTAAAATGACATCAAGACTTGACATATCTAGCAACACAAAAGCAAATGGAAGTCGACGCCCGGCAACTTCTATTTCACAATCACGACAACCCCGATCTAAATCAAATGTACCCCCAACAGGTGACTCTACTCTGAGTGAAGGCACTAACCGTGCTACCTCTAATCCCAATGTAGAAGCAAATGCAGTAGATATAAATGAATGAGACGCACCCATGTCTATCAATACATTAGCTAAAGAATTACACACAACAAAAATACCTCTCACAACTGAGGATTTTGGCAACTGCTCTGGCATGGTAACAGCATACACGTGCCCCTGTGGCCCCTGATTAACTTGCTCCCCTCTCAGAGCATAGGCCTATTGTACTGAATAAGCCGGAGCAGCTCCCTGATTAACTCGTGAAGCTTGGACTAATTAAGCCTGCTGGTGGCTCTGAGTCTGCCTCGACCCTGATGCGCCAGCTGCGCCTCCCAACTGTGGGCAAGTTCTCTTCATATGCCCCGACTGACCACACTAATAACAATTAAACCCTTGACCTTTATTCTGAGACTGAGACTGACTTTGAGATTAGTTAGGTGGTGGTACTATTAACTACCCTCCTTCCTTCTATGGGCATGAGAAGGCTTTGTGACCCAGTTAGCCATACTTGAAACACGAGAAGCTACTCGATGCACTTTTTCCCAGACCCACACTAAGCAAAGGAAAAGTGGATCTAGACTATTGTGGTTGTGACTGGGATAGATAGGTGTTCCTGCTCTTCTTGTTCTGTCTATAGTCTCCTTGAGACTCTTGGTCCCTAGACCTCGAACTTCGAAGCCTCTTCTCCTCGGCTTGTATGGAAATTTTTACGTGTGTCGCCGTCTCCACAAGACGGTCATATTCCCGAATCATATTTCCGACAAGCTTGAACATAATTTTTGTTTTCAATTTCTTTTCAAATTCAATGCAACGGCGTTCTTCCGTTGCCACTAACTCTGGTGCAAATCTGGACAAACTAGAGAAAATCGCCTCGAACTCGGCCACAGGCATGTCGAGTTGTTTAAGGTCTTCAAACTCTTGCCTCAATCTCTCCCTAGCAGTGGGAGGTATGTACTTATCTTGGAAAGCAACCGCAAAGGCTTCCCATGTCGGCTCCACTCTACCCTTTACATATTTCCACCATTGACCCGTGTCTCCCTTAAGGTAGTAACTCGCTAGAGTCACTCTTAGTTCACTATCTTCGATGTGAAGCATCTCAAATGTCTTCACAGTTTGTTCGAGCCACTTATCCGCTTTCTTGGGCTCGGGACCACCATGGAACTCATCTGGTTTGGCCCACAAGAACTCCCTAGTAAGAAAACTCACCATTGACTCCGCGGTGTTCTCTCGGGCTTGATTCTCCACCCTCAACAAGTTCATAGACTCTCTTAAAGCCCCTACCATTTCTTGAGCTAGGGCGCCCATTGCGGTTTGACCCGCTTCTCCCATCTGCTCAGCCACATTAGCTTGGCCTGCTTGCTCGGCCATATTAGCTTGGCCGAACCCTTCTTTTTGCACTGGAACCCTATGGACCGATACCTCATGCACACCTCAGCGAGCCCTACCATGCCTCCCGCCTCTACCACCACGAACTTAACCCCTTCCTGACATCCTAATAAAGGACAAAAGAGAAATAATTTAGCACATTAACTCATATGTGCTCGTAACTTGACTCACACGTTCGACTACAACAATTTCATATATTTCTCTACCATATACACAATTCAATTTCACTCCACATAAGCACTTAGTCATGTAAACACATACGGATTGTACTCTTATGATGAGATTTGTTCCACGAAAAATCAAGAATTCTTAGTAGAATGAATATTGATCAAGTACCCTTCTAATAAGACGTCAAGGAATTTAACAGGCGCAAACAACATCCCAAAAGTCCAATCCCATACCTATTTAGTCACATAAGCATGTTATCACATAGTCACAAAATGCATAACACTTCCTAAGCATGCTAAATGAACCCATTGTGGTTAAACCACCACTTCCCACGAGCTCCAAGTATTCAAACCCAGTAGGTCTGATACCAAGTTATAATGCCCCAAATTTGTAGCTCAAATGATAATACAACAATCATGGCTCTTTCAAGGAAAACCAAATATAAATCTCCAAACTTACATTACATGATACAATAGTTCTTCATGCAACAATATATTAATCTAACAACAAGTAAATAAACAAATAATACCTCCAAGGGTTTACAAGTTTCCAAGGCTTGAGCCTGGTTACACAAAACGGTTATTCAAACCCACACACATACAGCCCTTGGCTTACACACAGAGTCACAACAAAATAAGAGTCTCGTACTCTCAACACACATTTCCTCGCCTTAAGTTAGGCGGCATCACCACATCTTTTTCTGCACAAAAATCCCGTAGGGTGAGCATAAAGTCCAGTAGGAAATCCTTAACAAAGTATATACATTTTATACAAGTCTCAAGAGATGAAATGCACATGCGATGCTATGCCCTTTTTGAAGATAAATCACATTTTCATCTTTTGAAAACTATCATGCTCAATGATACCACGCAATTTCAATTGTTCAAAACTTAACAATTTATTTCAAGGGCAGTAAATACGACTTTGGTAATCCCTAGGTCGGTATCTGCAAGTACACTATACAAGTACTACCAAATTGTCATTTTTACCGGTATTAACCGAAAGGCTCGACACCTATCTGCCGGGGTTTTCAGTCTTTCACCTCGGACTCTCAGGCCAACTTATTCAATATCATCTACACCACCTATCAAGACTTACCAACGTATTTACCCCAAAATCATACCATGAAAACTTGTTTCTTAACATTCTTTTCTCAATGCTAGTTTTCAAATCACCTTTCAAAGTTTAATGTAATCAAATGAATTAATATGCTAATAACACAAGATGAATATAAATACTTTTATTTCACTTTATCATCCAAGGAATAAAACAATTCCCTCTTCTCAAGTATCCTCAACAATTAGTCATTTCAAGACTATTTCAACGTTTTGAACAATAATTTCCAAAATGAACAACAATTCTCATATTCCCTGAAATTCATCATTTATATAAATATAAACAAGAAATTTTCCAAACATCCATTTATTTTGACGAACAAAATAAATATAACAATATCATTCATGGATTTTCAACGTCTTTAAAAAAAAATCTCCAAATTCTAGGTTTTCTCACCAATACTATACAACTCAAATCTTTTGAAAGAAAACTTTCCAAAATCATCTTTTCATCAATCAATAAAGATCAAAACCCATAAGATCATTCTAAAAGAACAAGAGACAAACCCACTTTCAAAATCGCTCAACTTCTCGAATCAACAATCAATTTTCAAAGTTACCGAAAGATGATTTCAAAAATCATATAAATCTTGCAAATATATATATATATATATATATAACTCTAAGGAAATCCCTACCTCAAGTTCTGAGGAAGAAATGAGATGAAACCCCCAAAATCAACAGTGTCGAAACTCGATCTTCACGACACACAACGAAACCCTCAAGAAGTTAACCAACTTTGATGAAGTACCTATGGCAGAACTCTAATGGATCTTGAGTAATCAAGGTTTTGATCCAATTTGGCGTAGGGAAATGTAGAGAGAAGAGAGAGCAAATGTTTTTGTAGACGTCCTCGAACGCCCCAGGAGGGAATCCCCCCCCGTTCTGTTCGTTTTGGGTTCACTACAGTTCAGGACTCTCAAATTGTCATGGTTCTTAATCTGAACCAAAGAGTCCAACTCCGGTAAATCGTTTTGAGAAACAGATTTTTGAAATGACGTGTCAAACATGGACTGCTTTGCCAGATACAGAGTCGCCACCTAAATATTTTATTTTGGGAAATTTAGGAAACCCTGACTCGGTGCCAAAGGCCACGTGTCCGTCATCACCAAAGTTGCCTTGGCTCGGGAGCTTGGGTACGATTGGGGAAGGTCAGCTATGAGCACCCCCTCTCGCCCGATCCGAAGATCGGCCTCTACTAACCGTGATATTCGTTTTTGAAAACGTTATATGTTCTTATTCCGGTTATTAGCCTAGAATTACTATGTTATGCGCTCAGCAAACAAGTATAGACCAAATCGTCTGAATTGGAACGAAGCATTGCATATCCGTTTGTTTGAAAAACAGTTTGAAATTTGCTACTCGCAAGTAGGCTAAAGCATGGACTTCAACGAGTTGTTCCAACTCAAACAATCCAACCTTCACCTATAGGCATTCAAGCAGTTTATATCACATAAGCATCTAGCCTCATGGTAATCATGCTATTATGGAAACACTCACACACATGCGGTATGCTAAAGCATAAATGCTTACCTAGTACTCCGAGCCAAAACAAAAACATGTTAGCAATCAATGCATGATCCAAGTCCATGTTAAGTGGCTAATGCAACGCATACAGAATGTCACTAGAGTAGGCTCGGCTAGTCTATAAATGATATGTGAAAATGCACAAGTAGCATGTATTCAAGTTAGATTTGAAATACTTATGCAGTTAGTATGATGTACCGAGCCTGGTGCATGCAAGACTAATGAATGATGCACGCATGCTATCATACTGTATGCTAATTGAAACATGCCCTAGGCTAACCATCGAAAGCTAGTAAATAAAAGGGAAGAAAGACGTGGGGTTGGGAGACATACACACACTTACGCACACTTATTACACAATTGCCCTCGCTCGGAGGGTCCGAATAAATATTACAGTCTGAATAAATAATGCTAAATTAATTATTACAGAATTTCTAATTAATTAACAAATTAAATGCAGAAAGAAAGTGGCCACAGCCCCGCTTTGGGATGCGTGGATGATGCATGCTTGACTCGTCTCGCCCAGAAACTCGCTGCCATAGCACTGTTGCCTCCGTTTACACTGCCTCACCCCTCTGAAATTTATAAAAGTCTCCAGAACTGCTCTGAACTTCATTCTGAGTGCAGTGGAGTGCCACCGGCCAGATCAAAAGGCCAGCGGCCATGAGAATGAGGTTATCGGCTAAATATTGTGCTCTCGGCCAAAATTCTTTGCCGGTCGGCACTCAACACTGCCGGCCGGCCAAATCTTCCTGTTGAAACTTGCAGTTGACAACAGCAGAGGGCAAGCAGTGTATGGCATGGAATTCTCAAGCAAATATGAGCATGGGCACACTCCCTATCATGCAAGGGACTCAAGGGAGCATGACCCTCGACCCTCGAGCCATCAATTATGCATTTTGATGCATGATAGCCTAAGAGGCCAAGTTTGCAACTTGATGTAAATGCATGCAACCAAAAGAGATGAATGCCAACACCCTATCATGTTGAGGTCAAGGGGATTGATGACCGAGGGTTGAGACGTGTTACATCACTTGGAGTATGAACACTTCTCAATCCTCATACTTGGTTTGACACCCCAAACCAAGCAAAATGTAATGCATGGATGCAATATACAATGCAAAGTGATGCAACTCATGCAAGGTAACATGAACATGCTAAGCTAATACAACATGACACTCTCTAATCCTGCAAGCTAGACTAATGCAATATGGACATATCAAGCATACAACAAGACTATGTAATGCCATTAACTAAACAACATGCAAACATGCGGAAATGATACAATGTAAGCATGCAACCAATGCAATGCAACATGCAAGCATGAGAAATATGCAAAGATGGACTTATACTGAAATGAGAGGACCTCAACCCACCCCCAAAACAGTGGCCTAAGAGGATGCACAAGAGCACAAATGATGCATGCAAGCATGCACACATCAAGGTCCATCACCTAAGCATAAAAGGGGATAACTCTAAGCATACTTAAAGGCGATATACATGGGCATTAAACCAACATGCTAAGCTCTGAAAATGAATAGAGAATGATACCAAATCAAACAAAACGTGCAAGTAAGGCATGCAACAATGACCAACACTTGAAGCCAATAAAGGGGGTCAAACCAAAGCTATGTCAACCAAACCTTAAAGGACCAAAATGACCTAAAACAATCCCAAGGGACTCCAAAACAAGACTAAAGCATACATAGATCATGGTCAAAACACGCCAAGGAATAAGTCCAAAACAAGGGCATTCAAGGCCACAAAAGGGAGCATTACTCAACACCTCTCCCAAGCAATGAGTTTTTCAATACAAAACAGAGTTTTAGCATGCAAAACGGGCCCTCAAAACCCACTGATATGGCAGCCTAATGTCTAAACACATAGGCATGCACAATGACCATTGCCAAGGCACAAAAGAACAACCCTTCAAAGCATGAAAGAGATGATTAATGCAAGCATACAAGCACGGATTAGGGACTGAAATGGCATGTGAAATGACTCCAAATCAACTGAAACAACCCAACTCAAGCATGCTCATGACTCACACACCCGATGCCAATGTGCTAGAATGCAAAGGGGCTATACAAAACATATCAAATACGACCAAACCAGCACCCAAAAGACCTCAATCATGATAAATCATGACCAAAAGCTTCACAAAGCTAGGCAAGAATATGCAAGCATGATGGTCTAATGGCTGGATGCATTTCTAGGCAAAATGGGGAATACAAAGCAAGTGTATTAAGCATGAGAGAGGCCAACAAACCAACATGGGATAGAGGTAAAACATGCTAAATAAACACCAAATAACCTCTGAAATTAAGCCAAACAAAGCTAGGCATACAAGCTACCCTTATGAGCCAAAACATGAACAAAAAGAGAGACCAAGGGAGAGGGGTGTCCCTCCCCTATGCAAGACCTCAAACCCCCTTCTTCACCACTGAAAATCCACTGGATTTCAGTGGTGAGAAGGCTAATACACCAAAGAATCAAAACTTAATAAAGGAAGCTCAAAAAGGGGGCCAAACAAGGCCTAAGAGGGGGAGGTCGACCCCCAATGCCAAAACAACCTTAATGAGATATCTTGAGCATGCAAATACAAGCCTTTTTTCAGTTATCACAAAGTCTAAAACAATGGCAAGATAGGAAAAAGTCTAGTGCAAGATTGGGGAATCTAAAGTAAAAGAGTTACCCTGAAGGACCCTTGATGAACAGCAAGTGCAGCCTTCTTCTTTTGATCAAAACCAGTCCAAAACCTCAAGAACAAACCCCCAAAGCCTCTCAAATTCAAAGTATGGTGTAGTAGTGTGTGTTTGTGTGCAAAACTAAGAACAAACACACACTTTAGGCCCTCAAACCACAACAAAATGAAGAGAGAGAGGGAGATATAGAGAGAGAGGATGATATATATCAGATATACATGTGTATAGCTCTGGTTTTTTTGCTCAACCTAACAAAGGAGGAGGAGAGGCTCTTATATAGACAAGGAAAAGCTTTGAAGCTTCTCAAAGAAGCTAAAACAAAAAAGAGTCAAAGGGAGCAAAGGGGGCAAGGCTTCCTGAGGAAGCTAGGACAGCTGGCAAGCTTCTTGAGGAAGATTTGCAAAGGGTCAAGCTTCCTCAAGAAGCTTTGACCAAAAGGGGCAAAAGGGGCAAAACAGCCACATGTATGCCCCGGGGTAGGTTTGGTGCATTCCAGCTGGCACAGCTGGCATGCACCATGCCTGAAGAAGGTAAAAAGGGGTTATCGGCCAGAAAATGAGGTTACCGGCCAAACAGATGGCCGGCCGGCCATACTGAATGCCGACCGGCCAATGGTATAATTCACCAATGGCCGGTAGACTCAAAACAAAGCCGGTGGCCTTAAACCAAGGTCGGTGGGTGTCAGGGGTAGCGAACAAGCTACTTTCTACCCTCAGAAGCAAAAAAAAAAAAAACACACATGTGTTTGGTGCAAAACCAAACACAGAACAGTCGAGTTGAGAGATCCTGAGGCAAGGCGCGTAGCCGAGACCTCCGGGAACTCAAAACGAAACACAAACATGAGTAATCACCGAGTGTTCGAGCGGTGACGTCCAAGTCTTGAGGACGGTCAAAAATGGGGTGTCTACAATTTTTAGAGAGAGAGAGAGAGAGAGAGATACAAAAGTGATCTGAAATATCAAATTCACGAACTGATATAATACATGGTCCGCTTGAGCGTGGAAAGCTCTGCTTGAGCGTCGAATGCACCTTCCCAAGTACTTTTGCAGACAGGTCAAACTTCAGGAACCAAACATTCTCCGCTCGAGTGCATAAACGGCCGCTCGAGCGGATAAGCAACTTCTAATGCATTTTGCATTTTTATTTCAGGGGCGCTGCCCCTCAACCCCGCTAGGGCGCTGCCCCCTGGACCCCCGCAAGCTGACCGGGCAACTCGATCCCCGACATACTCAACGAAGTGACAAAACTGGTATCACTACAATTTCTCTCTAAATTTCAATATATCGCAAAAGACAAATATAAGCGATAATACTGAAGAAAAAAATTGTAACAAAATAACCAAGGTCATTTTTCACACTTGTAGAATTGGAAAGGTGATCATCATGGTGAACTAAATACATTCCAGATGGAAGCCTTCATAGCTTGGCTTGCTTTAGTAGTTTTGTTTCGTGTACTTGCTTAGCCATGAAAAAGAAAAGAAAAAGAAGTTAACAATAAACCCAAATACTCAGAAGAGGGAAAAAACCAACTCATAATGATCGCTGAAAAGATAAACAATAACATAACCAAGATTATTCCACACATTATAACAAAAAGAAAAGTATGACGGAAGAATGGATCTAAACAGATTACTAATAATATGGAAAACTTTAAACGATCTCAATAATTTAAAATAAAATAAAATAATATAAAACTAACAAGAGCATAATACTATCTATAACACTGGTCAATCAAACACAAAGAATAAAGCATAAAAACCACACATCCCTTCAAAAGCGGGGAACAAAAATGCTACAAAATTAAAGACTTGCACAAATGAAGAACAAAATATTAATAAATAAATAAATGGGCACTCGACATTGAGTGTGAAAATTTAATTAGTATTACTTATTAATTTAAGACATTTTGTACAAGAAAAAATAAAATAAAATAAAATAAAAAGATCAAGAAAGTGATTGTACATCATTTTTTTATATTTGAACTGGCTATAAAAAAATTGCAAAACTAACCTGATTTCATATAGATAACAACAAAAATTGATTTCAATAATAAATTAAAAAAATAAAAATAAATCATCACATTTCTCTTTTCCACCTTGCAACATGTAGACACAAAACAGAACATATGATTTTAACCGTAATTAGAAATGCACTCAATAGATAAGAAAAATGAAAACAAAAGTGCAATTATGAAATTATACCAAACATTTTAGACTTGATCATTCGAAATGCAAACATTTGGTTTGTTAAAATATTGAGGAACAAATTGTTTTCTAACTTAACAGTGGCCCACATAAATGGTTACATTTTGTGTATAATTTATTCAATGCAATCTTTGTTTTGTCTAAGTTGAAATAATGAACATAATGCTTAAGATCATTATAATGATTATCTGAAATATTAGGTGTGTAAATTATCAAGTAACAATTACCTTTAATTTGTGGTTCCAGCAACTTTGATAGCTAAAATTTAGAATGTACTCAACTTGATCTTGTTAATCCTATGTATTTAACAAACTATATTTTTGTCACAAAATCTATTATTTCCCTGAAATAGAGACAAAGAAAGTTTAATTTTGACCTACAACAAATCTCCCAATACCCATATTTATGCACACATAACTAGAGAAAAAAGAAACGCATACCCATGTCTAGATGATTTCTGCTATACAACTATAATTTCTTTATTAAATGATACACAAATGAAAAAAGAAAAAGGACCACAAATTAGCTAAAATAAAATTTGGATTAAAGAACACATACTTTAAGGACTAAAATTGTCTTTTATCCAATAAAATTTACTCCAAAAATTTTTAAAGCATTTTTTTTATCAGGAAAAAAGGTTAAACCAAATAAACAAAAAGCCTGAAGGCAAAGAGGGAAATGATAGTTTTGAAAAGCTTACAATACATTAAAGGAAAATAATCAAGAGCAACTCAAGAAGATAGAGGTTTGTCCTTAAATTAATCAATACCATAGATATATTCTTCAATTCAATCAAAGAATAAAGGCAACAGAGAAAATTATAAAACTTATTGTAAAGACACATTACACAAATATATGAAAACACAAAATATGAAGCAAACCATTGGCCAAGACTCCAATTACTATGTGTAGTTTCCTCACATTTCTATTTAACCCTTGTGGGGACATAATTTTTGAATGACAACACGTGGCCGAGGTGTCACCGAAGTGTCAGCCGAGGTGCTACGTGTCCTGGTCATGACGCTGAGATGATCTCAGCTAGGCCGAGGTTATCTGCGAATACCGGAATCCGGGATAAGTGGATAAGGGACAAGAGTCCTAGAATGGGAGAAGACTTCAGTTTGGGTAAAGATAAGACTCTTAGAAAGTTTATCCCAACCCTACTAGGAGTCCAAGATTAGCAATAATCCTTAAGTCCATTGAAGCTAGACTTCTATTGGGACTAGGTTTGTGTTGGCTATAAAAGAGAGGCGCCCTCATGGGTCTAAGGTATGTTTTTTATGTTCTGAATAGTGAGTTAAGCTCTTTTGCTATCTTTGAGAGATAACTGACTTGATCGTCGGAGTGCCCCCGGGTGGACGAACTACCGCCGGAATCTCTTCTTTTTGTGACAGGTCGTTTGGGCTTAATCTATTCTGCCAGTGTTCTCCAGTTGAGTGCTTGATTGGTAGTGTAGTCGGAAATTGACACACACAACCCTCTATAGTGGCCCAAGACATTGACCCTCCAGGGTTGGCCCGGGGTTATTAGGGGCTTAAGGCGAGTTGTTTAAATTGGGCCCTTCATATATCATTACCAAAAAAAAATTTGTTTGGATAAAACAAAAAGGATAAAAATTTAGGAAAAATTATTTATAAGTCCTATTAGGGAGACTTATGCTACATATGGTCCTACTAAAAAACTTATGTTCTCATAAGTCATGTGTGAAGTTTGTTGACACATTTACCCTCAATATTAGTTGTTAATATCATAAATAATGGTAAAACCATATATAGGAAATTGAATGTTACCATAGATTAAGTTTGCAAAACGTAACGTGACACCTACATAAACGTTTATGTAGGTGTCACGTTACCAAGGGATTTGATCTTAATCATTCAACGATAATAACTCAAATTCAGATATGATAGTTTATTTCATGTATCCAAACGTATGCAGAAGTACCATACAAAGTACCAGTACCTGGTACGGATAACACATGTTTGTCAAAGTACCAATGCTTCATAGACAAAAGGTGTAAGTTTTCACAATAGGTGTAAGTTTTTACGAAAGGTGTAAGTTTTAACAAAATGTGTAAATTTTCACAAAAAGGTTTTTTCACAAAAGGTGTAAGTTTTTCGAAAATGTGTAAGTTTTTTCACAAAAGGTGTAAGTTTTTAGAAAATGTGTAAGTTTTTTCACAAAAAGTGTAAGTTTTAACAAAATGTGTAAATTTTCACGAAAATAGTATTTCACAAAAGTTGTAAGTTTTCAGAAAATGTGCAAGTTTTTTTTAACAAAAGGTATAAGTTTTAACAAAATGTGTAAATTTTCAAAAGTAGAATATTTCACAAAAGATGTAAATTTTCACAAAGGGTGTAAGTTTTTTTGCAAAAGATGTAAGTTTTTTCACAAAAGCTGTAAGTTTTTACAAAAAGTGTAAATTTTAACAAAATGTGTAAATTTTCACAAAAAGAGTATTTCACAAAAGGTGTAAGTTTTTCGAAAATGTGTAAGTTTTTTCACAAAAAGTGTAAGTTTTAACAAAATGTGTAAATTTTCAAAAAGAGAATATTTCACAAAAAATATAAGTTTTCACAAATGGTGTAAGTTTTTTCAGAAAATGTGTAAGTTTTTTCACAAAATGTGTAAATTTTCACAAAAAGAGTTGTGGGGACATAATTTTTTAATGACAACACGTGGCTGATGTGTCACCGAAGTGCCAGTCGAGGTGCCACGTGTCCTAATCATGACGCCAAGATCATCTCGGCTAGGCTGCGAAGAACCGGAATCCAGGATAAGTGGATAAGGGACAAGAGTCCTAGAATGAGAGAGGACTTCAGTTTGGGTAAAGATAAGACTTTTAGAGAGTTTATCCAATCCTACTGGGAGTACAAGATTAGCAGTAATCCTAAGTCCATTGAAGCTAGGTTTCTATTGGGACTAGGTTTGTGTTGGCTATAAAAGAGAGGCACCCTCATGGGTCTAAGGTATGCTTTTTATGTTCTGAATAGTGAGTTAAGCTCTTTTGCTATCTTTGAGAGATAACTGACTTGATCGTCGGAGTGCCCCCGGGTGGACGAACTACCGCCGAAATCTCATCTTTTTGTGATAGGTCGTTCGGGTTTAATCTATTCTGCCAGTGTTCTCCAGCTGAGTGCTTGATTGGCAGTGTGGTCAGAAATTGAAACACAATTTGGCGTCGTTTGTGGAAAAGAAAGAAGAATAGATGGCCAACGACGGACAGAAAGAGAATGTGATAACCCTGTTCCGTAATATGTTAATTGGTCCTTAATATGAGTATGATTATGTGTTTGATATGATTTTGTGTGCCATTATGTGAAAATATGTGGTTTTGAATTTCTATCTGTTCACCGTAGGAATATCTGTTTGATTATCTGCTTTGGAAATTAAATTGAAGGCCTTATCAGCCACAAAACCCGAAATTGATTGCGCCATTGTGATTAGCGTAATTTTTAGAGCCTACGGGGAAATTTAATTGGAAATTGATTCAGATTAGAATTAATTGATTTAACTAATGAATTAGTGCCCAATTATTTATTATTATTAAATTGGACTTAGTAGGATTTGTTGTAAGAAGGCACTACACCCTCAATTCTCTCATTAGCTTCATTTGGCTGATTTTGAACTCAAGGAAGAGAGAGGGCCGGCTATAGAGAGAGAGGGAGAGATTTGTGTAATCTTGGCTCAAGGTTTAGGGAATTTGAAGATTAAACTCAAGGAATTGCTATAGCTTGGAAGATTGAGCTCCTAGGTAAGGGAATTCATGAGTTTAATGTTGTAAATTGTGAATTCAAGTTTGATTAATGGTCAAGAATATGAGTTAGATTGATTATGGTGAAATTGAGTTGTATTTGTTGAATTTGAAGTCTTAGAACACATGCATGTAAGAAATTGTCATAAATTTCCATGTTTGAGCATAAAGTATGTAATCCATGTTGAGTTTTGATTAATGACCATGTATTTGATCATCTCTTCACCAATTAAGTTGAAGATGTTGTGTATATTTCACATGCAAGTGCAAATCATGGGAGTTTGAGTCTTGTATGTTTGAATCTAGTGTGTTGGTGATGAGTTTGAGTTAATTTGAGACATGCATGTGATTAAATTGTGAAATTGAGCTTCATTGTGTTATAATTTGGTGTTTATACCGTGTTAGAATATGTATATGTGAAGTTTGAGCTAAAATCATGCATTCGGAACCTTTGAACATCAAATTGAAGCTCAAGAATATGTTCTGGAAAACCCAGAATTTTTTATGTCCGCTCGAGCGGGGGAAGTGCCGCTCGAGCGGGGAATTCGTGCTCCCAGTATTTTTGCAGACATGGATGTCCACTCGAGCGGGGAAGTTCACACTCGAGTGGGGAGCCATGTAGAGAGGCCTTCCGCTCGAGCGCCAAAGTCCACGATCGAGCATAAATTCGACATAACCAGTACTTTTGCAGGCCTCAAGGGTCCGCTCGAGCGGGGAAGTCCACGCTCGAGCGGGGAAGTCCACGCTCGAGCGGGGACCCTGTTTTCTGAAATTTTAAAAAGACATTCTGAGTTTCGTTTTCCGTTCTCTTTCACTTCTAAGTACTCTTAGGCATGCATTGAGTATTGTAATTGAGTTAGAAGAAAAAGAATAAAGCCTAGAGAGGAATATGTGAATTAAAGAACGGATTGAATCGGTTGTGACCCATATGTGTTATGTGATGTGTAGGGTCAAGCTCTAGGCCAAATCAACCAGCCGATCACTATGAGTAATATCTAACAAAGATATTTGAAATATGTTATTGTCCAATTGCTTATGTTCATGTAAGTTTTATAAGATTCGTTGATTCGATTGGTGGACAATGTTTGCTATACCAAATGAATGGGCCGGAGGCCGTTTTGACAAGAATGAATGGATGGGCCAGAGGCCGTTTTGACAAGAATGAATGGATGGGCCAGAGGCCATTTTGACAAGAGTGAATGGATGGGCCAGAGGCCGTTTTGACATATATGAATGGGCCAGAGGCCGTTTCGACATGAATATATGAATGGGCCAGAGGCCGTTTCGACATGAATAAATGAATGGACCAAAGGCCAGTTTGACACGAATAACAATTTGGCACGAATGATAGGTTGACACGAATAACGGTTTGACACGAATAACAGTTGACCTGAATGATACTAATGAACTGGGCCCGAGGCCGTATGATGTGTTTAGAACCGCAGTTACTTAACTTACATATGTCTATGTATGTATGTACTAGTTAGAAATATAAATTGGGCCCAAGGCCGTTTGATGTATATTGTTCCAATGTATACTCTTTATTTGATATTATTCACGGGGCTTTCTCTCACGCTTATTCATGTGGTTGTAGGTGAGCCAAGAGAGGTCCAGACCCAGCCTCAGTGAAGTCTGTATGGAACAACCAAAGTTTTGAAGAGTCAGCCCTTGCGTCTCACGCACGAGACATGTCTTCGCCCTTTTGCCTTTCTGTGTATTTTGTCATGTTGGCGAGGACTTCGGTATACGTCTGTGTATAGTTTTGTTTGGCTAACTTAGATTTGAATGATCTTGTCTGTGCAGAACCTTATGCTACTATCCTTTTTGTTGTAAGTTATTAACATATGTAAATGTGGAATGTTATGATGTGCATATAAGCACGGCTCTATGGACAAAATTTTAAATTTGCTTCCGTTTGGCACCTTTACTCTAATGGGTTTTGTCTTATTTGGTTTGAGGCTGTAGGTAATCTCATGATTACTGGTCGTTTATGGCCTTAACCCATAGGGGCGGGTTCAGGTCGTGACAGAGAAGGTTGGGGACGACACCCCTACTAAGAGTGGGAAACACATTGACCTTGACTTTGAAGAAGACAACTGCAACAAAGAGACTCGTGATAAGAATCACGGAGAAAAGGACGTCGACCAGGAGGGCGACGTGCCAAAGAAATCAGACCGAAACAGGTATTATAACGAGGATGACCTCCAAGTATGGAAAGATAAATGCCTGCAGAGGGACGACGAGATAAAGGGAATGGCGAACAAATTGGCGGACCTGCAAACGGTCGTCAATTTCATAATGCAGAACAACGTCATGCAGCCACCGTTCCCTTTACAAGATATGCCGATTCCAGCGGCCTAGAAAGATGCCCAGAAATGAGGTTAGAACACAGTTCCTGCAGTCCCTCAGCATGACAGGGCAAAGGGGCATTCTCACCGGCCTTCACAGGAGGTCGGGCATAGAGAATCAAGGAGGGGAGAACCCCAGAAGACACGTCGAATCAAAGAGGGTTGGAGAATGATGCTTGGGAGTTGAAATTTACAAGCTAAGATTAGTTTAACATTTGTTGAAATTTTAAAATTTACAAGTTGAAGTTAAACCGAGGTCATGTTTAACACTTGTTGAAATTTTAAATTTACAAGTTGAAGTTAAACCGAGGACATGTTTAACACTTGTTGAAATTTTAAATTTACAAGTTGAAGTTAAACCGAGGTCATGTGTAACATTTGTTGAAATTTTAAGAAAAATTTACAAGCTGAAGTTAAACCAGGGTCATGATTAAAGGAAGGAATGATATAGGTTCCATCACCTCAGGATGCCGAGGTAATAGAACCTAGGGGGACATAATTTTTGAATCACAACACGTGGCCGAGGTGTCACTGAAGTGTCAGTCGAGGTGCTACGTGTCCTGGTCATGACGCTGAGATGATCTCAGCTAGGCCGAGATTATCTGCGAAGATACCGGAATCCGGGATAAGCGGATAAGGGACAAGAGTCCTAGAATGGGAGAAGACTTCAGTTTGGGTAAAGATAAGACTCTTAGAAAGTTTATCCCAATCTTACTGGAAGTCCAAGATTCGCAGTAATCCTAAGTCCATTGAAGCTAGGCTTCTATTGGGACTAGGTTTGTGTTGGCTATAAAAGAGAGACACTCTCATGGATCTAAGGTATGCTTTTTATGTTCTGAATAGTGAGTTAAGCTCTTTTGCTATCTTTGAGAGATAACTGACTTGATCGTCGGAGTGCCCCCGGGTGGACGAACTACCGCCGGAATCTCTTCTTTTTGTGACAGGTCATTCGGACTTAATCTATTCTGCCAGTGTTCTCCAACTGAGTGCTTGATTGGCAGTGTGGTCGGAAATTGACACACACAACCCTCTATAGTGGCCCAAGACATTGACCCTCCAGGGCTGGGCCGGGCCGGGGTTATTAGGGGCTTAAGGCGAGTTGTTTAAATTAGGCCCTTCATATATCATTACCAAAAAAAAATTTGTTTGGATAAAACAAAAAGGATAAAAATTTGGGGAAAATTATTTATAAGTCCTATTAGGGAGACTTATGCTGCATATGGTCCTACTAAAAAACTTATGTTCCCATAAGTCCTGTGTGAAGCTTGTTGACACATTTACCCTTAATATTAGTTGTTAATATCATAAATAATGGTAAAATCATATATAGGAAATTGAATGTTACCGTACATTAAGTTTGCCAAACGTAACGTGACACTTACATAAACATAACGTAACGTGACCATATCAGATGAGACATTACATAAACGTAACGTGACGTGACACCTACATAAACGTAACATAACGTGACACCTACATAAACGAAACGAAACGTAGCGTGTCACGTTACGTTTCGTAAACTTACTAGGTTTTTGATTTTTTAAATTGAATGTGAAAATGTTACTTGTTCGTGTATTTTCAAATTCACATTCATATAGATATGATCTATGGTAACATTCAATTTCCTATATGGGAAATTAAATGTTACCATAGATTAAGTTTGCGAAACATAACGTGACACCTACATAAACGTAACGTAACGTGACCCCTACATAAATGTAACGTAATGTGACACCTACATAAATGTAACGTGACACCTACATAAACGTAACGTAACGTGTCACGTTACGTTTTGCAAACTTACTAGGTTTTTTATTTTTTAAATTGAATGTGAAAATGTTACTTGTTCGTGTATTTTGAAATTCACATTCATATAGATATGATCTATGGTAACATTCTGTGTGTGTCAATTTCCGACCACGCTACCAATCAAACACTCAGCTAGAGAACACTGAAAAAATAGATTAAGCCCGAACGACCTGTCACAAAAAGAAGAGATTCCGGCGGTGGTTCGTCCACCCGGGGGCACTCCGACGATCAAGTTAGTAATCAAATATCTCTCAAAGATAACCAGTAGTGCTTAACTCACTAGACAGAACATAAAAAGCATACCTTAGACCCATGATGGTGCCTCTCTTTTATAACCAACACAAACCTAGTCCCAATAGAAGCCTAGCTTCAATGGACTTAGGATTACTACTAATCTTGGACTCCCAGTAGGATTAGGATAAACTCTCTAAGAGTCTTATCTTTACCCAAACTGAAGTCCCTTCTCATTCTAGGACTCGTCCCTTATCTGCTTATCCCGGATTCTGGTATCTTCGCAGATAACCTCGACCTAGCCGAGATGATCTCGGCGTCATGACCAGGACATGTGGCACCTCGGCTGGCACTTCGGTGACACCTCGGCCACGTGTTGTCATTCAAAAATTATGTCTCCACAACTGCCCCCTAGGTTCTATTACCTCAGCATCCTGAGGTGATGGAACCTATATCATTCATTCCTTTAATCATGACCCCAGTTTAACTTCAGCTTGTAAATTTTTCTTAAAATTTCAACAAGTGTTAAACATGACCTCGGTTTAATTTCAACTTGTAAATTTTTCTTTAAAATTTCAATAAGTGTTAAACATGACTTTGGTTTAACTTCAACTTGTAAATTTTTAAAATTTCAACAAATGTTAAACATGACCTCAGTTTAACTTCAACTTGTAAAGTTTTAAAATTTCAACAAATGTTAAACATATCCTCGGTTTAACTTCAACTTGTAAATTTTTCTTAAAATTTCAACAAGTGTTAAACCAACCTTAGCTTGTAAATTCCAACTCCCAAGCATCATTCTCCAGCCCTCTTTGATTCTCCATGCCCGACCTCCTGTGAAAACCGGTGAGAATGCCTCTTTGCCCTGTCGTGCTGAGGGACTGTAGGAACTGTGTTTTGCCCCCCTTTCTGGGCATCTTTCTGTTCGTCGTTGGCCATCTATTCTCCTTTCTTTCCTACAGACGGCACCAAATTGTGTGTGTCAATTTCCGACCACACTGCCAATCAAGTACTTAGCTGGAGAACACTGGCAGAATAGATTAAGCCCGAACGACCTGTCATAAAAAAAAGAGATTCCGACGGTGGTTCATCCACCCGGGGGCACTCCGACGATCAAGTCAGTAATCAAATATCTCTCAAAGATAACCAATAGTGCTTAACTCACTAGATAGAATATAAAAAACATACCTTAGACCCCTGATGGTGCCTCTCTTTTATAGCCAACACAAACCTAGTCCCAATAGAAGCCTAGCTTCAATGGACTTAGGATTTCTGCTAATCTTGGACTCCTAGTAGGTTTAGGATAAACTCTCTAAGAGTCTTATCTTTACCCAAACTGAAGTCCCTTCTCATTCTAAGACTCATCCCTTATCCGCTTATCCTAGATTCCAGTATCTTCGCAGATAACCTCGGCCTAGTCGAGATGATCTCGGTGTCATGACCAGGACACGTGGCGCCTCGGCTGGCACTTCGGTGACACCTCAGCCACATGTTGTCATTCAAAAATTATGTCCCTACACATTCAATTTCCTGTATATGGTTTTGCCGTTATAGTGTATAATAGTATATTAATACCATTTATTTACAACTCATAAGATCTTGTGGAATACATTCCTATCTAAATTGGACTTGAAACTCTATAAGAAATTACACAGGACTTAACATAGCATAAGTGTCCGAAATAGGACTTATAAATAAGTCTCCCAAAAATTTATTTCTATTGCATTACAATTTAACAAAATTTAGATAACAAATATATATATATATATATATAATAGTTGAACTTTAATTAGTTGAATCGAATCTTTATTTTTTAGCTTACCAATGCTATAATAACTAAAATTAATTGGGGGGTAAGGATGAGAATTTTCGACACAACTCAAGCAATATATAAAGTTAGGGTTGACTATTTTTTAACATGAATCCAAGTATGTCACAACTCAATAACATAAATTATTAGTTATTGTTAGATTTATTTATTTTGATGATTTATTTAATTATATTTTAATTTATTTGAAAAAGAAAAAAAGAATTCAAAATTTATTTTGCTGATTTATTTAATTATGTTTTAATTTATTTGAAAGAGAAAAATAGAATTAAAATTTATTTTGTTCTATTATTTCTCACCTAAACCTTTATCCTAAATGTTGTTAGAATGTATTTAATATTTGATTAAATCAGGAATTCAAATAGCCCAAAATGGATATTCAAACAGCCTAGCACAGCAGTAGTTCAAAAGGTTCAAGTGGAAGATATTCAAATTAGTAATGATGGAGTGGAAGATATTCAAATTAGTAATGATGGAGTACAACGGCTATAAACGGCTATAAATTCAAATGAATACAACAGCTATAAATTCAAATGAATATAACGGCTATAAGTTTCACTATATATACCAAAGCCTCTAATGTAAACAAGTTACAAAGAAAAACCAAAAAATATTCTTTGATCTATAATCACTCACATCTATTCTCTGAAAAATTCTCTAAGAAGTGTTCTTCAATTTTTGTTTACATCCTCTCTCAGAAATTATACACTGGGCCTTATAGCATTAAGCTCATCTTTTCTGTGTGAGATTTACAGAAAAATCAAAGCTTCATTTTATATATCTATCTTTGAGAGATCATTCTTGTAGCTTTCTGTAAAAACAAAAACACCTTCTTTTCAATCTTGTAAGAGTATAGTACACTCAGTGTTCTTGACTTAGAAAGTCTGTGTAAAATCCGTGGAGGATTGCTCAATTTGTAATGAGGTTGCTAGCATCCCCGTGATGCTAGAGCATAGTGGAAAATCTCAAGTAAAGCTTGAGGAGTGGACGTAGGCCGAGTTGAAACCGAACCACTATAAATTTGTTTGCCTCTCTCTCCCTTATCTCTTTATTTTATTTAAATTGTTGTAGCTATATTTCACATTTTCACTGTGTTAAAATCATTAACTGACATAGTTGTTAGAACACTTGTTTTAATTAGTTTTATTTCATTAATTATATTTATCTATTGTGCTAGTCATAATTTTTATTAGAGTATTATTAATTTTTAATTGTAAAAATCTAATTCACCCCCTCTTAGGTTGTCTTTTGGGTAACAGTTATATATTTTAATGTTTACTAAAGGATGCCATGATATTTTTTAATTTTTTATTTAACTCTATCTAACTAAATAAAAAAGTATGTAAAATAATAATTAAGGCTAATATCTTTTTTCATTTAAGATATGTATTTTTGTGTTACCTATTTTAGAGTCAATCTAGTAAAAAATATATAATAATAAGGTACAATTTTTTTAATTATAAAATCAAACATTCTATGAATAATTTCATTTCGTAAAAATAAATTTTATAATAGTACACTCAGTGTTCTTGACTTAGAAAGTCTGTGTAAAATCCGTGGAGGATTGCTCAATTTGTAATGAGGTTGCTAGCATCCCCGTGATGCTAGAGCATAGTGGAAAATCTCAAGTAAAGCTTGAGGAGTGGACGTAGGCCGAGTTGAAACCGAACCACTATAAATTTGTTTGGCTCTCTCTCCCTTATCTCTTTATTTTATTTAAATTGCTGTAACTATATTTCACATTTTCACTGTGCTAAAATCATTAACTAACATAGTTGTCAGAACACTTATTTTAATTATTTTTATTTTATTAACTATATTTATCTATTGTGCTAGTCATAATTTTTATTAGAGTATTATTAATTTTTAATTGTAAAAACCTAATTCACCCCGCTCTTAGGTTGTCTTTTGGGTAACAGTTATATATTTTAATGTTTACTAAAGGATGCCATGATATTTTTTAATTTTTTATTTAACTCTATCTAACTAAATAAAAAAGTATGTAAAATAATAATTAAGGCTAATATCTTTTTTCATTTAAGATATGTATTTTTGTGTTACCTATTTTAGAGTCAATCTAGTAAAAAATATATAATAATAAGGTACAATTTTTTTAATTAGAAAATCTAGTAAAAAATATATAATAATAAGGTACAATTTTTTTAATTAGAAAATCAAACATTCTATGAATAATTTCATTTAGTAGAAATAAATTTTATAAAATTCAACTTATGGGAAAAATTTTAATCTCTCCATACACTTGCTAATTATTTTTAACTAAAAGTAAAAGTTTTCACATTAAACATCAATTGGACATGAATCAAAATAACACCATACGACAACATGAAAATAAATGAATTAAGCTAATATTGGAGTAATTATGAAATAACACAACATGATACACTCCCCTAGTTGGGAGCCCCAAATTTTGTTCAAACTTAGGAGTTCGAGGCGATAGGGCCGACTCTGTGACCCTCAATCAAATTAAAACATGATTCATATTAATGTAGTATAATTCTTTTTTATAATTGAACCTCAAACAAAAGTCATTTCCAGACCAAAACAAAGCAATGAAAGAAGAAAAAAAAAAATTAGGTCTCTAGCCGTTCAAATACTGTAAGCAACAAATTTTAAAGTTAGTTTTCCATCAAATAGTCTTGTATCTAAAAAAGAAAAGCTATAAAGCACAAGGGCAAAATTAACTTTTCAACCATTCAAAAAATATTGTTTATATTTAGCTGAAAATTCCTTCCACTGGGAATTGGGAACGCTGCTGCGTAGCTCGCGCAACAACAATTATTGTACGGCGAAATGGGCTCATTTCGGGGCCCATTTTAATAATCCGAACTATTCATATTTTAGAATATATTAAGTAGAACATATCTACAAAAAATCAAGTTAATCGGATATCGTTTATCCATTCATCCACTCACATTTGTATTTACAAAAATAAATAATAATTGTGATTTAAAGTATTAAAATAAATACAAATGTGAGTGGATGAATAGAGAAACGATATCCGATTAATTTGATTTTTACAAATATATCCTAGCTTATGTATTTTAAAATGTAAACGGTTCGGATTATCAAAATGAATTCCGAAATGAACCCATTGCACAGCAGCATCCCAATTCCTTCACTCACCCGAAGGATACAAGCTTTGTATCTGTTGTATGGATAAATCATCACAGCTCTACTCTACCGTTCCTAAACCCTATTTTTTACATAATCATGAAAATAGGGTTTCTTGATAAGTGTTCGTGTCTTCACGGAGGAGGAGAAGATGACAAAGATCAATCGTTTCACAGAGAACACCACAATAATCTTCAATACTGCTACCCATTTTCTGTTGAAATTTCAAGTATTAGAGAAATTAGAAAAAGAATTAAGCATTTGTAAGATTATACAGAGAAAAAGAATGCAGACCAACAGATGGTTTAAATTCAAGCCTATTGCTAAATTTCTTAGCAAGAGAAGACCATTAAACAAGAAAAGAGTTGCCAGACAAGAATTTGAATTGAGTTGCATTCAAAGCACGTTGGATTTGATTAATCGAAAGATGCTTGTTGTTATTCGATTACTTATTAATAATATGCCCCCTGCTATTCAGATCAAAAGCAATTATGGCTTCTCAGCCTTCCTGAAGATGTGGTCTCGTGGTTATCGCGGAAAGCTAATATTTCTCAATGGCATCAGAGAAGATGCGGTCGGGAAACTCGTGAAGGAGGCTGAACACAAGGGAATCGTCTATGAACTTCCGACAACACTAGGCTGCTTCGACAGCCACAATTTCACAAAAAGAAGCGATATTGTGAATGCTCAAATGGCCCGAGAAAGAGCTCGGGAGGCTCAGTACTCCCTGATCAAACCTGCCGAAACGAGCTATAAGGATTCCGTTGTTGATGATCATTCATCTTCCTACTCATTTAGAGATCATTGGATATACAATGACCATTGACAGGTTTGTCTTCAATTATTTAATTATGCAAGTTGTTCCTATTTTTTCTTGAAGGCTACTTAAATTTAGTTTAGTCACCAACCGCATAGTACATGGTTTGGCCCAAACAATGATATCAAAATTTGTTTTCTTCATCATCTCATGTTATCAAACTTGCTAAATGTTATCAGTGAGATGCTTCAAAAGGAAAAGGCATTCTTCCTATTTATTGGTTTGGATCATCAACAACTCCATCAATAACACTTCTTCTTTTTTTTCAATAATTATAGTCTCGAGTGCCATTAACCATATGTTTTCTTTCCAAGTGTATTGACTCACAATCATGTGTTCTTTTGTCCTGTTTTACTATTGCAGCTGCTACTTGAGAGAACAAAGTGTGCGAAAAGGAGTCAAATTGGCATGCAGCTAATTCTTACACATTGTTGTTTTGTATGTTTGTTAATTCTTCACTGTGTTGCAAGAAGATTGAGAAAATTCTAGTTGTGTCTGAAGCTTGAAGAGCATTGTTAGTTGCGATATTTTTTAAAATCTATCATACTATTAGTAACTCTAGTAGTACATACAATTGGTTATATGATGGTAAAATGAGTATATTTGATGCTTCTTTGATCACTTTTTATATTCTTTCTTCTTTGTTAGAGGTTGTCTTATACCTGCTCGTCTTTGTTTGCTTTAATATTATCAAGTCTAGTAGTGATACGGAAGAATGACTTGGGGCTTATTAGCTATAATCTTTTGAATGTTTCTGGCCCTTTGCCTTGGCCACTTCCATGCACCTTGATGGATTATGTCTCTCAAACTTTTAGCTTTAATGAACTCCCCAAATTAAATACTACTTTCATCAACACGTAGGATGCCAATTATCACTCCATACCAAAGTGGACTGACCATTTCCAATAATATATCTGATAAATTGCTACCTCAAATCTCCAAATTTGAAGATTTTCCTCAATGTCCATGAAGAGTAGGTTGGTATAGGCATCCTCCACAAACAGTTAATCTTTAAGGGCCTTTTATACCCTGACCCCCTTCACATTTTGGAGCACATACAGCCTTCTATTGAATTTTTGCTCCTAACTGTCTAAGATCGGAACTAATCCACAAGAAGGCTCTAAGAGTGAGTTCATCACCTTCTGAGGAAGAATGAAATGAAAGCTCTAAAGTTCATCCTCTTGATATCAATGTGTCAGGTTTTGATTCCTATTCTTTTGTATGTACATCAAAACGATTTGAGCTCTTCCATTTGTAGCCCTGGCAATATAAATTTGAGGCCTTCATTGGACTATGTGATCAATTTCATCGAACAATCTACTTATATTGTAGATGTTATGATTTCCTCATTAGGAGAATGTGCACTACCTCTTCCATATCTGCCTAGTTTATGTCATGTCAAGTGGAATTGAGAATGAAAAACAAAAGTTTATTTGCAGCATCTGTTCTCAAATTTGGGAATACAAAAACTTATCCGAACTACTTTCTATTTTGAATGATTTCTGAATCTTATCATGACATTTTTTTGCCAACTTTTTATTATTAGTTTTGTTTTTTATTTTTAGCATTCAGAATAAGTTCATCCGTCCATTAAATTTTGATAAAGGGAAGCATTCCCAAATGTGTGCATGCCTTTACATATCTGGTCTCATCATTTCAACTGCACGCAACAATTAACCAATAGCTTTTCTTCCATTTATTTTTAAATTTGTGCCAAAATTGTTGTTGACTTAATCAGTTTCTAATCTAAGTTTCATCAAAATAAAAACTGGCCTTCAAAATATGACTCTATGCATAAATGTAAGGGGCCTTCAAGAATAAAAAAATGAAACAGATTGTGCTGGACAAAATAATTGGGAAAAGCCTATTAACAATAATTAATATAGGTAATGATAAACAATAAGCACAGATAAGCAGTGTAGATATGTGCCTAGTAGTGGTATATTAAGGAGTATCAAAACGGCATTTTATAATAATTATACGTATAATGATAATATTAAATACAAATAGTAGGATGTTAGTAAGTTAGTAAGTTTGTGGGTGACATTAAGCAACTTTATGATTAGTTACGACATTTTGTGGTTCTCAAAAATTTTATGCTTTTCAATACGCCAATTTGTGATTAGGTGACATGTTTTAGTGGGTGACGTTATGTATCTTTGTGGTTAGGTTATGACAATTTTTTATTCTCAAAATTTTTATGCTTTTTGTTAAGTCAATATGTAGCTAAGTTCTGCATTTTTGTGGCTGACGTTATGTATCTTTGTAGTTAGCTATGAAGCATGGACACTCCAAAATTGGTGCCGTGGCAGTGTCTGACATGCAGACATGTATGGGACACGCCAGATGGCGTGTTCCTTTAATTTAATGATTTTTTTGTAGGGGACACAGCGGGGCTCACTTTTTTTTTTTTTTTCCTTCTTCTTCTTCTTTTTCTTTTGCCTCTCTTATTTAGTACTTTTGTGAAGAATATTGTTAGATGTTGAATGTTTTCCCCTGCTCGTCTTAATTCTTGTTGTCGTTTATTATGACTTTTTTGTGAATGGATGATCTATTAATTTGTTTAAATGTAGTGGTTATATTTATTGAATTAATGTTACTATGTTAGTGTTTGTTAATTTTGATTTAGGATGAATGTAATATGAATCTACATAACACATAAAAACATATAATAATAAAAAAATTCGCAGTGTCTCCCGCCGTGTCTGTATCCCCATTTTTTGAAAATTGCCATGTCTCGTGTCTGTGTCTATATCCGTATCCGTGCTTCATAGGTGGTTAGGTTACGACATTTTGTGATTGCCAAAAACTTTATAGTTTTCGTTATGTCAATTTATGGTTAAATTATGTGTTTTTGTGGGTAACATTATGTAACTTTGTGGTTACGTTACGATATTTTGTGATTGTCAAAAGTTTATAGTTTTCGTTAGGCCAATTTATGGTTATGTAATTTTGTGGTTAGGTTACAACACTTTGTGGTTCTCAAAATTTTTATGCTTTTCTTTATGCCAATTTGTGATTAGATTACACGTTTTTATGGCTGATGTTACATAAGTTCGTAGTTAGGTTACGACATTTTGTGGTTACCAAAAGTCTTATAGATTTCGTTACACAAATTTGTGGTTAGATTATTCATTTTTGTGAATGATGTTGCGTTACTTTGTAGATAGATTATGACATTTTTGTAGTTCTCAAAATTTTTATGCTTTTCGCTACACCAATTTGTAGTTAAGTTACACACTTTTGTGGGCAACGTTATATATATAACATTGCGGTTACGTTACAACATTTTATAATTTTTATAATTTTTGTTATGTAATTTATGGTTAAATTACGTATTTTTGTGACAACGATATGAATTTTTGTGGAGAGGTTACTCATTTTAGTTGTAGGTTATACTTTTTTTTCTTTCGAGCTTATACATTTTAGTGAGTTGTGTTATGAATATTTGTGGATATATAATATAATTTATTATTTTTATATATTTACCTGTTACTTAACCTGTTTTACAGGTCATCAATGCATAATAAAAACCACAAAAATAGTAGTAACTTTAACAACAAATCCCTCAATATAATTTTTAGTGGTAAAACGACAAGTAAACTGTTTTTAATATATAGGTGTCATCATAAAAGGTTTCTGTTGCAACATGGACACAAAATCAACATTTAAACTACCTCTTAGATCTACATTGATTTATATTGATTTTGAGTGAGAAAAAGAGGTAAAGAGATTATGTAGATGTCCCATGGAAACCTTATCCCTCACCATCGTCATTGTTAATGTGGTCCTTTATTTTTCGACATTGTCTCTGTTAATTTTCTTGTGGCAATCTTTGGATATCACACAAAGACATATAGGGTGTGTTTGGTTTGATTTTGAGAAATAAATTTTCGAAAAAAAATATGAAGTAAGAGTTTAGAAATTTTTTTGGTTTGTTTGGTTGTATATTTTGGAAATAGTTTTGAAGTAAGGAAGTTTGGGATAATTTAATATTTTGTTATAATTGAGTAAATGTGTATAAGAGAAAAAGTGATTGAGAAGGAAAGAGATGAGAGAAAAAGTGACTGATTGATGTATAGGAGAAAATGATTTTGAAAATTTTTTGAAAAAAATTTCCAACCAAACAAAATTTTGAAATTTTTTTTTCAAAAATTGTATTTCAAAAGTTAAACCAAATAAGGCCATAGTCTCCGTAATTCTTACAACAGATAAAGGGAGTGTGTGTGTCCTATTTTACTTTCGCAAAAAGATTTTTTCAAATTCCGTTTCGCAGTAAAATAAGAGTCAAATTTTATTATATATAGAATTTTTTATTTTTTATCTAAGCAATGGAATTGAATTTTTTTTTTTTAAATGTTTTTATATTTATGAGCATTTAGAATCAATTTCATGATTTTTTTGCGCAAGTTGAATTCTTTTATAGTAATTTTGAGTCTTGGTTATTTGCTTTTTATATTTAAAATCATAATAAATTTGATATGTAAAATGAGAAGCGCTGTGGTCATTGCAGTGGTTAGAGATGTTGATAACAAAATTTCACTGTCCAAGCAAACATTTACACAATGAAATTTTAAATTTTATTATATTCTTTTATTGCATAATCCATATTGACCCAACTAAACCCACCCATTTGCCAACTGCATACATGATAAATGTTAGAAACACTGGATGATGCCCCAAGCTTCATTAAAAATGGAGCACGATAAGGTATTTCCTAGACGAGCAGTGATCAATTGCTTGTACTACTAGCAATATTTTTGCTAAATTTACCGCCAAATTTCTTGCCACAAGGGGGAAAATAAAAATAAAAATCAAATAATCCCCCAGCCAACTAATAATAATAACACCACACCTTATTGTACATAACCTTCATCTCAAATTCAAAGTTCAGATTGAACACCGATTTCAATAATATTCATAATAACTACAAAAATGCTAGAGGCTCTAAAAATTCTACCAAAAATTTTACCAAATGTCTCAATGTGGGACCCACATAGGATCCACATTATGTGGGTCCCACACCCATGTGAGACATTTGGTAAAACTCTTAATAGAATATTTGGGGTCTCTAGCATTACTCTAATAACTAATATTAGTTTTCTCACCACTAGGAGATTGTGCCCCAAAAAATAAAATAAAAACTTATATCCTTGAAGACCCAGTGTACAAGTAGATACGAGCGAAGAAGTTCATAAATCGTTATCTCAACACCAATTGTGTCCCAAAAGGTAATCTTGTTTCCAAGTGCTGCCTGGCATGAGTTCTAGCCAGCTGTTGCTTGTCAGGATCTTCAGGTGCCCATTTATTTGGATGGCTGGGATCAATGATTATCTCCCGAAGTGACACAGTACTGCCGAGTATGTATGAGGCAATCTGCAGATCAGCTTTGCATCCAATAAATCCATTCAATTCAAGCACCTTCAGGCTTTTATGTAGATGTTTTGGCCTTCGTATCTTCGTTTCTTTTGTGGAGTCCTTGAAGTCCCAAAACTGCAAAAGAGAAAATATAATCCAAATAAAGTTCCAGACAACATATGCTCCAGTCAAGCATGGGTCTGCACACACCCAAATGTATATTAGCAATTCCTAAGGGTTTTAGGAATCAAATTTTTTTCGCTCCAAAAATAAAAATTTTGTAGCAAAAAACACTAAGAGACCAATTTCAGCTGTTATGTGGATCATCATGAAAACACCATTCCAAAAAGTCCAAAAAAAAAAATTAAAAAAAAAAAATTAGCAACAAAAATTTAAAAATCTCACTAATAAATGCACTTTTAAGGACAATATTTTTGTGCAAAGATTAGACCAAAATTGTCCCAAAAAGATAGTAATTCATTATTCAATGTCCAATTTCGTCGCTAAAAATATAACGACACTTTTAACAACTAAGATATTTCGTCCTAAATTGTGATTTCATCCCAAAATTAATCCAAATAAAGTTCCAGACAACATATGCTCGAGTCAAGCATGGGTCTGCACACACCCAAATGTATATTAGCAATTCCTAAGGGTTTTAGGAATCAAATTTTTTGTCTCCAAAAATAAAAATGAAATAAATCTAACAAAAAAACCATTAAAAAAAGTCAATCATACACATAATGCAAAAAATGACATACCCAGAACACAGTTTGGCCATTCCCATTCTGCTATTAATCATCTAACAAGAAGTTATGTAATATTTTAAATAAATTACACTGACCTCCCATGAGATTTAGAGAAAATACAATAAGCTCCATAATTTTGTTAATCTACTATATTGCCCTTTTCATTAATTGAGAAATTACTTAATCACCATCCCTCAATCTTGTATTGTTAACTACAAACATACATAGAAGAAAGAGATAAAAATCAGAGCAGCCTATGACCTCCATACTACCACCACCACCCCAACTCCTACTGTCACCACTAGCAGTTTCTGCTCCTTTCTCATCTACTTCACTCCAACACCACAAATCCATTTTTCTTCCCCAAATTTCGCTCACAACCACCACCACCACCACTGCACACCCCACCACTCTTGACCCCCTCCAATGCTACAACCATTGCACCAACATGGCCAGCTACCACCCTCTACAATCCTTCATCATTCAACCTCCAAGAATAAAACAACAAGTTGATTCAAACTAATGAAATTCAAATTCAATACAAGAACTTGACAGAAGTTTATGAAACAAAAATTTGTGGCACAAAGCGCACCACCATCGTCACAGAACTGTTGTAGAGGGTGATTACACAGAGCCAAGCCATTGAACTAAACGCACAAAGTCGAGGCCCTCTTCCGCTGAGTCATCGCACAAGGCAGAGAACACAAGTACACCGAGTTATCTCCTCTCTCTCTCTTCTCTATATTCCCCTCTCACAAAAGCCCTAGAGCACTGAGCATCTCCATCGTCCTCACACGGAAACCCCCTCTTTCCCAAATTGGTTTGTGCAAAACCCCATAATAGGGATGATAGAGAAGGTTGAGTAATGTTTATTGATTACGTCTAGTGATGCCCCATGGTGGAGTGAGCAGTGATGGACAGTGGAGGAAGACAAAGGGGTGAAAGAAGGGGGAGGCAAAGGGCAAAGAGAGAGTGCAGATGGTGGGAGGTGGGGCAAGAGAGGCGATGAACACCGACAGTTATTAGAGATGAGAGAGATAAGCAAGAGAAAGGTTAATGATAGATTAGGATAATCTACTGTATATATACACATCTATATATAATTGTGTGTGGTTAATAAATAAACTATTAAATAAATAAATAAGTAAAATATTTAATTTTATTTTGTTTTAAAGGAGAAAATTTGACACTTAATAAACATTTTTTGCATGACATCAGCTAAATTGTTAGTTCTTTGACTCTTCCTTAATGGAATGGGTTAAAATTGTTACATGAATTTAATATTAGGAGAGGTCATTGTAATTATGTTTAAATTATAGAACTTATGGTAATTTTATCAAACCTCGAGAGAGGTCACTGCAATTTACCCAAAAGTTTTAGGAAAGAAAGATAAGGTTGTTCTCTTTCTTTTTAAAGTTTCTGCCTTAACTCTCTTTCTCTACTTTTTTTGGTTTTCCTTTCTACATCTCCATATGAACATCTGATAGCATCTGCAATTTTTCTTTTTCTTTTTCTAAAGAAAAAAAAAATTTGTCTATTACATATTGCAATAAGCACAATAAAAATGTATTTGTTGGGTAAATTTGGACCCACCTAACGTATTAGTCTCTTCCTCTCTCATTTGCCATTAACACCATTAATAAATGAGGGCCAACGACTAGGGACGAAGTTAGGAGTACAAAAGTAGCAACAGCACAGTGCCGCTGCAAAGGGTATTCACCATTTGCAGGGGCCAGATCTAGAGACTCTGCATTTGTGGGGCCATGGAATTTTTGGAGGCCAACTTCTTTATTGTAGGGGCTTCTTGCTCTAAAACAAGCAAAAGTGATAATAACACTAGAGAGGTGAATCTTGCAAATGATTAGCAACACAAAACCAAACACAAATGGAGAAGAAGACATATATATGCAGTAGAGAGAGAAAGTGAGGTAGAGAGAGAAAGTAAGAACCCAAAAATGAAAATGGTGGAAGGTAATGGTGGGATGAAAGGTAAGGCAAGCTTGAACAAAGAGAGAATGGCAGGAACACTCCCAAGGACCAAACTCAAGGCGATCTTCGAAGATGGCCTTCCATGGATCTTCTGGGTTGCATGTTTAGAGAGAGAAAGTAGAGAGAGAAAATGTGATATGGGTCTTCTCCTTTTTTCATCATCCTTATCCCTTTCTCATCATCATCCAAAAAGTGAGCTAGTAGTACCTTTTATAGGCATCTATATTTGTCCTTGGAGGTCTATCCCTCAAATGGGGAGCTGCCATGTGTCCATTGGATCTTTGTGGATCCTTGGGAATATTCCTCTCCTCATCCAGCTTGGCTAAGTCCGACAGAAACCCAATCCCCTCAGGTCATTCCCCGCGGAGAGTTACTCAGGGACTTGGTCCGCCCGAGGTAATTCCCTTGGCTACTCCTTCTTGAGCTATCTCCTGCGGATGCCAAATGGAGAGGATTTTCCAGCCATCTTAGCTTACCCTTACCTTTAGCCACTGCATCACTTGATCTCCCACCATCCCATTGAGGCTAGTAGAGCACATTGAGCGTCTACCGCAAGGTTGGACCTCCCCTAGTCCTGCCATTGCGACTTGGGGGTGAGCTGCTCTGCTGATGTTGAGCTGTCTAAGTGGGTTTGTCGTCTATGAAAATGTACCCATCTTCAAGAGTAGATCACGGGGAAGAGGCTCTCTACGGGGTAACCTCTTGGCGTCACCGGACCGCGGAGGCAAAGTAACGAACGCTCTCCATGGGTTAGCCCTTTGGCGTCACCAGGCTGGAGGCAAAGTAATGAACGCTCCCCAGGGGTTAGCCCTTTGGTGTCACCAAGCTGAGGGCATGGGTAGGAATGGCAACAAGTCGGGGCGGGACCGGGAATTGCACTCCCTGTCCCCAATCCCCGAAGGTGAAAAAATCCTCATCCCCGCCCCCGATCCCCGGCGGGGGCACCCATCTGCCCCTGCCCCCTAACGAGGATCAGGTTTCCCCGACCTTTTTTTTTTGAATTTTGAATTTTGTTCAACACAACACAAGAACAACCAAAAAATTTAGTATACTTTCAGTATTTTTCATCATCATCAACAACAATCATCAACTACTTTAAAAAAATAAAATAAAATAAAATAAATCTGAAATTGAAGAGGAGAGGGCTGAAACACAGAGGTGATGACGACGATGTTGAAGAGCATAGGGCTAAAACGCAGATCTAAAATTGAAGAGCAAAGGGCTGAAAAACAGATTTGCAAAAAAAAAAAATAAATAAAATCAGTTTTGGCTCGATCGTTGATATACCTTCATATCTCAATTCTAGCTCGATCGTTGCAGATCGACAGTGATAGGAGGAGGGAGAGGACAGCGGAGGGAGAGTCGGCAATGATGGAAGGGTTTTAGAGAGAGAGAGAGAGAGAGAGAGAGAGAGAAACCGAGAAAGAGAAGATGAGAAGCGATCGTCTCTATTGAGAGGACAGCGAAGGAAGGGAGTTGGCGGCGGTGATGAGAGAGAGAGAGAGAGAGAGAGAGAGAAGATGAAGCGGTCGTCTCTATGTGTGTGTGAGTGATTGTATAAAATATATATATAGGGTAAAATGGTAATTTTACTTTGGGGGCAAACCGGAGCCTAGACGAGGACGGGGTTAGGCCAGGAACGGGGCTTGGACACTTATCCCCGTCCCAGGCCCGAAACTAATCGGGGATTGATTTTTAAATACCATCTTTGTCCCGTCGGGGGTATTTTTCAGGGGAAAAAAAAACCGCTCAAATTGAGGTCGGGTGGTCGGGTCCCAGTCGGGCTAGGTTCAAATTGCCATCCCTAGGCATGGAATGTCCCATCTTCGAGAGAGTCGTCACTGTCTCGGGGCAAAGCTCTCTGGGGGTTAGCAGTGTTGTTAGAGGCGCTCGCTTAGCGAGAAGAGTGGCGAGGCTATTGCACTTCATAGGATTCGAAGCGAGGCAATATGGAGAGGCGAGGTTGAGGCGAGTGAAGCGCAAGGCGAAACAAAGCGTTGCTTCTTGCTTCTAAGATCTGGGCTCTTCATTTTTCTAGATTTTGTATTATTTGTGGACATGCATTGCACCTTAGAATTGCTTTCTACTATTTATTGAGTGTAAAACCCTAGTTTCTGGGGGTATCGAAAGGAGAGAGACGAAAAGCAGAGAAAGGAGAGGAGAGAAACGAACCTGGTCCTGCTTCATCTTCAACATCGTTTCCAAGGTAAGTCTTCTTCTCCTACTTTCTTCTCTCTTCCTACTTCGTCTTCTCCATCCTCTTCTTTTCGTCTTTCCTACTTCGTCTTTTTTTTTTTTCTCTCTTGTTCTTCTCTCTTCTTCTTTCCTTTATTTCATCTCTCAGCAGATTTTTTTCCCCTTCGTTTTTTTTATTCACTTTTTGTCTCTATGGTTATGGTTTTTTTTCTTTTTTTTTTCTTCCCTAATTCTTGTTCTGTTTCTCTTTTATTTATTTTGCCGAAAATTTTTTCAATTAATTTTACTAGATTTTACAATTGTATAATTATTTTGCTATGTTATTTGTATAATTATTTTGCTGAGAAATATTATACAGACTAATAAATTTTATAACATTGTCTTACTAATTAATATGTCATGTACTTATAAAAATTTAAAATTAAAAATTTAAAATATAAGTCACTTTAATGATAAGATAAGTGTCACATTATTGAATAAAAAGAATAATAAAAATTATTAAAGCATTATATTGCCGAATGTGACTAACTTACTTATCAAAAGATCAACAAACAAGAAATGATAAGGGGTTGGCAATAGGTGACGTTCACACTAGTGTTTCGAAATAATTTATACATATGAATGACATGAATTATGATGAGATTAATATCAAATGAGTTAAGTCTTGCGCAAGCGATCTAAGCAAACCCCTAGGATGACACGGATGTATTCAGACTTTACGCGGTGGTTTCAGGGTGTAAACGAGCCCTTTGGTATGGTATGTACAGAGTGTAAGCAAGCCCTAGGCACGATTTGGGTGTAAGCGAGCCCACTTGTTTAGCCGTCCCTTTTGAGGTCCATCAGTGTCGCTGACTAGTAAATAACCGGGAGGTGGGTGGAGGTGATAAGGTCTACAAAGCAGCAAAATGGGGAGTTCTGAATAGTCCGGTGTTCAATTCTTATGGTTGGGTAGAAAGATCTCTTTGGAGAATTCTAGATGTCTAGCCTAACTACTAATTCACAGAACCTTATTGTAGTATTGTATGTTATGTTACCCGATTTGTTCCGTGTATGGTTGATTTTTTGATAGAAGGTATGGGAGTGTGTGTTTTTACTGGACATTCCAAGCTCATGGTATGTCATGGCAGGTGAGGAAGTGGTTTATGATAGTGAAGGTTATCCCGAAAGCAATCAAGATGAAGTGTTGGAGCCGTGGTTCACTTGACTTAAAACTAGTAATTTTTTTTTTTTTTTTCCTCTGACTTTTGGGGCGTGACCTTTATGCTCCCAAATATCAAAGATATGTCTGGTTTAAGTGTTGATGATGCAATTTCAAGCGTTGTGATTGAATCTGAGTACTCATGCCGTTGCTTTTCACTAGCTGAGATACAATCAATGACCAACAATTTTAATGAAGAATTAGTTATTGGGATTAGCGGATTTGGTAAGGTATATAAGGGGTTCATTGACAACAGTGCTACAGCTGTTGCCATAAAGCAGTTGAATGCAGAGTCCAATAAAGGAGCAGAGGAGTTCTCGACTGAGGTCAAGATGTTTTCTAAGCTCCAACACACTCATCTTGTAGCTCTGATCGGCCAATGCAACGATTGCCAAGAAATGATCCTTGTTTATGAATATATGGCTCGTGGGGCCCTAGCCAATCATCTCTATAATAGAAGTAGAAACCAAACTGAAATTAGTACCTTTCATCTCACATGGAACGAAAGGCTCAACATTTGCATCAGTGCAGCACGAGGGTTAGACTCCCTTCATTTGATTAAAGAAGAAAAAAGAATTATTTGGGATGGTTGATTGGTTTGATGTTTGATGTTTTTTGATGAATATTTAATATTTAGAATGTTAGATTTGTTGGATATTTTGTATTGTTTAAGGATATTTAGTATTTAGAATGATAAATGCATGATAGTTCTTGAAAATATTTATCTTTTTGTCTATACTATTTATTTTTAAAAAATATCCTTTGTGTTCGCCTCGCCTCGCCTCGTTGCCTCGCGCTTAGTCGTTAGTGACCTTGTCGCCTCAGTTCGCTTTTCGCCTTAAAAAATACTAGGTTAGCCCTTTGGCATCACCAGGCCGCAGAGGCATGGGCGAACCCATCTTCAGGGAGTCATCATTGCCTGGGAAAGGCTTTCACGGGGGTCAGCCCTTTGGCGCGACCAAGTCGTAGAGGAGAAAGGAGCTCTCTGGGAGCTAGCCCTTTGGCATCACCAGACCGCAAAGGCAAAGTGATGAACGCTCTCCAAGGGTTAGCCCTTTGTTACCAGGCTGGAGGCATGGGATGTCCCATCTTCGAGAGGGTCATCATCGTCTTGGGTAAAGCTCTCCGAGGGTTAGCCCTTTGGCGTCACCAGGCCGCGGGGGCATGGGCGGACCTATCTTTGGGAGGATTGTCATCGTCCCAGAATAATGATACGTGTATGAAGCCTGCTGGCGAAGTAATTGTCTCTAATTGATCTTATCTCCTCAAAGGAGCTGTATCCTTTGCGAGGGATGAATTGCTTGACGTTGAATTTGCCTCATGGGCTCAAGGGATTTGCCGCTTCTGAGAACTTCACAATGTTAGTGACTTGGGCGTCTTCTCTCCTTGAATGAGGTCTACATTGGGCTCAAGGGTCTCCAAAAAGGCTTGCCTCATTGACTTAGGCTCTAATTTGGATTAATGGGCTTCTGAGAAAATTGCCTTGCTCGTGGGCTTTAGGTCTCTCAAGGAGTTTGCAACTCTCTCCAGGAAACTCCTGAAGAATTTGTGGATCTCTGAGGACTTCGCATTTGTGGGAAACTCTCTGAGACTTTGACGATTTTTGGCAAGAAATTTGGATTTCAAATTTTGGATAACCTCCTCCCACATTTATACATAGTGCCTTTCCAAAATTTTAGAAGGGCTAGGACCCCTTCCAAACCCTCCCTCCCAATGCCCCTGTATACAACCAACATAGGCAACATACCAGGGATGGATTGAAAAGGGAATGGCAGGGTGCCACCCTTGATACATTTAAATTACATAGATTCATATCTCTAAGATATTTTTGAGAAATTTCCTATCCCCTAACAACTCCCCACTATAGTATGCTATATTTTTTTGGACAAAAAAGCCCTTATAGGACTCTTAGTGGTTGAAATCAAGACCACATATTACAGTCAAGTTTTAATATTAGAATGAATTTCAAAACTTAAAAAATTAGGAAAATTACAAAAAAAAAAAAACCAGGGTATGGCATTTTTTCACATTAAACCCCAACATTTTAATTTTAACAATTTAAACCCTGAATTTTTAACCGTGTCCCAATGTTGACCCTCCATCTATTTCCGTTTGTTTCAGTTAAACTTTTTACGCTTATTTGATACATGTGTCACTTTTTGATTGTCCATAATTATTATAATTATTTTATTTCTAAATTACCTTTTTTTTCTATCAACTCTCTCTCTCTCTCTCTCTCTTCCAGGATGAACGATCGCCGACCTTTGGATGTCCCATCGCCGACCTTTGCGCCGTTCACTGACCTCCGTCCACACCGCCCCTGCGCTACCACAACATCTTCCACGCCTCTCTCTCTCTCTCTCAACTCTCAATCGCCTTTTTCCTCACATCCATATCAGAGCTCTCTAATCAAGCTGGTTCGCCGGAGTGGCTAGGCAAGCCGAAGTGAGAAAGCAAGGAAGAAAAGTAGCCGGAGAAAAGCACTACCAAAACCCTTTCCTTCTTCGCCAAAACCCTAAGACCCCATAATCCCTTTCCTTCTTCCACAAAACCCTAAGACCTAAGACCCCATAATCGTTTGATCATCTAATTTGGAATTGGAGGAAGAGCTCTTTCGGCCCTTGAGGTGGTAGAGATAATTGTAGGGAATCGGAGCTATGGGCGGTGGTTGAGAAATGCACGGCAAAAGAGGGACGGAATTGCCTATGCGTCTAGCATCTCTGATGATGGGATTGTGGAGGTTGATGGTTTGTCCGCCACCTCCGCCACTGCTGAGATGAATGGTGGGGGACAGCGATGATGAGAATAAGAGAGAGAGAGAGAGAGAGAGAGAGAGAGAGAGAGTGTGGGACTTACATGGAGTTGCAAGTGGCCGTGCGAGGTGGCAATCAATAGTGGGGACCGACGAATGGCGGCAACGGCGACAACTGAAAAGAGAGAGAGAGAGAGAGCTGATAGAAAAAAAAAATGAGACTGATCACAGAGTGAAGAGAAGACAGGGTGGGAAGAGGAGACATGGTTATCAGAATCCCGATCTGGATCTTACGATCCTACGATCTTACGATCCATTTGAATACAATCGATCCGGATCATGTAAAAAACTCCTTATAGGTAGGATCTTTCGATCCTGGTAGTGGGATCTTATAGGATCGTGGAATCCCGATCCGAATCCGATCCTGTCCGATCCAATTTCAAGCCTTGTTTTGTATTGTATGATATATTTTGTTGTAAATTTTATATTTGTCGTCTAAATATCAATTTATGTTGTCAAAATAAATAATAAAAATTAAGTAGTATTGAATCAAATAGACTAAGAAAAACAAACTAGGAAACAAGCATTTAAATATTGCGGTAATTTAAGAAAATTAAATAGTCGGAAAAACAAACTTAGCTTTAGCGGAGTCAAAAGGGTAAAATGATTGCAATTTTATCCCAATTTTTGAAGAGATTATTTTTGTGACTTGAATCCGCTCCACCAGGGATGCTAACGACAAACCTTATCATTCGGTTAAGGTATTCTTTTGAGTTTTTAATATATTTTCATATCCAACTTTGTTAAATATTTTTTCTTCACTTTTTATGCATTATTATACATTGTAAAGTATTTTGTTATAGAATTCTTCTTCTTCTTCACCTTCTTTTTTGATAAAATACAAAACTTTTACCATTGAGTTTTCTATTGCATAATATTATATGTACATTTTACATGGAGTATTATATTTTTCACAATATCTTCACTTCTTTTTAATAAAATATAGGTTCATTTTGTGTATACTTTATAAGAAATATTTATTTAAATTAAATTATTATGTAATTTGTCTTTTTCGGTAGGATCTTACGATCCTCGATCCGATCGCCGACCTTTGGATGCCCCATTGCCGACCTCTGCCCGTTCACCGACCTTTGCGCCGTTCACCGACCTCCGTCCACACCGCCCCTACGCTACCACAACATCTTCCACACCTCTCTCTCTCTCTCTCAACTCTCAATCGCCTTTTTCCTCACATCCAAGGCAAGCCGAAGTGAGAAAGCAAGGGAGAAAAGCAGCCGGAGAAAAGCACTACTAAAACCCTTTCCTTCTTCGCCAAAACCCTAAGACCCCATAATCCCTTTCCTTCTTCCACAAAACCCTAAGACCTAAGACCCCATAATCGTTTGATCATCTAATTTGGAATTGGAGGAAGAGCTCTTTCGGCCCTTCAGGTGGTAGAGATAATTGTAGGGAATCGGAGCTATGGGCGGTGGTTGAGAAATGCACGGCAGAAGAGGGACGGAATTGCCTATGCGTCTGGCATCTCTGATGATGGGATTGTGGCAATCGATGGTTCGTCCGCCGCCTCCGCCACTGCTGAGATGAATGGTGGGGGACAGCAATGATGAGAGAGAGAGAGAGAGAGAGAGAGTGGGACTTACGTGGAGTTGCAGGTGGCCGTGCGAGGTGGCGATCAATAGTGGGGATCGACGAATGGCGGCAACGGCGACAACTGAAAAGAGAAAGAGAGAGAGAGCTGATAGAAAAAAAAAATGAGACTGATTGATCACAGAGGGAAGAGAAGACAGGGTGGGAAGAGGAGAGTGAGGAGAGAGTATTGGAATAATTTTGGAATAAAATAACTATAATAATTATGGACGAATCAAAAAGTGACGTGTATCAAATAAGTGTAAAAAGTCAACAAAAACAAACGGAAACAGACGGAGGGTCAACATTGAGACACGGTTAAAAATTCAGGGTTTAAATTGTTAAAATTAAAATGTTGGGGTTTAATGTGAAAAACATGCCAAACCCTGAGATCTTTTTTGTAATTTTCCCTAAAAAATTTAAGAACTTTTTATCTAGATCTTTGTTTTTCATAAAAATATAAAACAAGACCTATAATGAATATAAAATTCTAAAGAAAAAATTGTCAAAATTTTCACAGTTTGCTATCCTCAAATAATAAAATTTCACTGACTAAAATTCAATGAAATTTCACTGAATATAAATCAGTAAAATTTCACCAAATTCAATGAAATTTCAATCTTCTTAAAAAGTTTCTCTTTTTGAGAGAGAAATTTTCAATCAAGGGTTAGAATGGCAAAATTGAAGGCTAATTCAAAAAATTATGTACTTATTTTTATAGCGTTGTTTGATATATTGAGTGCTTTAAATCATAACATTGTTTGATTATTTGCACAAATTTTTTCCCATTATCTATGACATCTGCAAGGGTAAAGATTGCAACAAAAAACTTTATTCAAGATCTTTGGAAGCTTGTTGCATAAACTAATCGAGTCAGAGGTGGATAATTTCATTGCCTTCAACTTAGGATAATAGATTCTATTTCATTCTTCGCTTGGTGGAAGTGGAACCCGCTAATGTATGTTAATTCATTTTGATGGATTTACAAGATATGTTAAGCATGTATATATATTCCTTTGTGTGTACATATGTGTATATATATATAGATATATATCGAATGAGAGAAGTAACAAGAGATGAGAAGATTTACCTCCATGAAGATCTATTTCTAAAGATGGTGCATATAGTTCTTCAATCACAATTCAATCATATACATTGTTGATGATATAGGCAAATTAGGAAGAAAAAACAGAAGCGTCGAATGTTTTCCTATTTTCTATAGGTGTAAAGTAAGCATATTCACCTCAATTTTAAGTATCCTCAATAAAGGAGACGCCCTTAGCAAGTATGCACAAAGGAGCCTAGAGACACCAGGATTGAGCATCAATTCCAACTGCCTGAGATTCCTTAACTTGGGAAATCTAGGGAAGCATCTCAACTTCTAAACAATTCAACCAAAAGTCAAGACAACAAATATTAATAAGCTTAACATTTTTTAGACCAAAAAAAAAAAAGAAGAAGAAGAAGAAGAAGATGATGATGATAAAAGAAAAAAATAAATGAGACACCTACAAACACATGGAATCACATGCTAACCTTAAGTCCCCAACTCAAGTTCAATACAAGTGTCTCTAGTTGAAGGAGATAGCTTGAAACCTGTATAAAGTTCTTAACAAAATTGCAAGCATAAGGCCCATCAAAAGATGCCTTAACAAGATGCAGTGTGTTTTTAAACGCAATGTAGGTCTTTAGTCCGCTGTATTTAAACGACACTAGATTTGCATCATAAATATCAACACTTTTCAAACAGAAGCAACCTTCGATCTTTAAGTACTTTAGCTTGAATAAAGGCCCAGAAACTGCAAAATTTACCAAAGATCGTGAATGCAATATAGATAACTCTTCAAGCAATGGGCAAACGAACAAAATGTATTCCAAAACTTCCCTTGTCACATCTACATGGCACAGATAGAGGCTCGTTAGGGAATCAAGTCTGTGATAATGAAGAATATGAGCAGTAAGAGGGTAATTTCAATTCCCATTTGTCCAGGTACATCTAAAGTTGAACTTGAGCATTTTAACTCTCTTTTGAAAGGCAAAGTTGATCCAACCATCAATATCACTTTTAAAGATTTTATCATCCAAACAAAATTGAATGCTGAATTCATCAATAATCGTACCACGATGAAACTTCAAGATATGATTAACCCAATCAACAAATTGCCTGCATTTAAGACCAAATAACTTATCTTCATGATCCACTATCTGCCAATCGCAAAATTTGAATATCAAACTACTAGTGAATGTCCACAAATATCTCCATTTGTGAGATAGGGCTCTAGTTCTTGCTGCTTGTTCAATTTCCAACTGAGACAAAATGGAAACAAGAATTCCATCCGGCAAGTTACTAATTAGGTTGTCCTTTAGGCAGATGCTTGTCCAACCACACCAACAACAGTTCCAAAAAGAAAAGAAAAGAAAAAATTACAATTTAACACAAGTTAGCAATAAACTACACAAATTTGTTACTTTTTTTTACATAATTTGTTCTAACAACTTAAAGGATGGTAATGGTGTATAAAGGGGCTGTTTGGTGCAGCTTCTACCTTTTTTTATTTGGAAATTTGTGCCAATGTTTGATGTAACTTTTGCTTACAATATTTTAGGCAAAATAACTTAAATAAATTGGAAAAAAAATTTAAAAAAAAATAAAAAAATAAAAAATAAACTAATTATTGAGGTGTTTTAAGTTTCTGCTTCTAATTATCAACTTTCATCTTGCTAGAAGTTGCAGCAAACAAGCTCGAATTCTAGTAACATTGTATAAATCCAAACTTGAACAACTTCATATGGGTAAATTTTATTAGAGTTAATTATACTTTATCCCCTCGTGGATTGTTCCTAAAACACTTACCCCTTGAGATTTAAAATGTACACAACTCCATTGTGGATTGGATTAAAGTGCTCAGCCCAAATCCTTTAATGATTTTCACAAAAAGTCAAAATTACGTTTATTTTTTCCTCTAATTTTCTTCTTTATGCCAGTGCACGACAGTCTCTCCTCTATCTCTCTCTAGAAATTGTACCACATCACAACCCTTCCCAAACCCACTTATTTTTAAAAAATAAAAATGATTCAAGTGTCATACACATAACAATTTGCAGATAAAAGGTTTAGAGAGACAGATCAAGCATCAAAGAACAACAGGTTGAGCTTATACAATTTTATTATATATAATCGGGTGCTTCTAAAAACTACTGTTAGTTTTGCATTTTACTCCAAATCACAAAAATTATGTTCATATTTTTTAAGGAGGTAAAATGTAATCAAACAGGATCAATGACTTAAGTAACTAAAGGATAAAAGTACCTCCATCTTCTCCCGTATCGCGGTGGTCCGGCTCAGATCGCGGTAGTTTGATCGCGGTGGTCCGGCTCAGATCGCGGTGCTTCACGTTCCCGTCCGCCAGCGACGCTACCTACGCCGGAGACCTGACGGACGACGGCCCAGACACTTCGCCGTCAGTGGTGTGTTTGTGTATTTGTGTTTGATTCATACTCGAATGGAAACCCTAGAGATATGTTTTGGTAATCTATAATTTAAAATTTTAGGGCCTCTAACTACAACAGGAAATTTTTTGGCTGTGTTTGGTGTAGGTCTGAAATCTTAATGTTGGAGTTATTTTTAACACATTATTTGGTTCAAGACTTTTAAAATTGATTTCAAGCAACATTTTGAAACTCATATGAAAATCTGTTTGGCAGCGTAGTAAGTTTTTTAATTTTGAAAAGAAGTTTTTTAATTTTGAAAAGAATGATTTTAATCTATTCGGTCATCCTCTCGGACATATCCAAATGGTTGGCTGGTCGTTCAGTCGGTTAATTGGAACTATTTTTTTTTTTTTGTGGCAATAGCGCTTGTTATTTGGGAAAAAAATAAAAATTTGTTTTTGATTTTTTTAACAAAAATAATATTTTTTTATATTTTAAATCAAAAATATTTTTAAAAAAATAATTCGAACCAAATATATAATAAAAGTTATTTTAAATCAGTAATTGAATATTTATTTTGAAAAAAAAATTATTCCTTTGTAATATTTTCAATTAAAAAAATTGATTAATGTTATTTTTTTTAATAAATAATTTTTTTAATTGAATTTTAAAAAGAGTTTGGTTATGAATATTGATAAAAATTTTCAATAGAGTTTTTAGTAGTGTGTTTAGTTATGATTTATAACAATTTAAATTAAGTTTTGAAAATTCTTTCTAAAACTCCTAACTAAACAAATTTTCTTATTTCTTATTTCACATGTCATATCAAATATTCAAAACTCAATTTAATACTCAACTCAAAACTCAATTTAAAACTTTTTTCAAAACTTATAACCAAACAAATTTTCTACACTCTAATCATAATTCTAAAACCCATAAACTCAATATATAACTTTATTCTCAAATCATATTTAAAAAATTTTATCAAATACTACATTTATTTATGTCTCAAAACTCTTACACAAATATGTAGAGCGACTTTTTCCCAATTTTCCCATAAAAGATCCTTCCAGATTTGCCTAAATCTCATGTTTTACAAAAATTTAGAAGGAAAAATTAAGAGAGCTCGAAAGTACTAAATTAAAATTTTTTTATTTTATGATTTTTTTAACATTAAGAAATACACGTGTGATAAAATTATTGGTTCATCTAGCCCATTTAATTTAAAATTTACAAAAATTTAGAAGGAAAAATTAAGAGAGCTCGAAAGTACTAATTTTATGATTTCTTTTAAGATTAAGAAATACATGTGTGATAAAATTATTGGTTCATCTAGCCCATTTAATTTAAAATTTAAAAAATATTTATATGGAAAGTAGAAAATTTCTAAATTTATAATTTTTTTTATAAAAAAAAAAAATCAAAGTTGAATTTTAATAATGTTACGGAACATTTAGTGGGTCATCTTTCCACATTTAATTTAAAATTTTGAAAATCTTTATAGGAAAAGTCCAAAAGAAAATTGTAATCATATCTATACCATATCAAATTTAAAATTTAAAATTTAAAATTTTTTAATTTATAAGTCTAAATGAAATTTTATTCATATTTAATTAAAAATTATTTATTATATCTATATATCTCTCTATATTATTAGCGCAATTCAAAATATTAATTTAAAGGGATTTTTTTTTAAGATCCCTGGTATTATGATTTTATAGCATAAAGGACACTCAATATTTTCATAATGTCTAAGGTCCCTCAACATCAATCCAGAGAAAATTCAATCCAGAGAAAATTCAATCTAGAGAAAATTGGATCCAGAGAATTTCTCTGGACACATTACAGAGAAAATTCCAAATTTCTTTGATTTTTTGTGAATTTCTCTAGACTAGAAGGGAATTTTCACTAACTTTTTGTGAATTTCTCTGGGTTGGAAGGTAATTTCTCTGGACTGAGAGAATTTCTATGAGGCAGTTTATCAAATCAATAAAACAGCAGATTCAACTCTACATATTTTGTCATAGAGAAAATCTCAAAAGAGAAATTCCGGGAAGAATTTCTCTGGATTTTTTAGAGAAATTTTGAAAATTTCTCTAACCTTCCCCTAACCTTCCCACTCTCCAGAGAAATTTGGCATTCCCTCTCTCTAGAGAAATTCCCCTTCTATAAATTTCACTGAGTGTACCAAACAAATAAAACAAACAAACAAACAAACAGTATAAATACATACATATGACTTCACCAATTTACTCAGTTAAAAGCAGAGAAAACTAAACAAATTTCTCTGAGTTTGTTTTATTGAAATTTCATTGAGTTGTCTCAGTGAATTTCACTAAGTGTACCAAACAAACAAACAGTATCAATACATACATATGACTTCACCAATTTTACTCACTTAAAGACAGAGAAAATTAAACAAATTTCTCTGAGTTTGTTTTATTGAAATTTCACTAAGCGTATCAAACAAACAAACAGTATCAATACATATATGTATATATACATATGACTTCACCAATTTTACTTAGTTAAAGGCAAAAAAAATTAAACAAATTTCTCTGAGTTAATTTTTTAAAAATTTCACTGAGTTGTCTCAGTAAATTTTACTGAGTGTACCAAACAAACAAAAACACAACACAAACAGTATAGTATACGCATACATACATACATATGACTTCACCACTGATTTAACAGACTCACCACAGGGATTCCGAGAAGCATTTGTTGGTATTGGTGGACCTGCTGGACTTTGGCACTACATGTATCGTATTGTATACCTGGACCAGTATGTTTCTTCTGAGTTCTCATCACCAATCAACAGTTGACGACAGCAGAAAAGGTAACACTGGTAAATTCTGTAGCAGTCTAAGTAGACATGTCATGTGCTATCTTGAATTGGGAAGGTAGTTTCTGCTATGTTGCTGTCAGAAAGCTCTAGTCTTTATTTGATCTAACACCACCGTCGATCTCTTTCTCTCTTTGTTGGCTACCTGCAAATCTGTGTTTCTCTCTCTAGAAACAACGATGAAGACCAGTAGGAAACGGACGACAACGCTGAAGAGTCGTTGAAGCAAAGGTCCACTCCTTCCTCAATACCAACAGCCACCAAAGATGCACTTGAACTACTAACCGGGACTGCTTGAGCCACTTCTGACCGAGGAACCTCGAATCGCCCGCCCTTGGTTGGAGCAACCTCAGTAAAAAACTCTCCAAGCTGAAGTTCTGTCTACCCTCCTACAGCTTAAATGTCGTTGGATGGCTCCACCTTGACCTTGGCTGCCTCAAATAGGACCTGAGGTGGCTCCGTTAGTTCTTTGATAGCCTGGTTGCCACCGGGCAGATCTACGTTGGCTTATACTGCCTCGGGCACATCATGTTCTGATCTAGGCAGCTCAACCGATGGTTCGCCTCTAAAATTATTAGGGATTTGGAAGCCCTAATACAAACATTTAGAGGAAGAAAGAGATGTAGAAACGAGTGAGAGAGAGAGAGGAGAAGATATGAATTTAACAGAGGAAGAGAGTTTAGAGAGAGAGAGAGAGAATGAGGTTTGATTTGAGAAATTTCTCTGTAATACATGAGTGTGGGGGTTGAGGGACCTTAGACATCATAAAATAATATTGTGGATTTCTTCCATTACTAAATATGAAAGAGGGACCTTAGACTAATTTTCCCTAATTTAAATTATTAGTTTTTTTATTTTTAAAAATTTAATATATATTGGCTCATCTAAATCATATCTAATTTGAAATTTTAAAAATATTTAGATGAAAAGTTCAAAATATTTAAGCCAAATCTAATCTAAAAATTTTAAATAGAATTTTGAAAATGCTATGGAACTTTTTTGCACATCCTTACACTTTACTTTCAACTATTTGAATAAAAAAAATATATATAAATTTTAATTTTTTAAGAGATGTAGCATAATCTTATTAGAAAAACTATTTGATTACGTGTAAAAAATTTTAAAATAAAAATATTTTTATCGATAAAGTTATGCCATAAATATTTATAATGTATCATGTTCATTTTTTATCGATAAAGTTATATGTATGTCATACATATTTAGAATTCATGAGTTAATTTTTTTAATTAATTGATTTTTAAATTTATGACTTAATTGGTTTGAATTTGTGGTATCATACTATTCAAACTTTAATTAATCTCATTAGCAAAAGTCTTTCTATTTTCTTAGAATTCTCTGATTGGTTGTTGAGAGTTTCATTGGTCTAGGTTAGTTTAACTGGATATCTTTATATATTCATATTCAAATTATTATTTACTAAATTTGATATTTTAAATTGAAGTGGATCATAATTTGTCAAATTGACGAAAATGGGTTAGAAAGAGATGAAAGTTGATGAACCATTATGAGATACAAAGAGGTTAGTTTCTAATTGTTGAACCATTTGACGATGCCTTTTTTTTTTTTTTATAGAAAGAAATAGAGCCTTAATTTCTATGTTGTTTAATTTGTATATAAATATTCACTCAGTTTGTTATCATGCCATGTATATGACACAAAACAATATTCATTCAGTTTCATTTAATATTCCCTCAGTTTGTTATCTTTTCTGTTCATACATGTTTAGAAATGTAGGATTAGGTGAAATATAAGTTACACTATGGACTACGAGATTTGTCATGTCCTCAAAAAATAAGAATTTTTTTAAGTAAACACAATGCTTAATAGGCTCACATTAGCCAGTCTGAGGACTTTCTTAAGACCTTCCATATCGAAATATTGTAGTAAGTATTTGATTTGTATTCTTACAATATGTTACTATTTTGTGGAAAAATGAAATACTGGTTTTCTTTGTTTTTTTTAATTTTTTATTTGGTTTGGTTTGCATAAATTGTTGTTTCAGTCCAAACCATATTTGGTTTAGACAAACGAAAGTGGACGGATGTTTAGAATTGTTATCAAATTGAAAATCTTGAGTTTAAATTGAAAAAATTAAAATGGCAGAGTTTAATTTGTTAAAAGGGTTAAACCCTGAGGTTTTTTATTTATTGATATAATAAATAAAGTGACAAATCATTTGATAAACACATTTGATCGTCATAGTTTTACTATAAAAAAAGAAGAAAAAAAGAGAGAGAATTAGGTTAAAAAGGGGAGAGAAAAAGAAAACAAAAGGTATCAATCCTATGGAGCAATATTACATAGTATAAGCCAAACATATATAATTACATGGATTGTATAAAATATTCCCAAGATTCATTGATAATATCAAGTAATAGTTAATCAAGTTTAATCCATCTTTCAAGACCTTAAAGCAATAATGTATGCCTTGGTGTCCTTATCCTTTAATCATTGGTCTAGTCCTCTAATCTTTTAATTAGTGAGTATCAAAGAATCATATCATATATATTAGAAACTGGTAAAGACAACTAACTTGGATACCCTATACTAAAATAGCTGGTCCAGCTGGTTCTCTATAAGCACCTAACTATGACAAAAAGATGGTGGGATTTAATTTTATTAGCACACATGCATTTCAATTTTGTTGTACTAAAACCCTTCATGCTTCTTTATTCTCAAGAATTGAACCACATGTTGTAGGGACCTTTTGTCTCAAAACTCCATTTTCTATTATTTATTTATTTTTTTATTTTTTTAAGGTTACTTTATCACACAATCAAGTTAAAAAGACTCATCATGCGGTAAAAACATAACATGCGACAAGAAATATTTCAGATAAAAGATCCTAACTTTTTATAAAAACACAAGCTTAATACGTAACTGATAGTTAAAAATTCACTAGAGAGGCTTCTCTCAAGAAGCATCCATTAGGCATGTGAGACCCAACACTGATCACATTTTGGTAATTTGAGTTGTAAATTTTGTGAGTCCTTTTGTGTAGTTTATCTATTTAAAAAATGAGGTTTATCCGACAATTGTAGTTAAATGATTTCACCGTATCTTCAAAAAATGCATAGTCTATTTTGTAATTTGTATTTGTCAACTATTTTTTTGAAGTCAAATATGATGAAACTAAGATTGTCAAAATAATATCATTTTTTTCAAGAAGGATTTATGCGTAAAGTCCCACAAGATGAATTAAATTAGAATTCATGATGAGCCTATGACCCCAAACGACACCTGTTCAATCAATATAGTCAATTGGAAAGAATTTCATCCCTTATATTATGAGTAATGCTCACCAATTTTTTTTACCACTAGACATAAAAGTGTTAGAATTCACATTAATAAATACACATAAAATCAAAATACTTCTCAAATGGCTTACAAATATTCTTGAGATTTTGCAAAGGTTTTAGTTTTTGTCTTTAGTTTGGACACAACACAATTACTTATCAGTCACATAATGTATTCATCAACAATTCAACTTCAAGTTTTCTTTGTCTTCTCCCACTTAGATTGATTGATTATATTAGTTGTTTGGCAGACACAACTACCACGTTATGTGGCAATGATCATTCCTGAGATTTCATTTTCAGCGTAAGAAGATTCCCATTTGGTGTGAGAGAGATTCCCTTATCATGCGTTTGGATGAGCAGCTTTATGCCTTATTGTGAAACAAACTAATTTATAAATTATATCCAATTATTTTAAGGCTAATACAACAAAACCAAACAAGCCTTACCTACATTTTAGATTATATTAGAGAGGAATATATGCTACTTACTAATCTACCTGAGAATTAAACAAATACACACATGTACATGCACACATACTTCTTTTTCTATAGGCATCCCACCGCATTTTTAACACTCTTTTGTTGGAACTTAAATCAAAATCTTTAAAAATTAAATCATTTAATTTGAAGATATAAAACTAAGGCAACTAACGGTTATGTTCATTGTGAAGGGATACTCTCACTAAATCATTAGGTAACTTAGGTTGTATTTGATTCAGAGATTTGGGAAAGAATTTAGAAAGAGAAAAGAAAAAAAATATGTGAAACTAAGTAAAATGTAGATATATTTTATTCACATTTTACTTATATTTTTATTTCTCTTTCCAAATCTCTTCTCAAATCTCCCATCCAAACACAGCCTTAATCCATTACCTTAGATATATTAAAACAAATGTTAAAAAAATCTTATTGTTGGAGGTCTCAATTTTTCAAGAGTCAATAAAATAAAGTCTTATTTTGATACTTAATTTGCAATATCAAAAAATCTTGAGCCGCTACACATGACAAACATCAAATTGTTTCTTGTCTTTTCTACATATTAAACATAGAGTATTCTACTACTATTTTTTATATACTTCAGACAAACACTACAAAAAAAAATGTTTTTTGCGACAGCAAAACGCCGTCGCAAATGGTCCATACGCCGTCTCTAATACTTTTTGCGACGGTAATTTGGCTTTTTGCGACAGCAAGTGGGGGTCGCGACAAAGGGGGTCGCGACAAAGGGGGTTGCAAAAGGGCTTTAGCGACGGTAAGTGCCGTCGCCATTGTTTTTTGCGACGGGAGACTGCCTTTTTTGCAACGGCAATGTTCTGTCGCCAATAATGGAAGAAAATTTGAGTTTTTGCGACGGTACAGTATTTCCGTCGCTAAAATGGGTTTTTTGAGACGGCAAGAATGTCGTCGCTAAAAGTGTTGTAGCTGATGACTATTGCCGACGGCAACCTAAGCCGTTGCTAAAGGTTTATTTTTCAATTACATTCCATAGCTTTTGCGACAGTATGGCTGCCGTCGCAAAAGCCTCGTAGAATTTTTTTTTGCGACGGGTTATTATGCCGTCTCAAAAAAAAAAAAAAAAAAAAACCTTTTGGGAAAAAATTAAAAAAATTAAAAAATCCCGTGTGCCGTCTCTAATACTTTTTGCGACGGTAATTTGGCTTTTGCGACGGGAAGTGAGGGTCGCAACAAAGGGGGTTGCAAAAGGGCTTTAGTGACGGTAAGTGCCGTCGCCATTATTTTTTGCGACGGGAGATTGCCTTTTTTGCGACGGCAATGTTCTGTCGCCAATAAGTGAAGAAAATCTGAGTTTTTGCGACGGTACAGTATTTTCGTCGCTAAAATGGGTTTTTTGAGACGGCAAGAATACTGTCGCTAAAAGAGTCGTAGCGGATAACTATTGACGACGGCAATCTGAGCTGTCGCTAAAGGTTTATTTTTCAATTACATTCCATAGCTTTTGCGACAGTATGGGTGCCGTCGCAAAAGCCTCATACAATTTTTTTTGCGACGGGTGGTATGCCGTCTCAAAAAAAAAAAAAAAAAAAAAAAAAAAACCTATTGGGAAATTATTAAAAAAATTAAAATAACCTGTATTAAATGAAAAATAAC
>NW_021026640.1:564431-599834 GCF_004153795.1 Camellia sinensis | reverse complement strand
AGACCCCATACGAGGATTCTTGTCTTTTCGACTAGCATAACTTATGGTATCTGCCTTCAAAGCTACACCACAATTTTGTGTGGCTCGACGATCATCCATGGCCTTTACTCGATACTGAAACCCATTCAGTATATACCCGTTGAACCTCCTTGTCAGGTTATGAGGACCATTTGCCAGTAGAATAATCTCTTCAGAAAGTATGACATCAGTAGTCCTTCGCAAAGTTTGGACCTATTTAACACGAAAATGTAAAATTTGAAATGTAGATCGACTTAAGTAACTAGAATCTATAGAGTTAAATACATACATGTTCCTTGAACCAAATGTGAAAAGTTTCAAAATGTTCACGCCGAAGTTGATGATCGTCGACACGAGGCATTTTGAGCTTAAGTACTTCAAGGTGTTTGCTGTGTAGATTGAAATTTTAGTTGAAAATTCAATAAACATAATAAAATATTGAGTGAGTGACTTAACCTACTTTATGAATGGTTGAACCGCGCTTGTATTGCATAAGATGTACCGATGAGCTTGTACCCAAGAAGTATTATCAAGATAAAAGCTTGTGTTTTCACCAGTAGCATGACCCAAATTATCAGCACCACTATAGTTTCTCACGGGTCGACTAGATTTGGTTTCCACATCATTGAGATATTGTGCACAAAAATTCATGCATTCTTCCATAAGATATCCTTTAGCAATTGATCCTTCAGGATGTGCTCTATTACGCACGTATTGCTTCAAAGTAAGAAGATACCTCTCAATTGGATACATCCATCGAAACTGAATCGATCCACCCAATAAGGCTTCATCAGCTAGATGTATAGGCAATTGCTCCATTATATCAAAAAAACTCAGAGGAAATATTTTCTCTAGATGAGAAAGTGTTATAGCGATACGATCTTGAATATATTGCAAATCCGTCGCACGATTCACTTTCGAATTGTCTAAAGAAATTGCTAAATTCAATCAAGGGTTCAATTACATTCTTCGGTAACGATCTTTTAATAGCTAATGGAATAAGTTGTTGCATTAGAATATGACTATCGTGGCTCTTAAGACCCCCAATGCTTCTATCATGTAAGCGCACACGATGTGATATATTGGATGAATACCCGTCGGGAACTCTTACTTCCTTCAACACTTTCAAGAACAAATCTTTCTCATCCTTGGTCATCATGAATTGTGCTGGTGGTAAATAGGCTTTATTCGACCCTCTTAACTGCAAATGTAGGGGTTTTCTAATATTCATATCTTGTAAATCACGCCGAGCATTAACACCATCCTTCGATTTTCCTGCAACCCCTAATATTGTCCACAACACATTGTCACAAACATTCTTCTCTATATGCATCACATCGAGGTTGTGTCTTATTAGATTGTGCTCCCAATATTGCAATTCATAAAAGATACTCTTTTTCTTCCAACTATGGGTGCGATGTCTAGCTTTCTCCTTCTCTACCTGTCTCCTATGCCTCTCCTTAAGGTCATCCCTCTTGTATTGGGTTAAAATACCCTCAGATTCTAATTGTAGCAACATCTCAGTTCCAGACAACAATTTTGGTTTGAGTCTAACTTTCCGACTACCATCAAATGATATTTTATCCTTCCGAAATTTATGGCCAGTATGTAAAAATCTGCGATGACCCAAGTATGATTGTTTCTTACTATGCTTCAACCAACACGATGTAGTTTACTTATTGCAACAAGGACATGCATATTCGCCTTTAATGCTCCATCCTGACAAGTTTGCATATGCAGGAAAATCACTAACTGTCCACAGTAAAGCTGCATGCTTTTGAAACATTTGATTTGTTGATGCATCAAATGTTGACACACCCTCATTCCATAGTTCTTTCAACTCCTCAATCAACTGTTGCATATACACATCAATCTTGTCACCAGGTCCTTTCGGGCCGTCAATAAGCACGGATAAAATTAGAAATGGTTACTACATGCACATCCATGGCGGCAAGTTGTATGGAATGAGCACAACAGGCCAAGTGCTATGAACTATGTTCATCGTCCTGAATGGGTTAAAACCATCAGATGCTAAGCCAAGCCTTACACTTCGGCAATCATTACTAAAGTCAATATTCCGACGATCAAAATCTTTCCATGCAAGGGAGTCAGCAGGATGCCTGAAGACACCATCATCAGTTCATTCCTCTGCATGCCATCTCATTAACTTGGCCGTCTTGGATGACATAAACAACCTCTGCAACCTTGACTTTAAAGGAAAATACCTCATCTGTTTTGCAGCTACTTGTTTGCCACCTGTGTTAGGACCATTTGAACCACCATCACCATTTGATTTCCATCTACAACTGTTGCATATGACACATTTATCAAGATTGGCGTCCTCGTTCTGTCTGTCGTTGGCCATATGACATCAGTAGTCCTTCGCAAAGTTTGGACCTATTTAACACGAAAATGTAAAATTTAAAATGTAGATCGACTTAAGTAAAAAAAATGATATAATTTCATACTTTCTGAGTCATAACTAAAAAAATAAATAAATCATAACCAAACACCACATGAGGCACAACCAAAGATCTTATAAGTCTTAACTAAAATAATATCATAATTAACGAAGATAATTCATCATAACTAAAGAAAAAAAAATGACATAACTAATGATGCATATGATAAATGGATGTGTATGGATTTTGCAAATACGTATATATATTTTTAGTCAATAATTAACTTTTAAATTACAACGTAACGAAGCCTGAGATTAGAAAAGTTGGGTAATTAGCTTTCTACCCTTTTAGTTTCTTACCATTGATGGGAAATGGCCACGTAATATTGCAAAAATATCACTACCAAAACCGATGTAGAAATGATACTTTTGAAATTAATGAGAAAAAAACGATCATTTTATTTCAAAGTTAAAAAGAAGTCAAACGTCAATAGGTATAGAATTATTGTGTAAATCAGTTATACAACATGGATATCATGAGTCATAACCCATTCCTTTTCATCCTTTTTTTTCCCCTTCTTTTCTGTTAAGTGTCTGGTCCTTTCACAGCAAAACAAAAGTAATCACCATTATCACATTACCTTCTAAAGTGCCCTTGTCACATCAATCTTGAATAATGGCACCTTCCAAAAGGGAAGTATTTTTCACCCACTAATTCATGTGGAAAGATCATTACAAGAACTGATAGAGCAAGGACACTTTCGAGTTTAAAACAAAAATGGTGGTCATTTCTTGTTTTAAAATATAGGGCAGAATTGCATACCATGTAGTAGCTACAATTTACAAACTATATGCAAATATTAGTTTTAATGCACTTCTATTCAATCCTAAAATACAAGCACAGAACTGCAAGGAACAAGATTGTGCTTCTAACCATTTCATCAAGATGCTATTTTTTATCTAGAAAATCAAAAAGTTGAACTTGAACTTGAACTTGAACAACCATATACTAAACAAAGTATTTCAAGGTTCAGGAGCTACATCACAAATCCAACTCCACATGACAAGTATCAAACACTAGATCCTTACCTAATGACCACAATCAAGTAAACCCAATACTGATCTTCAACAAAAAGTTGAAAATATATAGATATATATTCTGTTAGCATGAATCAAAATAATATGAATAGAAACTGGCATATTACAAGTTGGGAGAAAAAGAAGAATATTTGAATCCAACAGAGGCTCACCCAACCTGTCATAAGATTCCAAGTTTCAAATTCTTTCCCCAGATTTGAAAACTTCAAATTTAAAGAGAAAAACTTTGAATTCTTTATTAGCTGTTAATAGATTTTTCATGTTTTGTTTTTATTTTCTCACTAATTTTCCATAACAGTCTATATAACTTTGGCGCAAAGTAAATTATAATTTTTCAGTTAAACCAGATAAATAGACAAACATCACTATAAAATCTACTTATCACCAACAAATTTATAAATAAAATCTTCTTATCACTAATTTATAATTTTTTGCAATATTACTGATTTACATAATGTATAGATTGCCGAATATACATAACTTCATCTACAGATTTATTTATTTTACTTCATCTACAGATTTACGAATATACATTCATCTATATATATATATATATACAGAGAGAGAGAGAGAGAGACAGAAAGAGAGAGACAGAGAGCATACGCAGAGACAGAGAGATTCGTCGCCGGACCAACCAGAGCCGTTGTCGTCGCCGCCGCACCGTCGCACCATCGCTAGAGAGAGCCGTTCGCCTTCGTAGCTCGTTTGAGGAATTTGGGGGAAAAAAAATGTTTCGAAGATTTAGGGATTTGGTTGAAATCATCGAGCAGGAAGATGAAAGGGAAGGGCGGGGGTAATTTTTTTTTTAACTTTTTGCGATGGTTCGTTTTACACCGTCACCGATGGTTACTAATTACATCATAAAATGGCGCCGTTTTAATAAAGCCTTTTTTGCGACGGAAGTTTGCCGTCGCAAATGGCCACTGTTTGCGACAACAAACATATGCCGTCTCAAAACTAACTTTTTTTTGCGACGGTAAAAAACACCGTCGCTAAATCCTTTATTTGCGACGGTGTAAGTTGCCGTCGCAAAAAACCATTTTTTGCGACGGGAGGCGCGCCGTCGCTATTGCTTCCGTGTTGTTTGTCCCCTTTTCTTGTAGTGAAATTGATACAAATTTGGCAGAGTCATTTGGTACTGATCATGTGTTGTAACTTCATCCTCTAAAAGCTGAATGAAAAGAGTTGACGATGATTTTAGGACAACTACTTGTCATGCCTCTCACAATTATTTTCTTTCCCCCACTTTAATTTTTTGATTCATGATTTTAATTGTTGATATGCTTTTTTTCCCCCCCTTAAAGTTCATTTTATACTGGTGTGTTTTAATTGTTTATTTGCTAGTTTTTTGGTATTTTGTGTGTTTGAGCATGCTATAAGAAACCAAACCAAACCAAACCAAACGAAGCCTTAAGTCCCATCAAATGGGGTCGGCTACATGAATCCTTCTTCTCCACGCGGCCCTATCAAAGGCCATTTCATTGGTCAAATTAAGTAGATTCATATCTCTATTTATAACGCTAGTCAACGTTAATCTAGGCCTACCTCGTCCCCTAACACTTCCATCTACCGGTACAGCATCGCATCTCTTCACTACTGCCTCTGTTGGTCTCCGTTGAATATGACCAAACCATCTCAAACGATTCTCTCTCAACTTATCTTCTATCGGTGCTACTCCTACCCATTCCCGAATACACTCATTCCTAATCCTATCCTGTCTAGTCTTACCACACATCCACCTTAGCATTCTCATCTCAGCCACATTCATCTTATCTACATGTTGTTTCTTGGTTGCCCAACACTCCGTCCCATACAACATAGCTGGTCTAATAGCCGTTCTATAGAACTTACCTTTTAGTCTAGTGGGTATTCGTTTATCGCACAATACTACGTTTAATTATAAGTATTTTCTGATTGATATGATACGATTTGTTTTCTGAAATGTTATTTTATGAATCACGAAAGAATGTCCATCTTTTTGAAATATATTTACGGCTTCCCAATATGTACGTGGCCCTCGCTCAGGGGTAACAATACCGTGGTTTATGTTCACATGGCCCTCACCTGGGGGTAACAATGCCGTGGCTTATGTTTATGTGGCCCTCGGGATGAAAAATTAGTAAAATCAACTCCAAATCGTCCTCTATTCAGAACATGTTGTTCAAAAGGAAAAGTTAAGCTTCCTTTGCTTAATACACCCCTTGACTTCTTCAAGCATTATATAATGGGAATGATGATAAATCAAAATCGTTTTGGTGTTATACTCGAGTGTATGTAGACAACAATGCTTTTACAAGTCTTGGGGCAACATTAGATCCAAGAGTACTTACTGGAAAAGGCTCTACATCATTAAAATGTTCACTCTTAGGTAGTTCTTGGTTCTCAATCTTCACTTCTCCTCTGTTTTCATTGTTACTGTTACTAAATTTACACTCCATGTACCCTCTCCCACATTTTCATTATATGACACATTATCTTGATTCCTCTATAGTTGTTACAATTCTGTACATCACCTTTATTCTTATAGATTGGTACTAAAATACTCTTCCTCCACTCATCTGGCATGTTTCTAGTCAACAAAATTTTGCTAAACAACCTAGTCAACCAAGCAACTCCCTTTTTACTCAAACACTTCCAAGCTTCAATAGGGATATCATCAGGTCCTCAAGCCTTATTTGATTTCATCTTCTTAAGTGCAATCTCCACTTCAAAATTTCTAATCCTGCGATAGAACCTATAGTCTTGGTTTATCGTATTACTGATTATTTCTTCCCTTATTGTCGTACTTCCATGTTCCTCATTTAATAGTTTCTCAAAATAATTCTTCCATCTTTCCTTAATCTCATCGTCCTTCACTAATACCTTAGAATCCTCACTCTTGATGCACTTTACTTGATTAAAATCTCTTGTTTTCCTCTCCCGTATCTTAGCAAGTTTGTATACCCTCTTCTCCCCCTTCTTACTATCTAGTCTAGTGTATAGGTCATCATAAGCTTTCAACTTAGTCTCTCTCACTACTTTCTTGACCTCCTTATTAGCCAATCTATATCTCTTAAGGTTTTCCTCAGTTCTATCCTTCTGCCACTTTTTAAAGCACTCTTTTTTTGCCTTAACTACCGTTTGGACCTCTTCCCTCCACCACCAAGTTTCCCTGGAGCTGGGTCCCGTTCCTTTCGACTCTCTAAGCACTTCCCTTGAGATTCTCCTCATACAATTGGCCATCGAATTCCACATAGTGTTAGCATCACCTTCTAAGTCCCAAGTACCTTCCTTATCCATTCGATTCTTAAATATTTCTAGTTTATCCCCTTTTAAGTCCCACCATCTCGTCCTACGACGCCCACCATCCTTCCTAGCTTGGTATTGCCCTCTAAAACATAAATCTAGTATCAAAATCCTATGTTGAGAGACCAGACTCTCTCCAGGAATCACCTTACAATCATTGCATTTTAGGCAGTCTACTTTTCTCATTAAGAAATAATCTATTTGGCTCTTAACTAATCCACTCTTAAAGGTTATCAAATGCTCCTCCCTCTTCTTATACATAGTATTGGCCACCACCAGGTCAGAAGCCAACGCAAAATCTAAGATTCTCTCTCCAGCCTCATTTTTGTCACCAAAACCGTATCCACCATGCACCCTTTCATAACCTACTTTATCTATGCCCACATGGCCATTAAAATCTCCACCTATAACCAGGTTCTCTCCTACGGGTATCTCCTGTAAGATCTCATCCATTTGCTCCCAAAAATCCCTCTTAGTCTGATCATCTAACCCTACTTGAGGGGCGTAAGCGCTAATACTGTTCACTATATTCCCTCCAATAACTAATTTAACTAGCATAATCCTATCTCCTTTCTTAGTGACCGCCACCACACTTTCCACAAGACCCTTGGCAATTATGATTCCTACCCCATTCCTGCGTCTATCCTTACCACTATAATAAAGTTTAAAACCAGTATCCTCAATTTCCCTAGCTTTCTCTCCTGCCTACTTAGTTTCTTGTATGCAAGCCATACTACCTCTCCTCCTAATCATAACATCTACTAATTCCATCGTCCTACCAGTTAAGGTTCCTATGTTCCAAGTGGCTATCCTAAACCTATAGTCTTGGACTAGCTTCTTTACCCGCGCTCGTCCAGAAAAACGCGGAAACCTTTGCCCATTTTTCACCGCACCCAGGCGTCGATGCGGCGCCCCTTGCTCACTTTTCGAAACACCCGGAGGCAGGCGCAACGCGTCACTTGAGGGGAACGACCTAGCATTTAAACGATTCAAAGTAGGATTCATTTTCATAAGGGATCCGAGCGGCTTTTTTACGTGTTGGCTGTCGGCTACCTAACACACAACCCTCCTCCTTAACCCGGGCTTGGGACCGGCGGAGTTGTTAACAACCCTTGGCAATTATGATTCCTACCCCCTTGCTATAAGAACGTGTTTAAATATTCCAAACAACAAGGCATAAGAGAGATTAAAAACAAATAAATAAATTAAGCAGAGTGAAGTTCTTAGCCAATAACATGTTTAAACATGGCATGCAAACAAGGCATAAGATATGCTAACAAAGAGATGAAAACAAGTTGGAGCAGTAGACTCAATTTCAACCACTAAAGCATGAGGCTCACAAATAATAAGATGTTTGTGGACTCTAAAAATAGCACCAAGTATGTGCAAGTGTGGCCCAAACCACAGCTACTTTAGATTGCACCCATGGCTCATGTTAACTGGTCCACATATATACTCAACGCAAAGTAGTGGGTCTCTTCTTGGACAGTGATTTATTAAGAGGTCACCATGTTGGTGATTTGAAAGAAATAACATGAATATTGAAAAGACTTCACGTAAGATATTGGCTAATGTTGTTAGTTTTTTGTTTTTTATTTACAAACAAAAACTTATTTGGTATACAAAATATTAGAAAAATAAACAAAAATAATAATAAATGAAAATTTTGTCGAGTAGTTGAAGGTGGTGGCATGTGGTAGAGGGTGGTCACCAATTTGGTGATCAACGTGTTGCCAAGGGGCATGGGGTGGTCAAAATGCCGTTGGAAGGTAATCAAAGGTCACGGTCAATGATTAGCTAGTTGCTGGAAGGTGGCCGAAACTTGTTGGAGTTCACTAGTGGTCGGCCAGAGGTAGGCAGAGATCACCGCCAACCATCCAATTGGTTGGTTGTGCCAGAGGTCGATGGTAGGTTTGGCCAAAGTGATAAGCAAGCTGAGCCAGAGTCATGTTCTCAACCTAAGACTAAGCTGCAGCCACAAACCAAGAACACATTCTGACCTGCAGCCTAGACTGCAACAAACAAGACCACAGCCAAGAACACAGACAAGATAGCAGCCTGAACTACAACCAAGGCTTCAGCCAGATACAGAGCAGCTAAGGCTACACCCTCACCCACAGATTCAATTAAATGCACATGTGATAAAACACAAGTTGTAAATAGTTAGTTTGTTAGAACTTAACTATGGTTAAGTCAAGTTGTTAGTTATGGTTAGGTTTACTAATGTAGCTTTGCATATAAGATACATAATATCTCTCTTAACTTTGATTCATTCAATTTAAAAAAATAATATCAGAATGCATGAAAATTACGCAACCACTTGAAAATATTTTTTTTTTCCCAAAAAAAAAAAGAAAAAATTGAAAATGAAACAATAAACTGAACAAATTGTCATTTCCATTTTTAAAAAAATAAATAAAAACGAGAACAAAATGCATAAAACATAAAACTAACAACATTACTTTGCTTGGTTAAAGTTTTCTAAAAACACTTTTCAAAAAATTTTATTTTCTTATTTTTCGTATTTTTTTATTTTTACTGAATTTTTTTTAATATTTTAAGTAATTTTTTTTAATTTTTAGACATACCTAACATAAATATACCTAAAAAGCAAAAAAATTGTGAAAAAAATCTTTCAAAAATTCACTAAATACCAAAAATATAAATAAAAAAAATACAAGAATTTAGTACATTTTTTGTATTTTCATGTATTTATTAATTTTTTAAAATATTTTTTCATAATTTTTTTTTTTACTTTTTAGATACATCTAAGTAAGGTGTATCTAAAAAGTAAAAAAATTAAATTAAATTTTAAAAATATTTACTAAAAACAAAAAAAAACACGAAAGCTAAAAAATTCAATTTTTAAAAAATTTAATTCAAAAAATTCAAACCAAACACACTTATCTTTCATTTTTTTTTTTTTTTTTTTTTTTTTTTTTGTTTCTTTAACAAAAGTTTTGATGATAGTTATCATTATTATCTCTAAGTAAGGGTTCAATCAACTTACGCAATCACTTATCAAATTGTAGTTTTTTAAATTGGAAAATTAAAAATAGATGGTTAGCTGGTCAATTTAGCGGCCAATAAATAACCCATCAATCAAACAAGCTAGCTTTATATCAGCCACTTACAATATACCATTGAAATTTGAACTGTAATGAATGAATTACTTTATCTATCTTCTTATGTAAGCAAAATGATAATTGATTAGTGAAAGGTAGATACTCTATGGTGGTAATAGTTAAAGGGCTGTTAAAATAATTTGTTCATGTTTACTGTGTTTTCGTTATTTGTTCACGGCGAGAAAATGGGTTTTTAGAGGCGTTTAAAAACGCCACCATAGGTCAATAAAATGCCTCTAATTTCTTTTGTGACGTTTAGCACCAAATGTTGAAGATGTATCCGTCGCTATAACCTTATGGCACTTTAGAAATTGTCATTATATTACTATATGCGGCGTTTTTAAAAACGCCACTAAATGTTGTACATAACAGTAAATGCGTCACATGATTTTTAGCGACAGTTTGAAAACGCCGTCATAGACATTTGTACAGTTTAAAAATCTAGCCTTTGGAATATAGTGATGCTTAAAAATGCCGTTATAGCCTCTCTCTCTCTCTCTCTCTCTTTTTTTTTTTTTTTTTTTTTAAATTGTACTAATTTTATATGATTGAACTAAAACATACCTGTAATAAACAATTATTAAGAACTAATAATTGTTGCTTGCTAAAATAATAAATAAATTAAGCTTGGAAACAAAATAAAAATAAGAAACAATGCATTCCATACCCAAGAATAGAAACGATTCATGTTTAGACTTTAAATACATCAGTTGAAATTAAAATGGTCAAGAAGTCAAATTACTTAAACTTCAAAAGTAGCTCTCATTAGTTCGAGATGAACATTTAAAAGAGGTGATTGGCCAAAAAAATTGCGTAGAACCCCGTAAGCTGTTTTAACAATTACAACCTTCATGAGAAGCCTACCAATCAGAGTATGCAAGACTTGTGTAGAAGCCCTGATCATCAATATCTATCCTGAAAGTATCAAGGACGATAAGAAAAATTAATGCAAGATGCATCAACCTGGATTCTACAGAAAAAAATTAATGCAACTTTCCTTTCAAAGGTTGGACGGCATTGGTGAGACAGGTTGCCAAACAATTCCCATATCTACCAATGGATTTCTCTCCGAAAAAAATCAATGGTATGATCAGAGCAATCCAAATCTGAGGGCATAAACCAAAGAAAAATATATATATGAAGCACAAATAAGAGAATATTTTTTCTAATCAATTATTTACATTTACAATACTGCGACTCACAGCTTCCCTGAAAATGAAAAAAAAAAAAAAAAAATCAAATGATTGCTTGTATAAATTGTATATCCCAGCAAGAGTGTGCAGCAGTTGCACATCGTCCAGAGGTAAGCAAACCAAAGCAATGACACTTTAAGCCAGGTGGTATTATTGATAGAGCTATTGAAGCAGAAGAAAAAAAGCATGGACACATCTTGAGGCTAATAGTGCTATTTTATCTAGTTCCTCTTTCAGTTGTTTACTTGATTTGATATTGTCCTTATTTGTTAATTAGGGAAAACAACCTATCAGTCCTAATAGCTATATGATGTAATATAGCAGTATATACTTCCTTCACACTCTTCTTCCCAAGCCTCACCAAAAACATTTAGTACCTTGATGTATACACCAAAAACTCATCCCTTTGTTTAGACCAACAACATGCATTTGCCCTTGCCACAGCCTACACATATAGATAGAATGCAATAAGTCAAGTCACCAACAGTTATAAGTAGAAGACAATTGAAGAAGCTAACAAAACAGGGCCATCCTCAAATATCCTCTAGTCAAGCTGTTAATACATAAATAAAATACAAGTAATTAACAATCAATAGTTCAATATACACAAAATCTATAGCCCAAAACCTATGGTCAAAACCCAAAAGAAACTAGTTTTTGTGCTGGTCTCGCGATTGGCTTAGAGTCCACAGTGAGATTATAAATGTTTTGATAGTAGTAAAACAAACAACCAAACAATGGTATATGATTATTTATTGGTAGATTTGGGTAGAGGAATTGTAGATTCTCTAACAAGAAATAGATTCGTATCAAATAGTGTTACAAATATCTAGCTGCACAAGAGTCCAAAGAAGAGCTCACCTATAGTAGATATCGTACTCGTCTGTAATAGCCCAAACCTGCCCACATCTCATTTACCTCCTGCACACATTAAGCTAACGTTTAATCCCAAATATCTCAAGATTGTTGACACAAATTTGATCAATCAAGAAACCAAACAAACAGAGGAAGAAACACAAAACCCACATAATTAACCAATCAATCAATTACATAAAAACTGAAGAGTTGAAAATTTTGGTACCTGCCTTTGGTTATACCAATTCCCAATAACAGTTGAATGCAAAAGCTTTCACAACCTGAGAAGCATTAGCATTTTTAGAATACAAGAACTCTAACCACCAACCTAAGTAATGGATTGGTTTGGGGCAATCTTTTATAATTTAGTAATTAAAATTAGAAGTTAAAAAATTACATATTTACCATGTGTAGTTTAAAAAATTGAATGCGCCAATGCGCATGTTTGCTTGTGAAACTCCATTAGAATGTATAATAATAACAATATCTTACTTTGAGCTTCATTTTGCTTCCTGTAATGTTACCCAAATTCTAAGATAAATGTGAGAAAAAAAAAAGAAAAAAGAAAAAAAAAAGTCAAAAACTATAATAATCGAAGACAAAGACAATATACAATAGTTAACATATAAAAAAATAAGATCATTCGTCAATCAAAACTCTAACCACTATCTTCTCAGCAGCTTTATATATTTTATAAGAACAATAATGTCATTCTACTAACTCCACCTATGTGATGATGTAGAATAGTTTTCTTTTTCCACAACCGGTCCTATTAATTGCTAGTATTTTTCTATTAAGGTCATACTCAGCTCATAGGACCCTTTAATTTTACATGTTTAGTATTCTAATCACCTATCAAAAAAAGACAATCGGTAATAAGGTAACAGGGATGGGCAAACCTGTGTATTACAAAACCAGCAACCTTTTTTTTCTCAAAGGAGTAAACAATCTTTTCAACAAACTCAAATGAGTCCTTTTCATCTTCTTCTACTGCAGAATATATAAATATATATCTTAAAATCCTTTCTAAACTATTTCAAAACACATTTCTCTGTACTTGCTAATACTAAATGGACTGTCAACAAATTAAATTCTATGTCAAAAACTAAACTAGAACACATTTTCCAACTGCTCAAAATAGTATTGTGACTTAAACATAAATCCAATCAAAACTAGAAGAAAGTAACAAATAGAATTTGGACCTGATATTTACAGATCTGATCGGAGAGATAGCAGATTTGAGAATAAGATCTACATCTCTAGACCGTTAACTTCTACACACGGCCCATCTCGATTATATTAGCTGTTGATTGTCCGGAGACATTGACCCTGCACTCAAAACCCTAGGCCTTAGTTGCACGAAGCGGGAGTGGGAGCGGATAAAAGTTTCTTAGGTTGGGAGCGCCTCGGGAAGCGGTAATATATATATATTTTTAATAGTTATTTCTAAAATATATTTATTATATAAAGGTGAGTTAAATAATTATTTTTAAATATATTTATTATTTTTATCTTAGATATTATTTTTATAGATAATATTTTTAATTTATTTATATATATTTTTAATTTTTAATTGATATATATTATAAATAAAAAACAGTAAAATAATAAAATATGTTAAAAAATAGTAAAATAATAAAAAATAGTAAAATAATGATTTATTTTATAAATTTTATTAAATTTTTTTTATTATATTTGATTTAATTAGATTTATTATATTATTATATAACAAATTATATTATTTATATAACAAATTATATTATTTATTATATAATTATATTATTATCATTATATAACAAATTATATTATTTATTATATTTATTATATGTTAGAAACGGGAGGGGGAAGACGACGCAGAAGAGAGAGAGAGAGAAGAAGAAAAAGCAGAAGGAGGCGAGCTGCTCGAAGGCGAGATCAATCGTGATGGCGATGGTGAAGGCGATGTGGAGAAGGCGATGGCGATGGCGATGTGGAGAAGATCGATCGCGAGCAGATTGCGAGAGCAGATCGAAGGTCCAGGCGATGTCGAAGGAGAAGGTAGCAGCGAGTTCAGGTTTCTCTCTCTCTCTCTCTCTCTCTCCCCCTTGCGATCCCATCTTGGACTGGATCGCGTTTTTGTCTCCACCGAAACGCGATTCCTACACGTTTCTTTCTAGGAAGTGCGGAATCGCGGTTCTGACTCCGAATCGTCACCAGGTTGCACGATTCCTGCAACTAAGCACTAGACGAAATCCATTCGCCATTAATGAGAAGCGCTTTCCATGTATCCCATTGCATGAACTAGAAAGAGCAAGAGACCACAAACGAAGAGAGAAAAAACACAAAACAAAAGCAAAAATGCAAGAAATAAGCTAGATTGGGGAAAAAATGCAAGAAATAAGTGAATGTTCAGACATCAACCAAAAATATACTACAAATCATTGTTTTAACCATGAGATTTTATAGATCTTGAGTGAAATTAACGAATCTAGGTCAAAAAACCCTTACCTTGAGCCCTAGATCAATTTAGATTAGAGGGATTCGAACAATCTTGAAGATACGCTAAAGTCAAGAGGAAGAACAAGATTTTCTAGATCAAAATCACCAAAAATCAATGGAAATCAAAGAACCAGCCCTCTCTCTCTCTCTCAAGTCGCGTCTCTGTTCAATCAACAGAAATAGAAAAACATCTCTAGATAGATTTGGATTCCCTAGGTACAATTAGCTTTATAAAAGGGGGAAAAAATCCCTTGTTTACATACACAAAACTGTGTCATTTTACTGGTACAAATGTTACCCACCGTTTCATACCCAGTTATCCCACCATTTGCTAATAAGCTAGTATAGCATAATCGTTAATTTAAAAGATTTGTTAACAGATTTGACGGCATTTGTCCAAAACGCCACCAAAAAAATATGGTTATATCTCTATTTTCCTGTAGTGGTTTTTGTATTTGTTTGGCTAATTGTTTTTGAATTTTTTTTTCCGTAAAAACAGCCAACTTTTTAAGGCACACCAAAAAGCTGTGTTTGAAATTTAATTTTTCTTTTTTTGAACAAAAATAAAAATAATTTAAAAAACGTTGGGTGTTTTTGAAATTTTATTTTATTTTATTTTTTTGCTTTTGAAAACATGAAAAACTTAAAATTAATTAATTAATTCACAAGGTAGCATTATAGCACCCACTTAGCATATGCCATACAGGTTTGAACAGTAATGAATGAATGAATGAATTAATTATCTATCTTCTTATGTAATCATGTAATTAAAGATAATTGACTAGTGAAAAGTAGACACTATATGGTAATAGTTTAAGGGCTGTTAAAACTAAGATTCCAAAATTCATGTTTAGTTGTGTTTTTGTTTCCTGCAATGAAAATGAAGGGTATTTTCAAACTTTATATTACTTTGTTTTTAGAAAAGCATGAAAGACAAAAATAAAGAAAATGAAACCACAAACCAAAAATGCCTTAATTTCTGCGTTTATGGAATTTACTTAGATTTGTATGGAGAAAATAGGATTGACCAGGTATAAGTTGTTTCAATTTTGATTTTCTAATACTCCGTTTGGATCGTGAGGTAAGGCAAAAAAAATAATTGTGGTTTCTCATCTAAATGAGAAAGAAAAAAAAAAGACAAAAAAAAGAAGAAGAAATGATTTTGATGTCACCATTATGTTTGGATGAATAAAAGAAAAGAAAAGAAAATGTAGGTTGCGTTTGATAGAGTTTTGTAAATATAATTTGAGAATATGAGTTGTATTTTGAGTTTGTGAGTTTTGTAATTATGATTTGAGCGTAGAAAATTTGTTTGGTTATGAGTTTTGAAAAGAGTTTTGAAATTTTTTTTAAATTAAGTGGGGAATTTTTGATGTGACATGTGATATTTGATACAAAAACTAACAATTCATAACCAAACACACAACTCAAAATTCTATACAAAACTCATAAATTTTTTTTTAAAAATTCGGAAAATATTTTTTATTTAATATATAAAACAAAACATGTGTCAATTCCAAAAAAATAAAAACTAAAAAAATTTCATTGGTGGGGACGTCCTGTGAGACATCCGGGGGGTCGACCGGGGGGACATCCAGGTGACTGAGTTTTCAAAGCAAAGCGTGGAATTGATTTTTAAAAACCGTAAACAAACACGCAACTCAAAAAGACACCTGGAATCATATTTCCAGAACACAACCAAACAGAACCGTAATTTCTCACCTATCTTGTTTGGATAGAGTATAAGAGAAAAGAAAGGAAAATTCTATTTCCACACACTAAGTTCCCTTACTCTACACACTTGATGAATTTTTTTAAAATCACAATTTTATCCTTTAACAAAATTACCATCTCACCCACCACCATCTCACCCACATATCTCACAATTTCTCCATACAGCATCTCACCCACCACTTCTCACAATTTCTCAATATATATATATATATAAGAAGAGTATACATGCAAAGTACCTCTGATGTAACGCTATTGGTAGGGTTTAAGCTCAATTCTGGAATAACTATAACTCGAAACGGTGAAGGAATTGTACGGACCACCACGCTGTTCTACTTAGTCGTACGAGATAGTACCTCTGATGTAACGCTATTGGTAGGGTTTAAGCTCAATTCTAGAATAACTATAACTCGAAACGGTGAAGGAATTGTACGGACCACCACGTTGTTGTACTTAGTCGTATGAGAAACAGTAGCCGAGAAGACATAAAAAAATTATAGACATGTATGTGAGGCAGAACAGATTCAGATTTAGAGAAAAAGGGCCGAGAATCGAATTCGAGGCCATTGTTTGATGATTGAGAGAGTTCTATGAAATGGGTTTGATTAGTTTAGTAGTATGAATGTTGGGTTGAGTTTAGAACAATGAGAGAAGAGAGAAGAGTGAATGGAAGGAGAGGATGTGCACAGAGGAGAGGGTATATTTGGAATGTGAAGTGTGTGGACTGAGATAAAGAAGTAAAAATCAAATTACTAAATGTGTAGATTGAGAAAAGATGTACACAGAGATAATTTGGTGGGTGGAAATAGAATTTCCCGAAAAGAAAGGAAAGTGTTGTATTTCATTTTACCAAAATAACCTTTGATATTAATAAGCTATGTTTTTCCATGAGCGTAATTTGGATATTTTAAAGAACTTTCATTAACCTCAATTCATTTCTCACCAAATCTTATCACTTTTGGTGAAAAACAAAACATAAGTTTAGTGAGAATCCTTTTTTAAAATCTCTCATCATTTATAATCCTAACAAGTAAAGAAATTTTATATTCTCACCATTTCTTTTCTTTTCTTTTCTTACCAAATTCCTATATCCAAATAGAGTGTAAATGCCATTATAACTATGATGTGTAAAGGTGTGAGAAATTTTCTAAAACGTCAAGTATACAAATTCTATATGTTATTTTATTTTTATTTTTTTTATAATCAGGTATTTCAAGTCAGCTTGTACGTATTTTGACTAATTGTTATTTTTTTATAATCAGGTATTTCAAGTCAGCTTGTACGTATTTTGACTAATTGTTAGACCTTGAAATTAATAATCAAATAAATTTCAAAGGACTTTAAAATAACTTAAATTCAAAATTTTAAATTTTATTCTCAAATCCTTATCGCTTCATCTTCGTATGTTATGAGACCAACAATTAGCAATCTTAGGATTTTAAAAGTATAGTCCAACTTGCTTGGAATATCCCAGTGCCAGAAGTTGACACACACACACATATATACATATATATATATATTCATTTTGATTGAGAATATATCAACGAGGGCCATAAATTACATTGCTTATTTTTTGAGATGTGAAAAAATATAATAAATTATAAAAGATCATAATGCAATTATGTCAAACTCGTAAAATTCGACTTATCTTTCCTAAATCTCAAGTAAAATTAGTGTAATTTACTCTTTAAAATATAATAGGTCATACATGTAAATTTTTATTATGTAAATACACATAAAATGTGAATTATATATTCGATTATAAATATGTCATTTTTCTATATCAAACCATAATCCAATAGAAAGTAGCCACAAAAATGTGGATAAATCTATTAAATTACATTGCTTATTTTTTGAGATGTGAAAAAATATAATAAATTATAAAAGATCATAATGTAATTATGCCAAACTCGTAAAATTCGACTTATCTTTCCTAAACCTCAAGTAAAATTAGTGTAATTTTACTCCTTAAAATATAATAGGTCATACATGTAAATTTTTATTATGTAAATACACATAAAGAGTGAATTATATATTCGATTATAAATATGTCATTTTTCTATATCAAACCATAATCCAATATAAAAGTAGCCACAAAAATGTGGATAAATCTATGCCACGTAGTAAAAGTTACACATTGACGAATCTATATTGTCCATTCTTAAATTGAAAGTTACAAACCATTAAAAATTTCAAATTAAAGTTGGCTATGAATCTCAACATAAATAAATAAATAAACATGCTAAAAGAAAAATAAGAAAAATAAGGGCACTTACAGTTATAATCTAGTGTACAAAGCGTGTAGAAATTATGAAGTTGGACACTAGGGTTACACTTTTTTGGACCACTTGTAACCATCTAATTATAAGATTAAAGTCCCATTCGGCAAGTTGATTTCTTGATTAAAGTAGTTAAAAAGTTAAATAATAATAATAAATTAATAAAAGGTTAAAAAATAGATAGAAACCCTAATTAATTATGTTAAATAGTGAATCTTGGGCCCAAACCAACCTTAGTTGGACAAAGCTAGAAAAGTAGTTTGAAAAATGATTAATGGAACTTTCAAGGGTGTTTTGTTGTCTTGTCCACTGTGAGGCCCATAAATCTACGTGGGGACACTTCAGCCCCTTGTTCATTTTGAACAAACAAACAACCCTTACTTAGGATTAAAATGTTATGACAAATTCAAATATATATATATATATATATACATATACAAACAAAAGAAAAAGAAAATAGAAGTTAGATAATATTAGTCAATTGGACCTTAATAAAACTTGCAAGTTAACACAAGTTAACATGTTATTTTACAAGTTAAGAAGATGGTTCAATTATTGGGATTCGGAACAATCTTGAAGATCATGACTTAAAATAATACGAGAATGGATAAATTACATTTTTCATCCTTCAACTTTCATTTTTCAGAAGGTTGAGGTAATATATTAAGAAAGAAAAAAAAAACTATGTAGGTCCATATATTCAAAACCAACCTGTATATTATTATTGTAAGAAACGTAGCAAAATAAAATCCTTTGGAGTATATAAAAGCCTGCCTGGAAAAGTAGTTGTAGATGACGGAGAAACAAACAGACTCATATATAAAAGCCTGCCTGGAAAAGTAGTTGTAGATGACGGAGAAACAAACAGACTCATCTCTTCGTCTCCCTTGTTCACTCCAAAATACTCATCTCCATCTCCATACCCATACCATACCCATACAAAACAAAATCAACCCAACCCCTCTCTCCCCCTCTCTCTCCCCACCCCCTTTTGACCCTTTTCATTGTTCCTCGCCTGCAACAACCAATCCTTTAAAACCCTATTCATATTCTCAATCCTACACACACTTTCTCAAAAATGGTTAGCCCTTTCCCTTTCAGGAGGAAAAAGCTTTGAATTCTACTTCATAGACCCAGAATTAGCCACCTTTTTTTGGGCGAATCTGGAGTCATCAATCAAACCATGTTTTCTATTATTACTTCTTTGTTTCTTTTACTTGTATTGATTATTTTTTCATTCGTTCTAGTTCGATTGTTCTTGTATCGAACTGCTTTGATTTACGTTTTGAAGAAATGGTTGCACTGGGTTGAAGACCGAGTTCACGTTTACCAGTTCTTCAAAGTACCCGAATTGAATGAAAACTCTCAGGAGAATCAATTCTACAGGAAAGTGTTTGCTTACCTGAATTCCTTGGCTTCGATTGAGGACTCCGACTTCACCAATCTCTTCGCTGGGAGGAAATCGAACGATATAGTTCTCTGCCTCGATGACAATCAGACGGTTCATGATGAGTTTCTCGGAGCGAGAGTGTCATGGAAGAACGAGATTGGGAGAGGCAATGAGAAAAGTTGCACAAGGACTTTGGTGTTGAGGATCAAGAAGAAAGACAAGCGTCGGATTCTGAGACCTTATCTTCAACACATTCACAAGGTTTCTGATGAGATTGAACAGAGGAGGAGAGAGGTGAGGCTGTTCATGAACACTCACTCCGATCATCACAGAAACGGACGGTGGATATCGGTTCCTTTCACACATCCTTCGAGTTTCGACACGATCGTCATGGATTCGGATCTGAAGAACAAGGTCAAATCCGATCTCGAATCGTTTCTCAAATCGAAACAGTACTATCACCGACTAGGCCGTGTTTGGAAACGGAGTTTCCTTCTCTACGGTCCCTCCGGTACCGGAAAATCGAGCTTCGTCGCCGCCATGGCGAAATTCCTCTGCTACGACGTCTTCGACGTCGATCTCTTCCGAGTCACAGACGATTCCGATCTGAAAATGCTTCTATTGCAGACGACGAGCAAATCAATCATCGTAATCGAAGATCTGGATCGATTCATGGCGGAGAAAGAGAAATCGACAACGGTGACCCTGTCCGGTGTACTGAACTTCATGGATGGACTTGTGAGTTCGTGTTGCGGAGATGAGAGAGTGATGGTGTTCACGCTGAACAACAAAGAACAGATCGATTCATCGATACTCAGACCAGGACGAATCGATGTTCATATTCATTTTCCCCTCTGTGATTTCAATTCCTTCAAGAGCTTAGCGAATAACTATCTAGGGCTCAAGGATCACAAGTTGTTTCCACAAGTTGAAGAGGTGTTTCAGGGCGGAGCGACGCTGAGCGCGGCGGAGATCGGCGAAATCATGATCGCCAACAGGAACTCGCCGAGCAGGGCGTTGAGGTCGGTGATTACGGCGGCGAGAGTCGGACGGCGGCTGAGCGAGAGCAGCGCGGCGGAGTTCTCCGGCGAGCTCGGTGGCGGCGGAAACAAAGATGGTGGTGTGCCTGCGATCAAGGAGATTCGGAAGTTGTACGGTATATTGAGGTTACGGAGCAGTAACAAAATTGGACCGTCTGATCATGAATCAACGCAGATCGTCAAGTGAGGGTATACGGTGGGCCTACCTTAGTTAAAAAAATCGGATGGCTAAGGCCGTGTACACCAAATCTGATTCGATTGTTGCATAGTTTGTAGTAGTTTTCAAGATGAAATTCAAAAACTAAAAAAAAAAAAACTTACAGTATTATAGATTTGTTTATTTCGGTTCTCCCTCAAATATATATTTCTTCATTTAGTTTTTTTTTTTTTTTTTTTTACTTTTATGACAAATTTATGTTTGAAATGGAGTTAGAATTGAAGCACATGTGAAACCCAACTCTGTTTCTTGGTAAATTTTGCATAATTTTTAAATTTTTTGGGACAAAATATATAAAAAGATAAAAAAAAAATGATGTAATAATTTATAATGACTTTTTAATGAAAATATTTTATTTCCAAATAAGGCCTTAATGTGTGGTATTTTATTGGATAATTTTTTTTTATTTTTTGCTACAACAAATCGATATTAGTCCATTGACTTGAACTCGATACTTTACGTCAAAGGCACTTGAATACTCCCTCATAAGAGCATCTCCAACGGTGACTCAAATTTTTCACCAAATCTGAGTAAAAAATGACTCATTTCACCAAATTTGATACCACTCACTCCAACGGCTCACCTTTCACCAAATCTATCCCGGGACAACCGGGTGGTCGATCGGTCGGTTGACCGGTTAGGCAAAAAAATTTTTTTTTTTTTTCGCGAATTGTCTGAACTTTTTTTTGAACTTTCTGAACTTTTTTCGGGACGACCGGGTGGTCGACCGGCCGGTTGACCGGTTAGGCAAAATTTTATTTATTTATTTATTATTATTTTTTTTTTACGGTTTGAACTTTTTTTCTGAACTGTTTGAATCTTTTACTGGTCGACCAGTTCTTCAACCGGTTGGTCTCCCTCCAACGGTCACCAACAGTGTTTTGGTGAAATCAGTATTTCGTCGTCAGTTTGATAAATTTTTTGATGAAATCTCAATCTGATATTCATTTGGTGCAACCGTTAGAGCAGTGAACAACAATTTTTTCATCAAAATTTGAATTTGATATCAGTTTTGGTGAACTGTTGGAGATAGTCTAACCATTTGAACTATAACTGGGATCTATTTGATGATACATCTTAGGGTCTTTTGGCAACGAGTTAAAAAAGTCAATTTTTTGATTTGTTAATTTTTTTACGCAATAAAATCATTAAAAAAAACAAAAAATTAAAAAGTCAATTTTTCTGTACTTAGGCCTCGTTTGGGAACAGGCTAATTTAGTAACTTTTTGGCTATTTGGCTAAAAAGATAGGTAAAAAAAACTTGTATGTTTGTGATGACTTTTTGGCTAATTACGAAAAGATGTGCAAAAAGTAGAGAGAAAAGAGAATCTTTGACTTTTTGGTATGGGTTGTTGACTTTTTGACTAATTTAGTAACTTTTTGACTAATTGGCTAAAATAACCTCTTGCCAAACGAGGCCTTTTTATTAACTTTCCAAAACACTCTTTATTACACATATTTTTTCTGCCTCATAATAAACTGGGAGGAAATCCGCTTTATTTGTTCTGCTTCCATTATGATTATATTAATTAAATAATTTTTATATATTTATCTATCTATGTATAATTTAAATTATTTAGTATAATCCAAATAAAATATTGAAACATTTGTGTATATCATTTTTTTTACCTCTTTATCTCTTATCTTCAACTTGTAACTCTCAGATTAATTTGTGTATAGTTTCTATCTTATTAGTAACTATCCCTTTACTAAGGATTATTTTGAGAAAATGGTTATAATCAGCTAAAAAGTTGCTTATAAACAGTTTTTTTGTGAAAGATGAAGTGGGTTATAATCTAAGAAGTGGATTATAACTCACTTTTCAAAATATGCCTAAGTTTAGCAAATTTTCCTAGCACTTCTTTGGTCTCACCTCATCCTCGTTACCTCTTTGATTTTTCTGCTTCTTCTCTGCACCTATAAAAAACGAGACAAGAGTGGAACACAACAAATTTAATTTTGCCCTATTGCCATTTTTTGATATCTAAAATTTAATATTCAAATTTATCCACTATAGTAATTAATTGAAGCATTCTATACTCATAAATCCATTTTAATGTAAATTTGCCAATAATATATTGCGGTAATCATTTGGCTTTTTTTAGTAGAAACATTTATGGTGAGCTTGTTGTAGAACATAAAAACCATTGCCCAAAACATACTAGAAGTTACTTGAAATTATATTCGACATCAAAATATGTAGTTGATATAGAAGTGTGTATCCCACGATCTTCTTTTTGTAATTTTGCATGATGTGTATTGATTAGCCCCTAAGAAAAAGTTGTTAAAAGTAAGGTTGAGTGACGAGACAAAAAATGTATCATGTTGCACTCCAGTTTGATGTAGAAAAGATTGGTCTCACATTTAATATATATTTCAATAATGACGTGTCACACTAAAAACATTATAACAAAGTAAAAGAGCATCCGCAACATTTATTTTAAAGAAAAGTGTCAAATAAATAAAAATTATGAAGCAAGTTAAGAGTTTTAGTATGACGGAATATTCATTCAATGAGATGCAATTATATTATCATTTGCATGTTTTAATTATTAAGTGGCCATATAATTATATGATATTCTCTAAACACTTAGAGGGATATAATATATTATTGGTTCTAATTATTTCAATAAGATTTTATTTTAATTTCATTAATTTAAAAATTTGCCTATCCCTGGTACAACAATAGAAAAGATGAAAGATTCCAATTACAAACTAATGGAGTTGAAGTAATGCATACCAAGAACTTAAAAATGTACTTTTTCAAATTGAATTTGTAGACATGTCCATGTGGAACTTGTATTTACCAAAAACCTTTCAGTCCGAAATAGAAATAACAACAAAAATAAATAAAATATAAAAAAAGTTTGGCAACTACATCCACTTTTAAAAAGTTTAATAATTGAATTAAAAAATCCTGTTGGGAGGTTGTAATTTGTCATAAGGGCTAAAGCCATTAATAGAAGGATAGACTTTTAAGTATCGAATGGATCATATTCGATTCTTGAATGTGCTTGAATTCTTGTGATAGCGTCTTTAACTGTTATACGGTTATAGAACTAGTTAGTTTGCAAGCTACCAAGTGGCTAACCCTTGATTGTTATACCCAACCAAAAAAACCCTTGGTTGTTGAAGGGTTATAATATCACCTTAATAATTTAAATTATTTAATATTTTATAGTTATTAAATAAATTATTTATATAAAAAAATTAATTAATTGAACAATGAAACGATTTAAGAATTATTTTGAATATGATTTATAAGTTGAAATTTTCGTTTATTATCAACAAAAAAAAAAAAAAAAATGTTCAAAATTTCCATTTTCATGTAGTTTTTGATTAGTCCTATCATTTCATATAAAATACTGTTGTATTTTTTTTCTTTTTTTATTGAGTGCCATGTCATTAGTGATCTTTTTAGAGCTCAAAAATTAGTGGTCTCTATCATTGTTGATTTCACATTTTATTTTTAATTTTTTTAGTAATGTTGGGCCCATGATTGGTGCTGACAAAATTGAGTCAGGTAGTTAAAAAGTTACACTGTCTCTTTGTCTTTTGTAGTAGTTTTATTAACTAGGAACAAGAGCCACGTGCTCTCTATCTACCTCGGATAACCTGCTCTGTGAATGCTATTTTCAATTTTTTAAAAACAAATTAACAAAATATTAGGGTACAAGATCATAAATTATACCAGCTGGAATTACATGGTTCGGAGTGCGTACTATTTTTTTTAATCAAATTGAAATGTGTACTATATGTCATTTTGTTACTATTTTTGAAATTATTGATTTTTATCTATTAGGGTATTAGTTTTGACTAATTGTGATGTTAATTATGATATTATTTTGATTATAATAAAAAAAATTAATTATACCTTATGTAATATTTAGTTATAGTTTGATGATACAGTTTGTTCTAGTGAATGGATCGGACAGGTCCAAGCTCTTCAGGCCCATGTCCAAATAATCAAGCCCACCGGATAACCTACAAACAAGTCCAACGGGGAACGGGGTAGTCCCCCAGTGAACCCTCCAACGAGCAACTTAGAAAGAGAAGTAGGGTGTAGAGAGAGATTAGAGATAGAAAGCTTAACATTCTTCTTGTCTTCAACGTTAACTTATATCCTTTGGTAATCATTTCGCTGTCCCTTCCGACCTGCCCTTCTCGTCGAAAGTCTATGCTGTAGCTTACCTTGTTCAGGGTAAGGAGGTTCTGTTCCGACGGAAAGGTGTTGTCGTAATAAATGTTGTGATGGACTGCATTAATGGTGATGTGCAGTAGCAATAACTTTGTAGATCTTTGTCTGCTGATGTGGCTCGTCCTTCACCTGCCATATGTCTGAATGTCATTGGCTCTTTATGCCATGTTGGATTCCAGCTGTTCTGGACCTCACCAGGGACGGGGAGGGTGATCCCCGGCCCCGCCCCGCCCCGTTGCCATTCCTAGCTGGGTAATGTATTGGGCTCCAAATGATGGGCTTGGGTTGTTCATAGTGATTCATGGCCTTTATGGGCTTATACACATCAGTAGTCCCCCATTCCCGAGTGCAGCTTTAGTCTAACGAAGGGAATACTAATGAAGAAGATGAGGGTGTTAGGGATTGGCAGGATGGTGGTCGACCGGCAGGGGTGACCGAGAGGGTGAACTGACCGGGAGGTGGTCTAACCGTGCAGGGTGACCAAGTGGAAGGGCCGACCATGAAGGATGGCCGAGTGGGAGGGTCGACCACGAGGAGGGCCGACCGCGAAGGGTGACCGAGTGGGAGGGTCGACCACGAAGGGTGAGGTGGAGGGGCGTGGGGCTCGAGAGGCGACGTGTCACGTAGTGATTTGAAGTGGAAAAGACAGGATAAGGGGAGAATACAGTGGATCGTGGTCGTACACGTGGCAACATCCCGAGGGAAGAAGATTAGGCGTTGGATCAGAAATGAAACGATAGATCATTATGAGTGTTGAAAAGACAGTTTTGGTGGATATTTTGAAAAGTTTTCAAATTGGCAAAAATTAATTGTGACCCTTGGAATACGGGTAAGCCTTGGGCTTTTGGGATTATTCAATTCACCTACTTGTTTGCAAAAAATCAAAACATCCCAAGTGTTAACTCCTTTGTTGCTCACGATACACTTCTGCAACACTTTTTCGATTTCCTTGTACCCGCATCTGAAGCGATTCGCAGACATACTATAGAAATGGCCCAAGAAGAAGCTGCGAATACCAGGGTGGATCCGCTTGGTGATGACGATGCAGTGGAGTTAGCAGAGCAGTATAGGACGGAGAGGCAAATGGAGAGGGTGGGTGAGCCGGTGGTACGATCTCATGTCTCCACCGTAATGGCAGCTCCGAAGCCAATCAGCCAGGTGGAACCAGATCACTGGCACACGAAGGCTGACAAATCAACGGTTACTGCAGCGGATTTGGAGGCTATTCGCGAAAAATACCAGGTGCCTGCTGAAATAGAGTTATTGTTGCCGATGTCGACGGAGAGGCCATCCGACGCCAGGCTAGGGGAGTTTGCCCTTTACGAGGAAGCGTTAAAGGGGGAACTGAGGCTGCCCCTGCCGCAAGTGGTGGTAGATGTCCTGAATCGGAGGGTCATCCATAACAATCAGCATCTTATTTTGATTAGACCCCATTTTTGCAAGACCATCAACACTCTTGTTGCCCTCCCTTTTGACATGTTGAATCGAAAACCCACTTCGTTGGATGAGAAACTTGGAATTCTCCACTAGACTTCTCAATGGGGAAGTAACCTCAATGTTCCCCTTTAGCATATCAATAGCATATTGGGAGTCTGTTTCGATGCTAAGATCCTTATAGCTTTTCTCGAAAGCTATTGTCAAACCCTTGTATAGTGCCCAGATCTCTGCCTCAATGCAGGTGCAATTTGTAAGCTTACTGAAATACCCACAAAGCCAAATGCCTTTCTCATCCCAGATTAGCCCCCCAAAGCCACCATCGCCTGGATCTCCCTTTGAGCTTCCATCCGTGTTCATCTTCAATTTACCTGGAAGAGGAAGAGACCAGCTAATTAGCTCATCATCCAAACTGTTCACAATAGATATATTAAAAGCATCTTTAATATCAATTGCATAGCTATGTATAATGTAGATACTAAGCTACCAAGGCAATTCAACATTCTCAAAAATCTTAAGGTTCCTATTTTTCCAAATTTTCCATAATGAAGTAACAAAAAAAGTAGGCTCAATAAAAAGATGAGATTTAGACTTTAAAGTGGACTCCACCCAAATTATAAATGACAAATTCCTGCAATTAAACAACCAAGTACCACAATTCAAACCAATCCAAATAGTTCTTGCTTTGGGACAATTTTTGAAGATATGATTCAAGTCTTCAACCTGATCACCACAATTATTACATAAAGCCGAATTTGACATTCCTTTAGTAACTCTTAGGCTGTTGGTTAGCAACTTCTGATGCAGTGCCAGCCAAACAAAGCCTTTGAGTTTTTGTGGGATTTTCAATTTCCATAACCAGAACAATTCCCAGAATCAGCTCCCTGATCAGTCACCAACTCAAAAGCCGAAGCAGTACTGAAAGCACCACATCTCGAGCCCTTCCAATGTGGCATATCTGGATAAGTTACAAACCTAGGAAGCTGAACCTTCAAAACAAGATCCCAAGCTTCCCTAGGCAACTTAACAGATATAACACCTACATCCCATCTACCCTCCTCATCCAAGAGAGTATCCACATTTTCCGAGCTAATGATGTGAGAATTAGGAAATAAAGAGGCCAAACTGCACTCCCCATACCACCAATCATACCATATGGATACATTAGAACCATTGCCAATACACCATTTACTACCCTTAACGAGAATGTCACAGGTTTTAAGAATACCCCTCCAAGTGAGAGAAGCTTTTCTCTTACTAGAATAGTTGAGCAGGGAGTCCCTGTAAAGGTATTTATTTTAGATAACTTTAGCCCATAAACAGGACTTCCCATTAAGGAGTCTCCAACCCAATTTAGAGAGTAAAGCAATGTTACTATCCTTGGCCTTCTGAATGCCAAGCCCACCAAATTTCTTACTGTTGCACACCGTATCCCAATTCACTAAATGAATCTTTTTGGAGGTGCCCACATCACCCCATAAAAAATTCATGTTCAGTTTATCCATGTCCTTACACATTTTCACAGGTAAGTCCATAGTTTGCATTATATACGCCGGTAGGGATGGCGATTTGAACCTGGCCTGACGGGGACCCGATCCCCCGACCCCGATGAGAATGGTTTTTCCTCGAAAAATACCCTCGTAGGGACGGGGATGGTATTCAAAATTAAAACCCCATCAGTTTCGGGCCAGGGACGATGATCAGTGTTCAAGCCCCGGCCCGTCCCCGTCCTCAGCCCCGAATTTGCTCCGAAGCAAAATTACCATTTTACCACTCTATACATATATAAACTAACCCTTTCACTCACATAGGCTAAACCTCACACTCACTCATCATCACCGCCTCTCATCTCTCTCTGTCTCTCTCTCTCTAAAACCTTCCGTCGATCTCTATCTTCACACCGCCGATCTCCCTCTTCCTACCGCCGATCTCCCTCATCTTCTTCCTCCCATCACCGCCGAGATCTACCTCAACTCCACCACAACTCCACCATCTCCTTTTCTTCTCCAACGGCGGTGAGGCCAAGCTTGCCGAATCATCGCCACCATCACTGACCAAGCTTCGCCGATCCGGTAGTGACACCATCCGGCGGTGAGGCCAAGCTTCGCGAATCTCCGCCGCGACCCTCACCCTAGATCTGGAATATTCTCTCTCTCTCTCTCTCTCTCTCTCTCTCTCTCTATTTGTTATATATATATATATATATATATATATTATATTTGAGCATCAGATGTCTGTCTCTTTTTATGTTGTTGTTGATGATGAATAGATCCCTCTCTTTCTATGTTGTTGTTGTTGATGATGATGACGATGAAGAACAGATCTGTTAGATCTGATTTTTTTTTTTTTTAACATTTGAGCTCATCAAATCTGTTAATAGGTTGGATCTAACTTTTTTTTTAGCCTGGGAATTTTCAGGGTCAGGAAAGCCCGATCCCCATTAGGGGCGGAGGTGAGAGTGGATATAGGGTCCCCGTCGGGGATCGGGGCCGGGGACGGAGGGATTTTCACCGTCGGGGATCGGGGATGGGGAGTGTGATCCCCGGCCCCCGCCCGCCCTGTCCCGTTGCCATTCCTATACGCCGGGAGGGCAAACGTAACCGAATTAATGAGAGTGGCCCTTCCTGCAATAGATAACATATTCGCGTTCCAACCAATCAACCTGTTCTGGAGTTTCTCAAAAATGGAAGCAAAATGTGCTCTGCTCACTCTGTTATGAAGCAGTGGTATACCAAGGTATTTACCCAAATCATGGGTGATGGGTACACCACAATTGCTACTCAAACTCCTAGCCTTAGAGGTAGGCACATTTAGAGAAATGAACAACTTTGATTTAGCGATGTTAATTTTCAAACCTGAGCAGTTGCTAAATTGATTAGATAACATATTCGCGTTCTAACCAATCAACCTGTTCTGGAGTTTCTCAAAAATAGAAGCAAAATGTGCTCTGCTCACTTTGTTATGAAGCAGTGGTATACCAAGGTATTTACCCAAATCATGGGTGATGGGTACACCACAATTGCTACTCAAACTCCTAGCCTTAGAGGTAGGCATATTTAGAGAAATGAACAACTTTGATTTAGCGATGTTAATTTTCAAACCTGAGCAGTTGCTAAATTGATTTAAAATAGCCATGATGGTATCACAATTCCTAGAGTTAGCCTTGGCAAAGAGGAGAAGATCATCTGCAAAAAATAAATGTGAAATAGCAGGTCCCCTAGCAGAAGCCTTAGTACCCTTCCAATCCCCATTACTAACTTTCAAAGTGATCAAATTAGACAACCTTTCCATACAAAGAACAAAAAGATAAAGGGATAAAAGATCTCCTTGACGAAGTCCCTTCTTGAGATTAAACTCCCGGACTGTTTCCCCGTTCCATAACACAGAGGAATTGACCTTAGTAACATAATTCATGATAAGCTCAATCCAATGAGGATTCAGATTAAAGTCGACCAAGGTATCATGAAGAAAGGACCAAAAGACATTATCGTAAGCTTTTTCAAGATCAATTTTGAAAATCATATCACCTTGTTTACCTTTTTTGAATCTGAGAGTGTGGATGATCTCTTGGGCAACAATGATATTACCATTAGTAGTCCTACCCGGGATAAAGCTGTTTTGGTTTGGGCTAATCACATTCTCGAGGAAGTGTCTAAGTCTACTCACCAAGGTTTTAGTAAGGGTTTTATAAAGGACATTGTGCAAACTAATGAGCCTAAACTGTTTGATGGATTCGGGATTGTCAATTTTCGGGATAAGAGTGATTAGAGTTTTGTTAATATCTAAGGAAATATCTCTCGAGTTGAAACAAGATTTAACAAAATTGCAAACAGAAGATCCCACAATGTCCCAATACGAATGGTAGAAAAGAGATTGAATACCATCGTAACCGGGGGCCTTAAAGGCTTTGATAGACTTCATAGCTTTCCAAATTTCCAAGTTGGTTACAGGTCTACCCAACTCAGCATTATCATCCATAGTAAATTTAGAGAGCATTACATGCTCGCATCTAGTCCCAGTTACCTCAAGTAAGGCAGTGAACAAATCCTCAAAATAATTACCAACATGATTTTTCAAAGCAGTGGGTTTAGAAATCCAATTGCCACTAAGGTCTTTCAAAGTGATAACACGAGAATGTCTTCTCCTAGCCAAAGTAGAAATATGAAAAAATCTAGTATTTCTTTCGCCCAAAGAGATCCAGTTTGAACGTGATTTTTGAAACCAAAAAATTTCCCCTTGGTACAGAATATTATTGTAATCTTTAATCAAATCTTTTTCTAAAACAAACAAGTTATGAGAAAAATTCTTGGATTAGGCCTTTTGAATGCCTTCAATTCTACCTAGAAGCCACCGTTTATTATGAAAAATATTCCCAAAAACATTTTTATTTCATAGAGAAGCTTTAGAAGTAACAGAGGTGATGGCTTCAAGGATTGAGTTGTTGGTATCATTCCAAGAATCTTTAACCAGATTTTTAAAATCAGGGTTTAAAAACCAGGCAGCTTCCATTCTGAAAGGACGTAGAGAAGGGTTAGAATGTTGCATACCTTTAGTGTAGATAATCATAAGAGCATGATCAGAATAAGTTCTCGGAAGATTTCTCACTGACCCTTCTTGAAATTGCAATCTCCATTCCATGGTATAGACAGCCCGGTCAAGTCTTTCAAGTGTATTTGCCATACCCTGCCTCCCATTAGACCAAGTCAGCCGGGGTCCTGAACACCCCAAGTCCATGAACTTACATCTATTCAACCTAGCTTGGAATTTATGAGTTCTTGCTTGATCTTTGTTTGTAGAAAAGCTGCGTTTTTCATTTTGGTACGCGAAATCATTGAAGTCCCCCGCCACAAGCCAAGGCTCAGAAGTATTATCAGCCATGGACTCCAAATTATTCCAGAGAGCATCTCTCAATCTCGAGTTAGGGCTAGCGTAAAAATTATTTGCATCATAAGGAGGAGGCACGCCTACAAATTTTTGTTTTAATTTTTTTTAGTGTTATTCATGTATCTTGAAAGACAATAATTAAAAATTATTACTGAAACATAATTAATTACTGTTAGAGATTGAATAATTAAATGTATATACATCTCTTTTAAAAAAAGGTAGGATCCTTTAAAACAATACATATTTGGCAAATTAATGATATTCAAAATTTAGTTATTATACCATTATGATAAAACAAAAGAATTTTATTTATTTTTTTCCTATCTTGTCCTTTTTCTTTTCTTTTTCTTACATAGATTCAAGATCAAAATATAAATATTGATCAATTAATCAATTATGAAAGTCAGCCAATCTAGTTTTTTTTTTTATTACCAAAACAAAATAAAACGCAAGTTCAACTTAGGGATTTTTATTTAAAAAAAAAACAAAAAAACAAAAAAAAAAAAACAAAAACAAACAAACAAACAGGAAGAAGAAGAAGAAGAAGAAGAAGAAGAAAGAAAGGTTGTCAACTGCTTATTAACAGTCGTCTAAATTTTAGTTTTTTTTTTTTTCTTCATAGAATGCTAAATATATTAAACTCAAAATAATTATAAAAAGTAAAAGTACAAGATTTAGTTACACAATCTAATATATGAATTGCTTAGACTTTCATGACATTATAATTATGTGGAGAAGTGGTTTGGAAATACTCTTTGAATCCAGTAAGATGCTTGTGATCCTCAGCTAGTCACCTGAAAAGGAATGAACACTTCGGTCGGGGGTGCCGGAATTAGTACTCCGACGGATAAGTCAGTGTATACTCTCTTGGTTGCTTATATCTCAAGTTAAACTTACTTGTTCTCACATACCTTTTTTAACTGATGCTTTTCTTATTTATAGTTGTCCTTGATGTTGAGGGTTGGGCCCACCTCTTGTCCAATGAACACTCGCTCATGCGACTATATCTTCATATTCGCCCTATTTTACACCTGATTTAAAGGCCGATCTGGATATTCGGCCTCTGTCCCTCTGGGCTAGAGCCGTATAGTACATGACTTGATTTCCTTCTTTAAGTTATTTGGCTAACCTACGTAATTATTGGCTACACATTTTGTACTAAGCCAGTAACAATCCGACACGTGGCGAAGTGAGGGTAATATGGGGAGACCAGGTAGGTCTTCGATCCTGATCATACACGTGGCAATTAATATTGGTTGTTATAAGATCTAAGTAGTAGCAGATCAACGAAGAGACATACAGTGACGTGGCTTCAACGGTTGCTCACATTTCAAATTCGAATATAAGGGGGAAGCCTAACTGCAAGTAAAGGCGTAGTGGAACTACTTATAAGGTAGCATGATCAGCGACTATGGAGGAGCAGTTCGACGGTTTGAAGTACAATTCGATGGTTATCTTCGGAGAGTATAAATAGCAGGAAGGACTTCAGAGGAAGGGACGGCAAAAGATCTAAAAAATTACTTACATAGTCCTGTGTTATTTCCCGTCCTTTATATTTCTGTACTTTAAGTTTCTGCGCCGCACTTCATTTATAGGAGTAGTTTTTTAGTATATTGTCGCTGTAATTCTCTACGGAACTAAGATCATTGTAAGTTTTTCATACCAATGAAATATTTCAGTTTATTTAATTATTCTTATGTTCAAGTTTTCTGAAGTCAAATTACCAGTAAGCCACCAGTAAAAGTCCTCTTTATTGAGGCCGAAAGAACCATAACACAATCGTCTGAATAATTGTTTGGCAATTACAATTCTGTAAGGACTGATTGATCCTTGCTGGCACGCTCATAATTACGAAAGCAACCTTCGAAAGCCAAAAAAGCCAACAATTACACTAGAGGCAGGTTCTCCCGTGGTGGTAGAGCTTCTAATTACAAAGGATTTAATCATTCCTGAGGCAATAATTTATTTGCTCCAAGAGGCAAAAGTCAATCAGGGGGACCTACTTGTCAAATCTGTGGATTATTTGGACATACTACATTTGATTGTTGGCATAGACTTGATACAAACTTCCAGCCATCCTTCTAGCTGTAATGACCTGGTATGTGAAACCGACTCATTCCTCTTTAAGTTATGATTGGTTTCGTTGTTTTTGAAAACTCTTTCTCAAAATTCTCGTTCTTATTTGTTTCTATCTCGAGTTTCACTTGTTTCGGATGGTGCGCGGTTGGAACCGGAGTGTTTCTAGTTGAGTTACAAAGTTCCCTGGCTGGAGGACAGGGCCGCACGTGCGGAAGAGGGGCCGTACGTGCTGGAGGTGAGGCACGTACGAAAAATAGGGGAAGCCCTGGGTGCACACTACAATATATGCACGTGCGGAAAGAGGTGCGGGGAAGACGCCACATGTGCGAAAGGCACGCTTCACACGTGCGAGAATGGGTGCTGCACGTGCAGGAGTCCGCTAAGTCCGAAAATCTGCTTTTTCTTTCCTTCTTGGGCAGTGTGTATACCACTTTTTGTATATCTCTTTCTCTCTACAAACCCATTTCTCCTCCTTCTCTCTACACTTCTCTCCCCAAACTAGTTTAAATCTTTGATTTCTCCAAATTCATTAACATTTTGACCCTAGTCCTTTGATCAAAATTGGATAACTTCTCGAGGGCTTCATTGTGTATGGTGGAGATCAAGTTTCCACACCGTTGATTTTTGGGGTTTCATCTAATTTCTTCTTCAAATTTGAGGTAGAGATTTTCTTAGAGTTATATATACATTTTTGCAAAATTATATTCATTTAGGACAAATTTTGGGAAATGTGGAAACTTTGTTTGTAACTCACAAGTTGAATATGATTTTTTTTTTTTTTTTTAAATGTGGGTTTCCAAAATGTTCTATAAGAAATCTTGGGATTTTGGGTTATGTTGTTGTTGGAAAGTATTTCCTTGAAATAATAAAATTTTTATGAGAAGGGAACCTTATTTATGGAAACCATAGAAAGTTAGAGATTTTCTTTTGAGAAATATGGTGATGTTATGATATTGATAAGTGTTGAAATGAGAAATTTCTTAGTGTAAGGGGGTTTGTTGATTGGGAGTTGTTGTTAAAAGAAAAATGTGACATAACCATGAAATGATTAATTTGTTGAGAATACATGAGTGTGGTAATGTTATTGCTCCTAATGGGTTTATATGGATATATGATGATCTTGTGAATTGCATTGGAAAGGGAAATGGAAATTGTGATCACGAATGGATCAATTGTGTGGAAGTATTATAAATGGAGGGATGTTGCATTGCATGGATAATTGTTGCATTGCATGGGTAATTTTTGCATTGGCATTTCAATCCATTTAGTAAATTCCAAATTTTTGTATAAAGAAAATGAAAGTTTGCATTTGAAAAGGAAACGTTTATGAAATAAGATTTCATTTATTTGTTTTGGGGTAAATACGTTGATGAGTCCGGATACGGGTGTAGACGTCCCCGAACGCCCCGGGAGGGTGAGTCCCATTCTGTATGTTTGGCCTCACTACATGTTCGGACTCTCGAATCGCCACGGTTCTTAATCTGAACCAAAGAGTCCAAATCCGGCAAATCGTTTTGAGAAAAACAGATTTTTAGAAAAGAAGTGTCAAACATGGACTGCTTTGCCAGATACAGAGTCGCCACCTAAATATTTTTTATGGGGGAATTTAGGAAACCTTGACTCGGTGCCAAAGGCCACGTGTCCGTCATCACCAAAGTTGCCTCGGCTCGGTAGCCGGGAGCCTCTTGGGAAAGGTCA